>CM040239.1:188247428-188559443 GCA_022545495.1 Chrysanthemum lavandulifolium | reverse complement strand
TCGTCAATTCATTGGTTTCAATCGAGTCGAGCTCTTTTAGATTCAAACAACGAACATTAAACTTTTTGATCACATTTTAATCACGCCTCCCCCTCAAAAATAGCATATTCGTGATATTTTTTATATCAACGGATTAAACAACATTTTAGAATCTTTTGGGGAGACAAACGGATTTGATTTAAGCATGAATTTGGAACATTTTTGGTTTTATACTCCCCTTTAATAAAGCATAATCAATTAAAGGGTTTTAGAGGAGTTATCTTGAGCACAAAATATTTTGAAAGATTTTGAAAATCTTTTGAAAATCTTTTGAACAATCTTGAAAAAGTGCTCAAGATGATGATGATTTCTCACCGCTTTTAAATGTAGTGCCTCAAGCGTACACTTGATTTTTCTTTAAAACACGAGTTTTGATCCGAAATAATAAAAATCATCATTTCGGTTCGGTTTCGATCGATGTATACGAAAGCCATTTTGAAGAAATTTTGAGAAACGACATGTTTTGAAAACATTAAAGAACTCTCGCTCAACCATCCGTACATACCGTATCATTGTTGAATGACATTTCTAGAAACGCATGAATATCGATTATACGAGAGACATGTCGTGAGAAGAATATTTTTGGATTTTTGATTTTTTCTAGGATCCAAATATTATTGTGTTTGATGATTCGGGTGGTCTTGGATGATCAAAATACATGTTAAACATTTTAGAGAGAAATAGAGAGTTGGGTGTTTTCTTGCTAGAGACTTGGTATACAAAAGTATGGAATATTAGATTGAAGCACCACCCTTCCATGGATGGAAGGGGTATTTATAGTTACAAACATAACGACCTCCTATCGGCACATAGATCGGTGTATATGGGTAAAGACCCGTCCTTCCTCCACGGTGTTACTCTAAACTATACTACGCTACTAATTAACTAATTAACTACTACATAACGTAAATAACTACAAATCTACGAGCTAACATATGCTAGACTATAATTGGGGTGACCGACACTTTAACATGGAATTTCTAATTCCTAACAATCTCCCCCTAAGGGAGGTCACCCCATGAAATACATTTTGCATCCTAGCATTCTTTCTTTGACATTGTTTTTGAGCTCGTAGACTTGAATTCTTCACTTTCGCAATCTTTGTGCTTTAGTAGCGATTCTTCAAAGTCCGTGACCGATTTGTACTTTTAGTGGAGGCCTTTAATCGATCCACATCTTTGATGATCTTCGAGCTTTCATTGAGATCATCACCACGTGAAATCTGGATCACCCTTTATTGTGTTGCCATCATGTGAAGTTGTGACTTTTGGACCGACATGCTCACACTTTTGAATCATGACATCTTTCCATCGAGTAGCGGAAGCTTTACCGGCTCATGATATTTGCGGCAGTAGCGAAACATAGTATAAAAATATCAAAGCCGTGTTATGTAGATATGCACCACCATGATTTCTTCAATTAAGTGTGGATGCTGTGAGCATGCGGCTTTGATTGACTCCTCAATTCGATCACCGCAACCGTCCAAATGTACCGCAAACAACAGCTAGCAATAAAACACATGAAAGTGTCTTTGATCACTTTTCTTTGAATTGTGGTACACGGCCCACGGTTCCTCGTTGATCAAGACAAGTCTTGCCTGTGATCGGTATAATTCAAGAATCTCCTTGATGTGGTTTCGCAATTGTTCTAGCCGTTCTCAAACCGGAACATCTCAAAGAAGACAACATGGAGTGAGTGTACCAAAGAATTGAGATTTACCGATTGATTCAAATGATTTGAAAACAATCAAGTATTGCTTGAAGAAAGAGTTTTGCAATACTGACGAAGGTTTAGAAGAAGAAAATCATTTTCAATCATAAATACCCTTTGATTTTGAAGATAATACACAACAAGTGCTAGAGAAAGAGTTTTTGAGCACAACGGCGGTTTTTCAAAGGTATCCGTCAATCCTTTTCTGGACCAAGGTTGATTCACGAGTGAATCGCCCCATCGCTTCTATCCAGCTTGTCACAAGCTTGATCTTACGAGAAGATCTCACATGTCACCCACCAAGAGCTTGTTTGATGTTGGCTCTGTATGATTTCCATCTTCATCGTGAATATTTTCATATCACTCGGATGTTCGGCAATAACACAAGGATAATGCGTAGGACTCTTAATATATAATCTTACTTTCCACATTATGTGAAACAAAGAAGTCTTCATTAATTTTGTGTCCTAATGAGATATTGTGGATGATCTCTTAGCTCTAGACTCAATTAGTGCTCATTTGGTTCTCGTGGGAGACTAGGGAGAGGGTCTCCTTCTTCAATATCAACAATCTCTAAGAGAAAGTCGATAGATAATGTCGGTTCCCGTGAGAATGAAACAAGCCCTTTTAAGAGGAACTTGAGTGGCTTGGGAAGTTGTAGTCTGAGGCGTCACTGGGTCCATGACGCCTTGTCTTCAATACCGGTGTTACCTTAGTAACCTCTTAGTAGCATATGTATTGAACCCGTTATCGCCCTAAGGTTGAATTATTGGAGGCTATTTCTTTTCACCCTTTTCTCATTCATTTCTTTTTCATTCTTCAACCCTTCATTGCTTACCGAGACTTCATTACTAGAACCTTGTTGGGTTTATTCCAAGACTAGCTCGCCTCATCCGACTCTTCCCATTTCTCATTTTCTCCTTTTTTAATATACCTAAGGACTCTACACTATCTAGTGGATTTTGGCGATCATCATCCTCTTTAACTATATCATCTTCTCTATCATTGTAAATAATTTAAAAAAAAAAAAAAAAAAAAAAAACCAACAAAAGAAAATATAAAAATATAAAATCTTCAAAATCCATAAAAATCGGAAAATTTGAAAAATACCAAAAATATGTTTTCTCAAGACATGTCTTCCGTATCGATAACATCTACGGTCTTAGAAATGTCATTCAATAATGGCACGGGACTTTAGATGAAGTTCGAGCAGAGAGGTGTAAAATTCTTTTCTAAACATGTCTCAAATCAATGGCTTGCGATTTCTTGATCGTGACCGTGTTAAACAATGGCTTGCTATTATTTCGATAGCAACCTGCTTTTCAAGAAAGGAAAGTGCTACGCTTAAACGATTTTTATAAAATTCGTGCACTCATCCTAAAAACAAAATGAGGAAAGTATGTCGAAGGATCATTGTTCTACTCAAATATTTTTCCGCCTAAAATTCTTCGTAAAAATATTTGTTTTAACTTAATGGTGGTAAATGAGTTGTTTGAAAAATCAATCAGATCGAGTTTTCGACATTCAGCAAAAACTCAATCGATGACTTCAAAGACTTTTAAAACTTTTCAAGAAAAGAGTCATTGATTGAGGGAAGAATATTTTTCAAATTTATATCATCTAATGTACTTTCTTAATTATCCTACGTGTTTATCTCGAAAAATATAATTGCCTATGTTGAAGGACTAGGTTTCTAGGATATGATTGTTAGGTTTAGATGATTAAAGTTTGATGAACACATAATTCCCATGCTTTATTTGATCTGATTGACATGTTGAATTGACTTTTATTAGTCGATTGATGTTTGGGTGATGTCGACCACCATATATCTCGTATGTGTGTTCACTAACGATGCGGTATATTGGTATATAAGAATGTTCCCGATCCGGATCCCACAACCGAATATGATTGGATGCCGAAAGGAAAGGGTAACTATATCTTAGGTTGACAAATGAAGAAACGGAGCTTAATTGGACTTCAATGGAGAGTTGGCATAAATGCAACGTAAGAGGTGTCATCCATCGCCAGATGGTTTTCTTCTAAGTGATTGAAGAAACGGAGCTTAATTTGACCTCGCCTGGCATTAAAATGCAACGTAAGAAGTCTCACCGCATCGCCAGACGGTTTTCTTCCAAACCCCACAAAGATCAACGAAGCTTCTCAACCACCTAACGATCTTTGTGCAGATACCATTTTAAACAATTTTCTAAAAACTTTGATTAAATTGTTTTGAAAATGGAAAAATATTGTTTTTGAAAATAAATTGAACAAAATTTTGAAAATCACCGGACTTCTTTTTATCAAAACCTAAGTCACTCAATTATTGACTTATGTCATTGATTGAGGGGGAGAGTGATTTCAAATTATATATTTTCAAACGATATTTCTTCATAAAAGTCCGTGTGTACGTTAAAATGTGGTGATCTAAAGATTTAATGTTATGTCATGGTATGATTTTCTTTAAAACTCAAAGATCCGTCAAAATGAATTTTTTCTGTTTTGTTTGATTGTGAAATTGTTTTATTTTACTAAAAGATCTCTTAAAACAATCATACCGACACTAACAATCTTTAATGTCTTAAACTGCTCCTTATCCATCATTTTCAAAATTAAAATCTTGCCACATCTTTCTCCTAAAACTTTTAAATGATTTAATCTTTTGGGATCACAAATCTCAAAAGGTTTGAAATTTTGATCGGGAGAGATAGTGATTTAAATCTCAAATCTGCTTTTAATGGAATTGGTTTTAGTCCTTCAAAGGCACTCCGCCTCCATGTGCCAAACAATTTCAATATATGATGCACATGTTTGAGGAGAAGGATTTATCCAAAACAAGATGAGTATTTAAACCAGCCACAAGTTCTCCCATGTTTTCTAAACCTAATTAAATCACTTGAGATCCAAAATCTCAAAGGGTTTGATATTTTGATCTGGGAGAATTTGTGATTTAATATGAAATTTGATAAAAGGTGATCATTTGATTCAATGTGCAGGCTATCTCTAATATGTGCTAAACTCTTTCATATATTGATGCACATATTGAGGGGGAGCAAATGGTTTCTATTGGCAATCGTGAAAAGTGCTTCAAATGAACTCTTGCATCTATGTGATAAAATGATTTCAAATATCCTATGCACATATTGAGGGGGAGAATTTACCAAAGAAAATTAAATGGCTTTTTCCATGGAAATTGTGATCAAGAATTTATTTCAAAAGAACTCTTGCCTCCATGTGCTAAACAATTTCAAAATCTTATGCACATGTTGAGGGGGAGCATTTCTAAATGATCAAAACAATTAAGGTACAAAATGCTTTGATCTCGTATCACAAGTACCTTGATTGATTTTTCCAAATGATTTTTCAATTGGTTTCAAGGAAGAATGAACTGTACCAAAATACCGACCATTTTACTTTATGTATGGAGTTATAAGGATGGTGAGGTTAGGTATTAGTTCCCACGATCCGCCGAATCGGAGGGATCTACCTAGGGACAATCCACTAGATAGTGTAGAGTCCTTAGGTATATTGAAAAAAGGAGAAAATGAGAATATGGGAAGAGTGCGGATCGAGACATAGCTAGTAATCGAATAAACCCAACAAGGTTCTAGTCATGAAGTCTCGGTAAGCATCAAGGGTTGAAGAATGAAAAAGAATTGAATGTGAAAAAGGGTGATAAGAAATAGCCTCCATTTATTCAACCTTAGGCGTAAACCGGTTCAATTCATATACACGATGGTTACCAAGGTAACATCGGTATTGAAGACAAGACGTCATGGACCCAAGGACGATCGCTTAAACTTCCCAAACTACTCAAGTTCCTCTTAAAAGGGCTTGTTTCATTCTCACGGGAACCAACATTATCTATCGACTTTCTCTTAGAGATTGTTGATATTGAAGAAGGAGACCTCTCCCTAGTCTCCAACACGTGAACCAAATGTGCACTATTGAGTCTAGAGCCAAGAGATCATCCACAATATCTCATTAGGACACAAAATTAATGAAGACTTGTTGTTTCACACAATGTGGAAAGTAATATTATATTAAGAGTCCTACGATTATCCTTGTGGTATTGCCGTAACATCCGAGTGGTATGTAAAAGTATTCACGATGAAGATGGAAATCCTTCAGAGCCAACATCAAACAAGCTCTTGGTGGGTGACATGTGAAATCTTGCAAAAGATCAAGCTTGTGACAACCGGATAGAAATGATAGGCTTATCACTCTTGAATCAACCTTGGTCCAGAATGGAATTGACGAACACTTTTGGAAAACCGTTCGATGTACAAACCTTCTTTTCTCTAGCATGTCGAATGTGTATTCATTTCAAATTCAAAAAGTATCTCTGATTGAAAAATACTTTTAGAAAAATCATTCGATGTGCGAATCTCTTCTTTTCACTAGCACGTCGAATGTGTACTCATTCTCTAATACAAAAAGTATTTTGATTGAAAATTGATCTTTCTCATAAAACCTTCGTCGTATTGCAAAACTCTTTCTTCTAAGCAATACGCGATTGTTTTTCATATCATTTTTCATCAATCAGTGAATCTCAATTTGCTGGTTGTTAGGTCACTAGTTTTACAAACACAAGTAATATAGAAAGGAGATGAGGCGATTGAACAAGATCTAACACACACACAAACAATAATAAGACCGGTTATGCGTAGGCATATGTGAAAGAGAGAAAACTTGAACAACCAACCCTCAAATGAGGGTTTACAAGAGTATTTATAGGAGGAAGCTAGGCAACACCCTAGTTCCCATCCTTTCTTATATGGGCTTGGGCCTAAGCTTATGGGCCTTCTACATAAGCTAGACCTTAAACAAACATAAAGGCCATAATAAAGCTACCTATTACATATGAAATATAAATACTTGAAATATCGCTTAGGAGTGATTCCAACAATCTCCCTCATGTATATATGAATGTAAACGGTGAAGGCGTTGATGTAATAGTAGCTCGACGCCTTCCGACATTCTTCTTTCTTGTGAGAGGAATTGCCTTGATTCGAACAATCTCCCAAAGGTAGAGAGATAGTTATCTTTGAACAGCTTATGCTTCACGTCATCTTTAACTTTGTTCTTTGATCATTGTTCTTTGTGGTGAAAGTGATAGTATGTTGTTGTTCGCATCCCCGCCTCGTGTCTACTTCACGCTCCAAGGTTCCACGTCATTCTTCAACATGCTCACATGCTCTTTGACGTTGGAATTCACATCTCAAGTTCTTTAAGTCTTTGACTTTGTAGATTCTTTGATTTGATGAAGAATCATTCTCGACCGCAGTTGCATTCGAATAGAACTTCCATTAGTGATGATGTTGGCGTGAGCATGAGAAGAATCAAGACGATCATTCCGCTCGAGCTTCCATAAGAAGAAAACATGTCAAACGGTTAGTAATAAGCGGATTCCGACACTTACAAGTTTGAACTTCGAGAGTGTTAACAAAGATAGTGTGAAAACACAACTCTAATTTTACAAAGGCCGCTCTGAACCGGAGTCCCACAAGTGAGATAACGCGATGTACCGGCACATCTACATTCAGATGAGTCGCCGAGGTACATCAAGCATCACCTCACGATCAGACCGTTTGAGACATACTCCGCGTAATCCACGGGAGTTACCGAAGCGACTTCCGCCGTGGTCGTTTGATGTTGACCTGGCAGAGTTTCCATTCAATCACCGAGGATTGCGATGTGAACCTCTCATAAATGTTCTTGATAGATTGCTAAGATCCGTGAAGGACTCGATATGAACCATCGATAATCTTATTTGTTGATCATCAAGTGATTAAATGTCAAGTGTTCCTAAGAGATCTTTTGATGAATCTCGTGGCTCTAGACTCAATAGTGCGCTTTGGTTTTCTGGTGAGACTAGGGAGAGGGTCTCCTTCTTCAATACCAAATGATCTCTAAGAGAAAGCCAATAGTTTACGTGGGGTTCCCTCAGAGAATGAAACAAGCTTCTTTGAGAGAAACTTGAGTGGCTAAGAAGGTTTAGTGTGTGCGCCATTGGGTCCATGACGACTTTTAATCTTCAATACCGGTGTCACTAAGTGACAATCAAGAGTATATGAATTGAACCCGTGTCATTTCTAAGTTGAATAACTGAGGTGTTTTCTTTTCACCCTTTACTTTACATTTCTTTTGATTCTTCAACTCCTTCTTTCTCCGATTCTCATTTTCTCCTTTTACAATCATTCCTAAGGACTTCTAACACTAACTAATGGTAGTGTCCTTGGGTAGATCCCTCCGACTCAAGGGATCATAGGACTGTTATTCCTAACCTTAGTCACCTTATAACTCCATGACTAACCTATGTTGCCATTAAAACCACAACAGAAAAATCTCAAATGGTTTGTGAATGAAAACATGTTTGAACCATCGTAAGAGATAAGATTTTGCATAAATACTCCTCCACATGTGCTTAATAGTTTTAATGGTTAAATGCACAGTGAGGAAAGAGCGCGACTTTTAGAATTGATCCACCGAGGATAGACAATCCCCGCGAGACACGGTTACGTATCATAGTTAAAGAGTTACATTGTCGCCTTTTAGGTGACAACTAGCTCTAATAACTACCTTGAAGGTGTAGACAAACCTCGAAGGTTGTCATACCCGTCGAGTTCATGTCTATCAAGAGTTTCTCGAATGGTACTTTCTACTTGGACAAGTCCTTTGCGAGACACGCTTACATTACTAGCGAACTAGCTTGAAATTATTACCCGTCCAGACAAGTCTTTTCGAGTTACAAACAGTTTAGTATCATTAATTCGTTGGTTAAGTCCGAGGTGCATGATTCATTTGCATTTTGCACAACATATTTCTTATCACATAAATTTTCTCCCTCAAAATGGCATAAAATGTTATTTTGAACGGTTGACAATAAATATGACCATTTCGAGTGTTGCGGGAAGATGACCATGATAAGTGTGTAAATACTCATCATTTTTGTACAAATTAGATCGCAAAACATCCGAAACACTCGTAAATGCATCAAATGATAAAATATCACAAATAAGTGTTTTATGTGTTTTAAATGCAAAATATCAAAATCGTGAAAACGATAAAGTTTGCATAATTGGCGCTTTAGTCCCCAAGTTTCAAAAGTTGTCAAAACAGGTCCTCGTAAATCTAAATAAAGAAAAGATCATTTTAAGTCCTTAGGGATTCATGAGTTGTCAAAATTAGTCCTTAAAAGCAAAATTGCAAAATTACAACTTTAGTCCTCAAGTTTGAAACTGCACAAATAGTCCTTGGAAATGTGAAAATGACAAACCGGTCCTTGTACTATTGGAACTTGGCAAAATTGATCCTTGTGACAACTTTGGAATAATGGCGTGATTGGTCCTCTAGTTTGGCATAATTACAATTTGGTCCTTATCATTAATATTAACCTAAGCCTTGTCAAAACTATTTCGACCCCTTTTAAACCTTTGACCCTCTTTTGAACCCTTGGTCAAAAGCCGGTCAAACCAAATCTTGGTTTCCTCCCAACTAGGTTTCTTTCTTCCCACTTGCCTAGTCTCGCAACCTCTCACCCATCACCTCAAAACCTCACCTTATCCCTTCCAACCCTCTCCTCATCATCATACCTAGCCACCCCCCAATGCACAAATCACAACGGTGGTCAAAACCACTTTTCCCGCCAAAACCATCCAATGGCAAAATTGCACCAAAAGTAATCCAATGGCTCTGGAAAGTAGTGGGAATCACTCAGAGATGAAAGAGAAACAGTTTGGGTATAAAAAGGAAGCAAGAGGAGAAAGAGAGGAGCAGTAGTTTTAGTTTTAAATTCCTTTGTATGTCGTTTTTCTTAAATTCTCTCAATTAGTACTTTAAAATGTAATCTTCAGCTTTTATTGTATTCAAACTAAGCTATTTAGTAATTTTAATCCATTTCAAGTCTTATTTCAAGGTTCCAGCTTATAATTCAAAATTTCACCATCATGTTGCAAATATTAGCTTAAAGCTCTTGTATTAAAGCCTCTATTAGCTTATTTTTAAGTTCAAACCAGCTTTTCTTAAGCTTATCACGACTTTTGATAAGCTTTGGAAACAGTTTTAAGCAATATTGATGTATGGTCAACAAAAGTCAATTGTGCAGACTCTTTGGTTCAAACAGTGATAGCCATGGATTTGGGGTGTTGCAGTGCTTGATTTGGATTGGGTTTGATATGGAATAGTGTAGTTTTAGGTTCTATATTGGTTGCATCATTGCTGGACACTTATGAGTGGTATTCTTATTTTCATCTTTTTACTCAGTTTGTGTTTATGTTTGAACCAGTGAACATTAAACATCTTAAAACTGTTCATTAGTATACTTAGGATAACTAGACTAAAATCAGTGTTAGCTTAAGCATATTTAAGTAGGTACCTTAGTTTACTAAGCAAAACAGTTAATAACAAGGGTGTTTGGATCAAGTGGTTTAGCTGTAATTAAGGTTTGCTCGCTTGTTATAGCTTCTCGTTTTATGCTTGTGCATCTTTCTTGAACTCATTCTAGTCTTTGTTTGGCACTTTAGAACAACAAAAGTCAAAAATCAATTTAATCTATCTCATTGCTTAGTGTTGGAGTTTCATAAAATCATACTCTTGTTTTGTGTTTATAATTCATAGATTTAGCTTACATTAGTTTCATTTCATCATGTCACATCAATCTAAGTCCATAAATCCAGCTTCAAAGTTCAATTTAGTCAAATGTCAAACTGTTTCAAAAGTCAAAATTGCAAAATTTCGCTTGGGACAAGATAAGTGGAATTTACATGAGCTCATTTCTAGGTTAAATCAATTGAAACTTTGGGTTTTATAAGTTCAACAGTCTAGTTTCTTATTAGCATTTTGTACATTTTGTGAATTTTTATAAGTCTCAAACAAGCTTGTCAATATGGGCTTATGTGTCTCATGCATTGACTCCGCTTAACACCGAGTCTCACATACGGGTTTTGGTGGCTTGGAAAAGCTCAATTGAGCTTATCTCGAGTCTCATCCTTGGCTCGTAGATAGTCACCAGTCTTGTTTTAGTTCCTCGCTTTTGTTTTTCATTTCACTTATTGACTAGCTTGTGCTTAATCTCCAAGTCGCCTCAAACCTGCTTTTCAACTTATAATCTCAAATAAGCCAAATGATGGTATCTTGCAATCAGAGGTTTTAGAGTAGTTTTTAAGTTGCTTTTAAGTTCTTTTAGCATTATATAGCTTGTGTATTCAGTTGGTGGTCCTTGGCTTCCATTTGCTTATTTCAAAGTGCTTATCTATAAGCACTTTGCCTTACAGCCTCATTATCCTTCACACAAGCCCAAGTTTTTCTATTTTTCCTAGATTCTAAATATAATTTTAGAGTTTTCTTGAATTTTTCAGATTTTTCCAGTACTGTTTAGTATTTTTCTTGATTTAATTTAATTTTTAGCACTTTTTAATAAGCTTTTAATACAAAAAATTAAGAAAAGTTTCAAAAAAATAATTTTTCATTTTTCTTAAGTTAAGATAAATACAAAAAGTTAAAAAAATATTTTTCTAGATTTTTCTTAGTTAAATTTGTATTTTTAAATAATTTAATTAGTTTTAAATAGTTTTTAATTCCTAGAAAATAGAAAAATTATCAGAAAAATATAAAAATAGTTTTGAAAATTCTATTTTGTTATTTTAGATTTTTCTAAGTCATAATTTTATTTTTCTAGCTTTATTTCCTATTTTCTTGTAATTTAGGCTATTATTAAATAGTTAGAAATAGTTTTTAATTAATAATAATTAGATAATTAGTTATAAAAATAATTTTCTTTTTCTTAAAATTTTCTTTTATCATTAGGTTTGTAAAAATATCATTTTCACAATTTTAGGATTAATATTGTGTAAGTTTCACTTTTTCTTTTGTACGCTACGTAGTTTTAAATTAAGTTTTATAAAAAGATAAAAACAAAAACATCATTTTGCAAATAGTGATAGCGTTTATTTAATATTTTTATCTTTTAATTTTCTTTAATTTGCATTTAAGCCCCGTAGTTTATGGGCTTTTCCTTAGTTATAATCATATTCAAATCTCTTTCCTGCTCAAATCTCTCGATCACTACACGTTTTATTCTCGCACACCGTTGGGACTTAACGACCTGGGAAACACTATACTCTCCGATCTTCATTGCATTTGTGCTTGTCGTTTTAAGTTTGTTACGGTCGGCCATTCAATGGCGCTGTAGTGATAAAACTTGTAATTATCAAATTTTACGCCACGGGGAGCAAGGCTAATAGTCTTACGCTTAGCGGTGATTTGAATATTCACTCTTTGTTTATACCATCTATATGTTTATATTTTCTAATATAAATCAAAACCCACAAATATTTTCTTTCTTATTTTTACAAAATGTTTATCCAAAAATCCAAAATATCCATCTTTACCCTCTCACATCTTTGATTCTTCATCCCTACCCTCCGAAAACATTTGATTCTTTCTATGTCTTATTGATAACGCCACACGCGCTGCTCGGGTCAAGGAAACTTCCTTTTCTTCGAGCAAGTTTTATAACACCCCAGGCTAACCTAATCGGTGTAGTAATTAGGTAAGCCACGGTATTGATATCGAAATAGGAATGCTAGTGAGAAGTTACTACGCTAAGGTTGAGGTTGAGGAAGATTATTTTTGTATTTTATATTTTTAGAAATGGAAAAGGTACGAATCTCGGTATTGATTTGGGGTTGGTATTGCTACCGATTACTCTACTATTATCTAATTTTCTAAGCTAAGGTTGTGATAGTCTATGTCTAATTGATGTGTACTGTATGATAGTTTAAAATGTGTTTACTTAGGTTTTACTACTCCTTAATTATCTCCTATTGATGGTTGATTTGTCACGCCCTTATTCCTAGTTGCGCAGTGATTCTAAGGCTATAGGGCGTGCTTATTTCCTAACTCTTTGAAATTACCAAAGGGTCTTGTTTACAAATCCTCTAGTGATTTATAGACGCCTACTCTACGGTTGTCCTTGAATACTTTATCCTACAATTACCTAGATAATTATATTCTAAAGTTCACAAAGAAATTTCAAGCATTATACACAACGAATAATCTAGCGACTCTAGATCATTAGTCAACTAAGATAAGTATCAACCAATCAATATTCAATAGTTAAGTTTCATATTCCCTAAGCAAACACACAAATAAATTAGCTTGACATGGAGAACATGCAAGCATACACACAAATAATCAAAGACATAATTAAATTAATGAAGTAAATACTTATCTTGATGTATAATAGGGTTTAGAACCCTAAAATATCGCACAAGAAAGCCTTGGTTCGGTTTAGGTTTTACCCAAAAGACTACACTCTAAAACCGAAAATTCGGATTCTATATATAAGATTACATCCGCGACGGCCACCTTATGTTTCGTGGACGCCGTGTCGCCGCCATTAGGGTTTCGCCTTGGCCACGTAAACCTTACGACGGCGCCACCTTATGACCGTGACGCCGCCCCTCACTCGACGCCGCCTTGGTCGCATCTAGGCCGCCCGAGTAACGACGGCCTACTCCTTTAGAACCCGACGTCGTCCCTTGAAAACATGCACTTTCGCCTCGACCCGTCAGTAAAATCCCTTCCCGACGGCGCCGCAGATATGCAGATGGACGCCACGCCTTTATGTTTCAAAGCAGCTTTGAGTGTCTCGATTCGACTTTGGCCATTTTCTTCAGATATTCGCGCTTTTCGTCCAAATAAGCATCATTCCAAAGATTTTGCCTTCAAGAGACCTAAAAGTGAAAAGGAACGATATTAAGCAATAACGGATACGTATGATCGAATAAGGGCTTAAATGACCCCTTAAAAGGTACCTTTAAAACCTTATCAAATATCCCTACACTTGGTATTTGCTTGTCCTCAAGCAAATGTGCTTTTAGCCAATTAATTTATAAGTTGGGGTCATGAAGCATTCATTCAAAACGGTCCACAACACATATAAGCCCATAAAAAGTCATAACAAGCACGGAATTACATACTAGCACCTCACATGGGGTGTTTGATACTCACATCTCTCTCGGTGTATATATGAAATATAACAAATCGGAAATGGAAGATAAACACTCATTAACCGGTCCTAGTACATAGATTACCATAGGCTCGAGAATAGATCAAACCTCCGTCGCTTTGGCGTAAGCACCTAGGAAAGACTATCAAAGAGGTCTTTTAAAGGGTTGTAATGTTAGGCTTACGGTAGGAAATGAAGGGTTTGGTGGGATAGGCTATTTAGTGGTGGATAGTCAAAAATCTCTATGTTGCAAGTATACGAAGAATGGCGCTATAAGCCAAGACTCGACACTCTAAAACTCTAGGCAACGAAAATAAACAAACATAATTTAAAAGATAGATGTAGGATGGTAGCCCGTATGGTTTTTTTTTTTTTTTTTTTTTTTTTTTTTTTTTTTTTTTTTTTTTTTTTTTTTTTTTTTTTTTTTTTTTTTTTGCATACACTTTTACTCTACCATCCTCTACGGTACATCAAAATGATAGGGATTTATAGACACATCCCTACACTTGAGTTTTTATTACTCTAACACTAATTTGACCCGAATTGAAAAGATCAAAACACTTGGAGTACATTATTATGCAAACAAAGGGAATTTGAGTTTAGCGTTCTCTTCCCTATATTTCATAAACTTTAAATTTTCCCATGAATCCCAATCATCCCAAAATCAGATACAAAGGATATGACTCGACTTAGCAACTCATGCAAGCAACCGATAATTGAACTAAGGGTTTTGGGTGATAACATAAATTTGCACTAAAAGTGAGTGCAATAAAGGTAGGCTAAGGCGATTTGGGTGTATATTTGGGGTGGTGTAAACAATGTTTTCATTGATATTCCGGATAAACCAAACATCACGAGAACCGCGAAAAGGATAGGCTCGAGGGGTTAACTAGGGTATCGTGTACTAAAGATGAGTACATCGCAGCGGGTGTGGGGAATTACTCAACCGAGGTGGAAGAAGTAATTATATTACGTGTATCAAACAAGGGTTTATCCTAATGCCTCTTATCATTTAGTTATTCCTAACTACACAAGTGTAGTCTCACTAGCAATCTCGGAATGCATCACAAAACAAGTTCTAGAATCTAATATACTACCGGTTCACACTCTAAGCATTAAAGATGAATGCTTTAATTCCTACTAATCTAAGGGCGATCCTCACATTTTGGTGGAATTTAGGTGGTAAAGGGTTTTGTGCTAGTCATGCAACTTCCTATCCATGAGACGCTTTTGTTAAGACTAATGGCCCACTTTTACGCCATGAAAAATTTTAAATTTGGCTAAAATTACCCTAACCTACATTTTCTCATGGTTTATTACACAAATACACTGGACAAAGCAAATAGTCAAGGATAAGCATAGTTTCAAAGTTCCTGCTTTATTTTCCTCCCTACACTTAAACCGAACATTGTCCCCAATGTTCCCGAAAGTATCAAAGTTATGATAATAGAAGGTAATTAAAACGAAAGAAACTAATACTCCCCGATTAGCTCGGTAGGATCCGTAAAAGTGGTGGTTAAATCTTTTCCAAGAAGAGTTTTTGCGTGAAAGGCTCCTTCCAAACTTGTGTAACTTCTTCTTGACAAACTAAACCTCGCACACTAAAAGAAAACAAACGAAACCTTCGCGTAAAATCGGCGGTAATAATATACATAAGACTCGATTTAAACTAGGATATAATGCTTGTGGAATGGATGTTTACGTAATTTGTTTTGAAAGTTAAGATCCGAAAATTCCAAAATTTTACAAGTAGCTCGAAAACGAGAAAAGTAAGTCGATGTTTTATTCCTTCTCGACGCCACAAAGTTGCAATTGCAATCGACCGAAAAAGCGGTCACGATTTTCCGAAAAATTCGAAAATTTACATCTTTAGAATCTGGAAAATTTCGCAAAACATCCATTATGACTCGATACAAGCATTTGACTCGAACAAACAAACATATATATCTTTTAATTAATTGTTATTCTCATGTTCACGCTTCTTATGAAAACGTGTGTAATCCTCCCTACACTTATCCTTTATGTAAAATACCTTTATATGTAATTAAGACGAGGTTAAAACAAAATAAAGCATTTTACAAATTTAAACATGAGGACAAACAATTAATAAAAGATATACGACACACAAATGAAAATGAAAACAAATACACATGGGTTGCCTCCCAAGAAGCGCTTGTTTTTGTTCGAGTCACGAGCCCGACTCTACCCTTATTTAACATATAAAGGGAAGTTTTCCTACACTTAAGTTTAAGTGGGTGATAGTAGCAATACACACCCTTAGGGTGGAAATTTGCTACGTGAGGAGAGGGTGATGGGTGATTTATATGCTCAAAGGAGTGTGCTCCATTCATTATAACCTTACCTAAGTCTATTGGTGTAGCGGGTGAATCAATTCTCCCTAAAAATGGATCATCTTCTATCAACTTCAAAAGATTCTTAGTAAAGGATCCATCTTGACCTAATAAACCCGGTTTAAACCCATAGTGTTTCTTGTTATCAACCATGAATGGGTGATATAAGTGTGTAAGGTCATGGGTTACTCCTATATCGGCTTCTACTCTACATGGCCTAGAATCTACCACCTTTATCAAGCAACTACCCGGACTATCTATTTTGATGGGTGGATTGGGGCCTAATTCAATTCCAAGATTCACATCTAAAGACGGAAAATTGGGTAAGGTTTTTAAGTGAGGCTCTGCTCATCAAAATATGGAACTTCCTAGGACTAAGAGAGAGGTCATGACAACACGCATCTAAACCTACATTCTCTAATGGCGCTTTGGTCCAAAGGTTCTCTAATTGGGGTTCCTATATTCTCTTCTACTTCTTCCGGTAAGTTATAGGCGATGTGTGTTCCTCAGTGATGGTAAGACTTGTGGGTTATCCGATGGGGTTGGATTTTCTACTCTATCCTCCATCTTATCAAGATCACCTATGTATTCATTTTGTATTGTGGTAGCGCCTAACCATGACATGCACCTTGGTACCTCAACTCTAATCATCTCCTTCCTAAACAACCTTCCGAATCAAGTTTCCAAATTGAAAATAGGTCTAAAATTCGCTTTTGGGTCCCATGTTCCACTTCTAAATTGGGCGTGAATCTCAAAGGTTTCCATGCAAATCGAGCACCACGTCCCCAAATATCCCCATCCGTTACATAGTCAAGTCTCCTTTGGGTTTCGTGGGCGATACGAGTGTAAAAGAATTGTAGTGGAAACAAAGAAGTCAATACCATGATAAAGGACTTTTGCAATAAATATTTAATGCGAGTCCAAGCCTCGTGAAAGGATTCATCATGATGTTGCCGGAACCTCGTGATCTCATTTTGGAGTGGAAAAGGTAGATTATGTAGTGGATTTTGTTGATTGGGTGAAAGTTTTAGGATTCGCTTCTCCATGATGGTGAACCAAGAGTCAATGGAAAAGTTTTACTAACAAAGGCACAAAGAAGGGGATAGACTACGAGGAAGTTAAAATGAGAAAAAGTTACTTGATAGGAATCAAGTAAGGAAACCTAAACGAGGTGGACTACTAACTAGCTATTCTATTCCGCAAGCAGCCGCGCCTAAAACTTGATAACGCCACACGCTGCTCGGGGTCAAGGAAACTTCCTTTCTTCGAGCAAGTTTTATAACACCCTAGGCAAGGAACCTAATCGCTTGTAGTGTAGTAATTAGGGTAAGCCACGGTATTGATATCGCTCTCTAGGGAATAGGAATGCTAGTGAGAAGTTACTACGCTAAGGTTGAGGTTGAGGAAGATTATTTTTGTATTTTATATTTTTTAGAAATGGAAAAGGTACGAATCTCGGTATTGGATTGGGGGTTGGTATTGCTACCGATTACTCTACTATTATCTAATTTTCTAAGCTAAGGTTGTGATAGTCTATGTCTAATTGATGTGTACTGTATGATAGTTTAAAATGTGTTTACTTAGGTTTTACTACTCCTTAATTATCTCCTATTGATGGTTGATTTGTCACGCCCTTATTCCTAGTTGCGTTGTGATTCTAAGGCTATAGGGCGTGCTTATTTCCTAACTCTTTGAAATTACCAAAGGGTCTTGTTTACAAATCCTCTAGTGATTTATAGACGCCTACTCTACGGTTGTCCTTGAATACTTTATCCTACAATTACCTAGATAATTATATTCTAAAGTTCACAAAGAAATTTCAAGCATTATACACAACGAATAATCTAGCGACTCTAGATCATTAGTCAACTAAGATAAGTATCAACCAATCAATATTCAATAGTTAAGTTTCATATTCCTAAGCAAACACACAAATAAATTAGCTTGACATGGAGAACATGCAAGCATACACACAAATAATCAAAGACATAATTAAATTAATGAAGTAAATACTTATCTTGATGTATAATAGGGTTTAGAACCCTAAAATACCGCACAAGAAAGCCTTGGTTCGGTTTTAGGTTTTACCCAAAAGACTACACTCTAAAACCGAAAAATTCGGATTCTATATATAAGATTACATCTGCGACGGCGCACCTTATGTTTCGTGGACGCCGTGTGTGTCGCCGCCATTAGGGTTTCGCCTTGGCCACGTAAACCTTACGACGGCGTCACCTTATGACCGTGACGCCGTCCCTTCACTCGACGCCGCCTTGGTCGCATCTAGGCCGCCCGAGTAACGACGGCCTACTCCTTTAGAACCCGACGTCGCCCCTTGAAAACATGCAATTTCGCCTCGACCCGTCAGCAAATTCCTTCCCGACGGCGTCGCAGATATGCAGTGACGCCGCCGCTTTATGTTTCAAAGCAGACTTTGAGTGTCTCGATTCGACTTTGGCCATTTTCTTCAGATATTCGCGCCTTTTCGTCCAAATAAGCATCATTCCAAAGATTTTGCCTTCAAGAGACCTAAAAGTGAAAAGGAACGATATTAAGCAATAACGGATACAGTAGTGATCGAATAAGGGCTTAAATGACCCCTTAAAAGGTACCTTTAAAACCTTATCACTTATCCTCACCCTCTTGATTGTCAATGGTGTGGTGGTCCTTATAATGGTGGCATGCCCCGGCTTGTAGCATGGTGGAATCAGAAACGGTCCATCTATAACCGTGATCCCTATTCCTACCATAACACAACCGATTTATTCCATCGACCACCACACCGTGAGACTCAAGAAGCTTCTTATCAAGTGAGTACTTGTGGTGGTTCACACTCAGCTTCGATTGTCAATCGGAAACACGCTTGTCTATGAGCGGTTTCCCGATAACAATTATGACTACCACACATATAACTCACACCACATCGCTTTCTTGTTGTAGTATTGTGGAGGTCCTCACTCTAGCTCGATTGTCAAACGAGGAATCCATTTCCTTGTAACAATTACGACTCTTCGTATCATAACCAACCTCCACAATACCAAGTGAATCAGCACTACCTCACCTGAGCCACTTCCTCAAAATCTTCTCCTTGATCTTTTGGATTTAGTGAAGATTTGAAGGAATGTAAACATCCCAAGATAATCCAAATCGTAAATCCATGGAAGTTTTGTTAGTCAAGAACGGATCGCTAAATTAGATTCCCAGATTGCCTTTGAAAAATCTATTAGGAATCAATTGCAAAAGAAAAAGCACCAAATCTAGCTCTCGATTCCGCTTTCATTCTCGATGACGATGATGATGAAGTTACCCTTGATATTAGTCAACTTTGTACAGATTCATCAAGTTCATCGCTTGAAATTCCTTCCATGAAAAATCGGGGAGAAAAGACTATGATGGAATTGCTAGCGTAAGAACAAATGGAAAGTATAAAACATATGTATGCTAGTCCTTCTAAACTCCCTCGATCTGTTGCTATCACACCAAGCTCCCACTCACTCTCCGAACATGGGGGACGAGCATCTTGACACTGTTCACGAAAAGGAATCGGACGAATTCATAAAGTCTAGTGTTGAGAACCTTGTCCCAATCCCGAGAGAGTCACGGGGAACTTCTAATCATGTGTGATTCTCTTCCCTCTTGAGTGTTCAAAAGATCATTTTGAAACTTTCTCCGATATTAGCAACGATTGTGCTTTTATGGAGACATCGAGTATGTTGAGGCATCACTCCCACGCCCCGATCCTCTTCTTGAGGAGTTCACCGATGAACTCACTCACATCACCCACTTTCATCGAAGTGACGATGATCTCTTTGATTTCAAGCCGATCTTGGAGAAACCGAAAATCTCCTATATAATGATCATCCACTCATTTCTTGTCCCATTTCCGACTCTTCCATTCCTTCTCTCACTCCGGATGAGGAAGATGATAACTTTGGAAGGAGGTCGATGCTTTTCTTAGTGATGAGTCAATCCCCACAGAATTGACAATACTTACTTTGATTCGAGGAGACATCCTCTTCTTGAAAATCATTGATTAAAGAACTGCTTCACTCTCCTCCGGAAATTTTGTTGCCAATCACCATACAAGCTTCAAATTTAAGCTTAAAAATGTCAAAATGGTGATTTGCTCCTCACTAATGAAGAATGGGATTGCATTGTGATGCACATCTCAGATTCCATTTTTCACAAAGGTGTGGTTTCTCGTTCCCTTTCTCCTTCGTGAATGAGGACACTATTTTTGATCCCGGCATTTTCATTTATCATTCTTGAGCCGGAATATATCTCATCGGTGTGGAACTTTCACGCACTTCAATGTTTATCCAAACATCTTGAATGAAAGTCCGATGGAGATTGTTTCTTCCACTTACTTCCCATGAACAAATTAATTGGCCGAGTCAAGCTAGCGACTCGGTAATCAAAAACGATGAGTTAAACATGGGTTTTCACCGTGTACACCACTAGTGTGGGGAGATGCCCCACATGTTGTATATAGATCTAAAAATGAATGAAAATTGTAAATATTAAAAAGAGAATAATTGTTGTGTTTCCACACTTAGCTAGTAATGTTATCTTTTACGTTCTAAGTTTCGACATAACGAATGCAGTACTTTGAATATTGAGGACAATATTCATTTCTAAGTGGGGGAAATTCGCTAATTTTGATCATAAATGTACCCTTTTAGTCCCTTTTTCCCCAAATGGCCAAATTTTAAAAAAAATTTAGTGGAAGTACTATGTACTAAACACAACAAATGGTAATCACCCACCATGTCTAACCCACATAAGGATTGGCTAATCCAGAGCAAACGGCTCTTGGTAAAGATATCTCAAATCCGTTGACGACACAATTTGCCCAAAATTGTATGGTATTCAACCACCATATCCTTAAAAGTGAAGAGTTGGCTAGCCCAAGTTTATGGCTTGTGGTAAAGGCGATGGAAAACCATAATTGGTAATCGACTCACCAAAGATAATATTGATAATTTATCTAAGAGTTGGCTAGTCCAGAGCAAACGGCTCGTAAAGACAAACCAAATCATTGAAGTCGGTGGTTTGCTCAAAATCACATGGTTATCGGTGTACCATGGTTCTTACTTGAACTCAAACATTTGGCTACTCCGAGTAATGGCTTTTGGTAAAGAGATGAAATCCATTAAATTTTTCTCAAAACATTGCTAGGGATAGCAATATCTTAGTGTGGGATTGATGAGTGTAAATACTCATCATTTTTGTACAAATTAGATCAAAAACATCCGAAAACACTCGAAATGCATCAAATGATAAAAATATCACAAATAAGTGTTTTATGTGTTTTAAATGCAAAAATATCAAAATCTGTGAAAACGATAAAGTTTGCATAATTGGCGCTTTAGTCCCCAAGTTTCAAAAGTTGTCAAAAAGCAGTCCCTCGTAAATCTAAATAAAGAAAAGATCATTTTAAGTCCTTAGGATTCATGAGTTGTCAAAATTGGTCCTTAAAAGCAAAAATTGCAAAATTACAACTTTAGTCCTCAAGTTTTGAAACTGTCACAAATAGTCCTTGGAAATGTGAAAATGACAAACCGGTCCTTGTACTATTGGAACTTGGCAAAGTGATCCTTGTGACAACTTTGGAATAATGGCGTGATTGGTCCCTCTAGTTTGGCATAATTACAATTTGGTCCTTATCATTAATATTAACTAAGCCTTGTCAAACTGCTTGACCCCGCTTTTAAACCTTTGACCCTCTTTTTTGAACCCTTGGTCAAAAGCCACTCAAACCAAATACTGGTTTCCCTCCCAACTGGGTTTCTTTCTTCCCCACTTGGCCTAGTCTCTGCAACCTCTCACCCATCACCTCAAAACCTCACCTTATCCCTTCCAACCCTCTCCTCATCATCATACCTAGCCACCCCCCCTAGCTGCAAATTCAGAGCCATAGTGGTCAAAACCACTTTTCCCGCCAAAACCATCCAATGGCAAAATTGCACCAAAAGTAATCCAATGGCTCTGGAAAGTAGTGGGAATCACTCGAGATGAAAGAAAGCAGTTTGGGTATAAAAGGAAGCAAGAGGAGAAAGAGAGGAGCGAGTTTTAGTTTTAAATTCCTTTGTATGTCGTTTTCTTAAATTCTCTCAATTAGTACTTTAAATGTAATCTTCACTTTTATTGTATTCAAACTAAGCTATTTAGTAATTTTAATCCATTTCAAGTCTTATTTCAAGGTTCCATTATAATTCAAAATTTCAGCCATCTTTGTTGCAAATCTTAGCTTAAAGCTCTTGTATTAAAGCCTCTATTAGCTTATTTTTAAGTTCAAACCAGTTTTCTTAAGCTTATCACAGCTTTTGATAAGCTTTGGAAACAGTTTTAAGCAATATTGATGTATGGTCAACAAAAGTCAATTGTGCAGACTCTTTGGTTCAAACAGTGATAGCCATGGATTTGGGGTGTTGCAGTGCTTGATTTGGATTGGGTTTGATATGGAATAGTGTAGTTTTAGGTTCTATATTGGTTGCATCATTGCTTTGGACACTTATGAGTGGTATTCTTATTTTCATCTTTTACTCGCTTTGTGTTTATGTTTGAACCAAAGAACATTAAACATCTTAAACTGCTCATTAGTATACTTAGGATAACTAGATCGAAAATCGGTGTTAGCTTAAGCATATTTAAGTAGGTACCTTAGTTTACTAAGCAAAGCAGTTAATAACAAGGGTGTTTGGATCAAGTGGTTTAGTTGTAATTAAGGTTTGCTCAGTTGTTATAGCTTCTCGCTTTATGCTTGTGCATCTTTCTTGAACTCATTCTAGTCTTTGTTTGGCACTTTAGAACAACAAAAGTCAAAAATCAATTTAATCTGTCTCATTGCTTAGCTGTTGGAGTTTCATAAAATCATACTCTTGTTTTGTGTTTATAATTCATAGATTTAGCTTACATTAGTTTCATTTCATCATGTCACATCAATCTAAGTCCATAAATCCAGTTTCAAAGTTCAATTTAGTCAAATGTCAAATCTGTTTCAAAAAGTCAAAATTGCAAAATTTCAGTTTTGGGACAAGATAAGTGGAATTTACATGAGCTCATTTCTAGGTTAAATCAATTGAAACTTTGGGTTTTATAAGTTCAACAGGTCTAGTTTCTTATTAGCATTTTTGTTCATTTTTGTGAATTTTTTATAAGTCTCAAACAAGCTTGTCAATATGGGCTTATGTGTCCTGTGCATTGACTCAGTTAACACTGAGTCTGCACATGGGTTTTGCAGGGCTTGGAAAAAGCTCAATTGAGCTTATCTGAGTCTCATCCTTGGCTCAGAGATAGTCAGTCAGGTCTTGTTTTAGTTCCTGCTTTTTGTTTTTCATTTCAGCTTATTGACTAGCTTGTGCTTAATCTCCAAGTTGGCCTCAAAACTGTTTTCAACTTATAATCTCAAATAAGCCAAATGATGGTATCTTGCAATCAGAGGTTTTAGAGTAGTTGTTTTAAGTTGCTTTTAAGTTCTTTTAGCATTATATAGCTTGTGTATTCAGTTGGTGGTCCTTGGCTTCCATTTGCTTATTTCAAAGTCTTTATCTATAAGCACTTTGCCTTACAAAATTTCATTATCCTTCACACAAGCCCAAGTTTTCTATTTTTCCTAGATTCTAAATATAATTTTAGAGTTTTCTTGAATTTTTCAGATTTTTCCAAGATCTTGTTTTGTATTTTCTTGATTT
This sequence comes from Chrysanthemum lavandulifolium, assembly GCA_022545495.1. NCBI lineage: Eukaryota > Viridiplantae > Streptophyta > Magnoliopsida > Asterales > Asteraceae > Chrysanthemum > Chrysanthemum lavandulifolium. Next base: position 188,535,639 of record CM040239.1, on the reverse strand, counting down.
AATTTAATTTTTAGCACTTTTTAATTAGCTTTTAATACAAAAAATTAAGAAAAGTTTCAAAAAAATAATTTTTCATTTTTCTTAAGTTAAGATAAATACAAAAAGTTAAAAAAATATTTTTCTAGATTTTTCTTAGTTAAATTTGTATTTTTAAATAATTTAATTAGTTTTAAATAGTTTTTAATTCCTAGAAAATAGAAAAATTATCAGAAAAATATAAAAATAGTTTTGAAAATTCTATTTTGTTATTTTAGATTTTTCTAAGTCATAATTTTATTTTTCTAGCTTTATTTCCTATTTTCTTGTAATTTAGGCTATTATTAAATAGTTAGAAATAGTTTTAATTAATAATAATTAGATAATTAGTTATAAAATAATTTTCTTTTCTTAAAATTTTCTTTTATCATTAGGTTTGTAAAAATATCATTTTCACATTTTAGGATTAATATTGTGTAAGTTTCACTTTTTCTTTTTTATACGTAGTTTTAAATTAAGTTTTATAAAAGATAAAAACAAAACATCATTTTGCAAATAGTGATAGCGTTTATTTAATATTTTTATCTTTTAATTTTCTTTAATTTTCATTTAAGCCCCGTAGTTTATGGGCTTTTCCTTAGTTATAATCATATTCAAATCTCTTTTCCCGCTCAAATCTCTCGATCACTACACGTCATTATTCTCGCACGTCGCTGGGACTTAACGACTGGGAAACACTATACTCTCTCGATCTTCATTGCATTTGTGCTTAAACTGCTTTAAGTTTGTTACGGTCGGCCATTCACAAGTGGCGGGCTTGAGTGATAAAACTCGACGGTTTTGCGGATCGCACTACTATGAACAATTTGTGAACAAAGTTTTAATTCAAATACTCCCCTCAACCGTGATATAAACGGTTGAGGTTTTGAAAAAATCATATGGGAAGTACTTGTGTTTTTTAGCAAAACCTTGAAAAATGAAAGGTTTGATAGGTTTTACTCAAAAATAAGAAGCTTTCGCTCCTTTTATAAGGATTGTGGCACCGAGGCGCACTCACGTGGTCCTTTCTTGCAAATTACGGGTTGTACATCGTTATGTGTGCACAAGCCATTAGACATATATATCATCATACATCCAAAATTTTTAATGAGAGAACCAAATCAAGGAGTACCGTGAAGTGCAAGTGATGTTCCTGTGAGTACGAGCAGTATGCTGATAGCCGGTGATGTTGATCCTAGGTCGACCACCAACAAAACTTTCCAACGCTCGAATCGATCCCTTCGAACAACCGCTCATCAATCATGGTGATGATCCTTCTCACATCCTCCTTTCACGAGAATTCCAGTAGCTAGAGACCCAATTTTCAAAGCGATATCCTTCAACCCAGAAGCCAATCCATCCCTAACCGACTTCAAGGTATGATCCCGAATTTCAAGTTCACTACATGCCATTAAGCGGCTTTGAAGTTCATCGCGGTAAACAACTCCGAATGGTTTGTCGATGAGCTTATATTGAGTTAGCCGATTGATGTCGGGAAGATCAAGCGTTGGAGGAGTGAGGTTGACACGCTTCGATATGATTCAACGGCAAGTCAAGATCTTCAACACGTTCTTTGATGACTATGCGTCGATGAAGATGAGCAATGACTTGATGAATTCACGTTGTACTTGATTTGAAATTGTCTCATGCGACCTTGAACTTTGGCAAGATACATGTCTTCAATATCGTTGATGTTCAAATTCTCAAAGTCGCCTTCAGAGAATGCATAGTCCCTTTCGTCTTGTCTTTTGACCACAATCTTCTTGAAAAGTGTAGTCCCATTTAGACGATAGACCAACATGTTGGATGGCCACGATACTTTTAGTATTGAACATCGATGTTGAGACTTACGGACCAAGCGACACGTAGTAGATTCTTCGGCGTTCGCCAATGGTGAATCCCATACATTGCATCTGGTCATATGCTACCACTTTGCCGGAGAACATGTGGGTAGCACGCCTCGATGGCTATACAATCGAGTATATGGCGCAGGGAATGGAAGTGTCGAGATGTAGCGTATTTCCTTGAACCATCGCCACCGTGTTGAAGAAAATCTAAGTCTTGGTTGAAGAAATGTCGAAAGGAACTTAGGTCGATCCGGTTGGCCAATGGTAGGTAGAGGTCGAGACCGGTCGGTGTAATATGGAGGATTGTCCCGCTTTGTGAAGTCGATGTTTGCTTCTTGGTTGAGCTAATCCATGTTATTAGACATGGCTCGAGCAATGTTTTCAAGGTGATATTCAACCTCGATTGCACTTTCCGAGCTGCTCTTCAAAAGTAGGAATGCTTCATTCTTGATGCGCTTCAATTCGATTTTGTCATCTTCTTCACACGGAACCTTTCTTGCAAAATCTTTGCATGCTCCAAGGTACTACCGCTACCAATTCTTGACCTTCTTCAGGTAGGAGTGTCGTTAACAAGTGTAGCAAACCATTCAAATTCTTCGCTTTTATCGTCATCTAGCCATGATATGACGTCGATGAAGCGCCTTCTTCTTCTTTTTCAAGGCTTAGATGATGATGTTGGTTTCGTCCTTGTTTGGGAGAGGTGGGTTGTTGTTGGGGCTCAAGGACCTCTTCATCGTCACCACCAGTATATTCAAAGTAATCACCGCTTTTTGAGACAGGGTGGTAACTCGAATCGTCCCGAGGTTTATCAAGAAAGACCGAGGTGGAGGAGACTTCTTGAGAAGAAGTCCATTGTAGAGGAGGTGGCATCAAGAAGATTCACCGATTGCTTCAAGTTTAGATGCGAGTCCTTGTCCTTATCATCGCCATCTCTTGGCCGTTTGGGTTGATCGGTGATTCCTTGCATGATGATCCGAGTTGAAAAGCAAGTAGATCTTCAAAAATTTAGCTTCATCTCAAGTAAATGTTCCGGATCGCTTTGACATTTGCATCACTAGTTTAGCGATTAACCCGTATTCAGAGATCGACTTCTTTGGCCATTGTATGTTTAACCAATGCGACGATGTTAGGGGTGAGTTGTCCGAAAATACTTCTCTAGTCACACCGGGACAAGTGTTGAGAAGAAACTTGTGGGTATGATCTCTTGTTTGTCTTCTCCAGTTCCTTTTGGACTTTAGGAACGATATCCTCGAAGATACTTGTTAGTGTAACCTTCGATTATTTCGTTCGGTTCCTCTTTACGATGACTCTTCATGAACTTCGAACAAATTCCTTTGTTTCGAGATCTTGTCTTTCTCATCATTTAAGTCTCAGTATTTGGTCAAGAAACCAATTCAGCTTTTTGTAAAGCATGTCCTTCTTTCCGACTTGTTGGATGACTTTCACAATTCTTTCATGAGTCCGAGAAATCCAAGAGCGAGGTGGTTTCTTCACGATTTGTATGATGATCCGGTTGACTTCTTTGATGGTGGTGGTGATGAATGAGATGAAGAGTCGATGATGAGGAGACATGAGGAGGTTCGGGGTCCTTAGGCGGTTCAAGTTTCCTTCAGAATGTGGGACTTCCTGTACAACTTGTCATAATCATCATCTTTATCTTTCTCGCACTTCTCGGTTTAGTGTAGGATCTTAATATTTATTTTGTTTGATGATTCGGTGGTCTTGGGAGATCAAAATACATGTTTTCCATTTTAGAGAGAGAAAGTAGAGAGAGAGGGTGTTCTTGGTAGAGGTTTACTCAAAGTATGGAATATTAGATTATGAGAGCACCACCCTTCCATGGATGGAAGGGTATTTATACTTACATAAGACACGACCTCCTATCGGCCTGTGGATCGTGGATACGATGGGTAAAGACCCGTCCTTCCTCCACGGTGTTGCACTAAACTATTTTACGCCATCGACTAACTAATAAAACAATAAATAACGTGACTAACAACAAATCTACGAGCTAACTTATGCTAGATAACATTTGGGGTGACCGACTCTTCACTAAGAAATTTTCCAATTCCTAACAATCTCCCCAAGGAGGTCACCCCATGTTTTACATTTCAATCCTAGCATTCTATTCTTGACATTGATCTTGAGCTCAGAGACTTGAATTCTTCATTTCGCAATCTTTGTGCTTTTGTAGTGCAACTTCAAAGTCCGCATTGATTTGTACTTTCGGTGGAGGTCTTTGAACCGATCCACATCTTGATGATCTTCGAGCTTTCTTTGAGATCATCACCACGGAAATCTCTGGATCACCCTTTATTGTGTTGCCATCATGTGAAGTTGTGACATTTGGATCGACATGCTCACACTTTTAAATCATGACATCTTTCCATCGAGTAGCGGAAGCCTTCATCGGTTCATGATATTTGCAAAGCAGTAGCGTAAGCATAGTATAGGAATATCGTAACCGTGTTATGTAGATTATGCACCACCATGATTTCTTCAATTAAGTGTGGATGTTGTGAGCATGCGGCTTTGATTGACTCCTCAATTCGATCACCGCAACCGTCAAATGTACCGCAAACAACAGCTAGCAATAAAACACACGAAAGTGTCTTTGATCACTTTCGCTGAATTGAGGTACACGCCCACGGTTCCCCGCTGATCAAGATAAATCTTGCCTGTGATCGGTGGGATTCCTAAGAATCTCCTTGATGAGGTTTCGCACTGTTCTAGTTGTTCTCAAACCGAACGCCTCAAAGAAGACAACACGAGTGAGTGAACCAAATAATTGAGATTCACCGATTGATGAAAATTGATTTGAAAACAATCGCGTATTGCTTAGAATAAAGAGTTTTGCAATATGACGAAGGTTTTATGAGAAAGATCAATTTTCAATCAAAACACTTTTATATTTGAAAATAGTACACAATCGACGTGCTAGTGAAAAGAAGAGATTCGCACATCGACCGGTTTTTCTAAAAGTATTTTTCAATCGTAGATACTTTTGAATTTTGAAAACATAAGTACACATTCGACGTGCTAGAGAAAAGAAGATTTGCACATCGAACGGTTTTTCCAAAAGTATTCGTCAATTCCATTCTCGGACCAAGGTTGATTCAAGACCTAATCGCCCCATTGTTTCTATCCGCTTGTCACAAGTTTGATCTTATGAGAAGATCTCACATGTCACCCACCAAGAGCTTGTTTGATGTTGGCTCTAGAAGGATTTCCATCTTCATCGTGAATATTTTCATATCACTCGGATGTTCCGCAATACCACAAGGATAATCGTGGGACTCTTAATATATACTTACTTTCCACATTGTGTGAAAAGCAAGTCTTCAAGAATTTAGTGTCCTAACGAGATATTGTGGATGATCTCTTGGCTCTAGACTCAATAGTGCATTTTGGTTCTGTCTTGGGAGACTAGGAGAAGGTCTCCTTCTTCAATATCAACAATCTCTAAGAGAAAGTCGATAGATAATGTCGGTTCCCGTGAGAATGAAACAAGCCCTTTAAGAGGAACTTGAGTGGCTTGGGAAGTTGAAGTGCGGTGCGTCCATTGGGTCCATGACGTCTTGTCTTCAATACCGATGTTACCATCGTAGCATATGAATTGAACCCGGTTTCGCCCTAAGGTTGAATTGATGGAGGGCTATTTCTTTTCACCCTTTTCTCATTCATTTCTTTTTCATTCTTCAACCCCTTCAAGGCTTACCGAGACTTCATAACTAGAACCTTGTTGGGTTTATTCCAAGACTAGCTCGGTCTCGATCGCACTCTTCCCATTCCTCACTTTTCTCCTTTTTCAATATACCTAAGGACTCTACACTATCTAGTGGATTGTCCTGGGTAGATCCTCCTGTTCGCGGATCGTGGGAACGAATACCTAACCTAACCATCCTTATAACTCCATGCATAAAGTAAATTGGTCGGTCTTTTGGTATTGTTCTTTCCTTCATGAAACCAATTGAAAAATCATTTGGAAAACCAATCAAGGTACTTGTGATACGAGATCAAAGCATTTTGTACCTTAATAGTTTTGATCATTTAGAAAAACTCCCCCTCAACATGTGCGTGTGATTTAGAAATTGTTTGGCACATGGAGGCAAGAGGACTTTGAAATATTTTCTTTGATCACAATTTTCATACGAAAAAGCCATCTGATTTTCTTTGGTAAATTCTCCCCCTCAATATGTGCATAGGATATTTGAAAACATTTTTTATCACATAGATGCAAGAGTTCTTTTGAAGCACATCCGCAATCACAAAATCCATTAAGAAAACCATTTGAAAACACAATCAAGGTACTTTATAATCTCTTTTAAAAACTTTTGTACTCGATGGTTTTGCTCCCCTCAAAATGTGCTTCGAGATTCGAAAGCGTTTAGCACATACGAGAGAGCAACTGCACAATTGAATCCAAACGATCACCTTTATCAAATTTCATTATTAAATCACAAATTCTCCCCGATCAAAAATATCAAACCCTTTGAGATTTTGGATCCCAAGTGATTTAATACGGTTTATAAAACATGGGAGAATATGTGGCCTGGTTTAAATACTCATCTGGTTTTTGGATAAGTCCTCCTCCTCAACATGTGCATTATGTATTTGAAATCGTTTGGCAAATGGAGGCAGGAGTGCCTTTAAAGGACTAAAACCAATTCCATTTAAAACAGATTTGAGATTTAAAACACGATCTCTACCCCGATCAGAAATATCAAACCATTTGAGATTTGTGATCCCAACTGATTTAAATCATTTATAAAATTTTGGGGAGAGACGTGGCAAGATTCAATTTTGAAAGATGATAGATAAGGACCATTTTAAGACATTAAAGATTGTTAGTGTCAGGTATGATAGTTTTTAAGAGATCTTTTAAGTAAAACAAAACAATTTCACAATCAAACAAGAACAGAAAAGATTTCATTTTGAAAGACCTTGATTCTAAGGAAAAAATCATACCATGACATAACATTAAATCTTTAGATCACCACTTATTGTTGTACAAACGGACTCTTTTGAAGATATATTGTTTGAAAATATTTTAAATTAAATCACTCTCCCCCTCAATCGATGACCGAAGTCGATAATTGAGTGACTTAAATTTTGATAAAATGAAGTCCGGTGATTTTCAAAATTTAGTCCAATATATTTTCAAAACAATATTTTTCCATTTTCAAAACAATTTATTCAAATTTATTCAAAATTGTTTAAAAATGGTATCCTGCACAAAGATACGTTAGTGGTTGAGAAGCTTCCGTTGTTGTTGCTGTAGGGTTGGAAGAAAACCGTCTGCAAATGCAGTGAGACTTCTTCTTACGTTGCATTTTGAATGCCAACTGAGGTCAAATTAAGCTTCGTTTCTTCAATCACTTAGAAGAAAACCGTCTCACGATGCAAGGAGACCTCTTACGTTGCATTTATGCCAACTCTCCATAGAAGTCCAATTAAGCTCCGCTTTCTTCATTTGTCAACCCAAGATATAGTTACCCTTTCCTTTCGCATCCAATCATCTTCAATTGTGGGATCCGGATCGGGAACATTCTTTTATACCAATATACCGCATACGTTCATGAACACACATACGGATATATGGTGGTCGACATCACCCAAACAAAGAATCGACTAATAAAAGTCAATTCAACATGTCAATCAGATCATATAAAGCAAGGGAATTATGAGTTCATCAAACTTTAATCATCTAAACCTAACAATCATATCCTAGAAACCTAGTCCTTCAACATAGGCAATTAGCATTTTTAATTAAGCACGTAGGATAATTAAGAAAGCCCGTTAGATGAAATAGATTTGAAAACATTATCCCCCTCAATCAATGACTCATTTTCTAAAACGTTAAAAGCGCTGAAGTCATTGATTGAGTTTTTCAATTTTAACAAAAACTCTGAATCTGATTGTTTTGAAAGCAACTCATTTACCACCATTTTAGAAAACACCAAATATTTTTCTGAAGAATTTTAGAAGGAAAAACATTTGTGTAGGAACAGCAGTCCTTCGACATACTTTCCTTGTTTTGTTTTTAGGATAAGTGCACGAAATATTTGAAAATTGGTTTAGCGCAACACTTTCCTTTCTTGAAGAACGGGTTGCTATCTGAAATAATAGCAAGCCATAGTTTTACCACGGGTTACTGATCAAGTAACGCAAGCCATTTTAGAGACATGTTTTGAAAAGAATATTTACACCTCCCGCCGAACTTCATCTAAAGTCCCGTGCCATTATTAAATGACATTTCTAAGACCGTAGATGTTATCGATACCGAAGACATGTCTTGAAAACAATATTTTGGTATTTTTCTAAATTTATAATTTTTATGGGTTTTGTTGGTTTTATATTTTCTATTTTGTTTTAGTTGGTTTTATAATTTTGTATTTTGTTTTCGATAAATATTTACAAAGATAGAATAGATGATATAGTTAAAGAAGATGATGATACGATCACCGAGATAAGGATATCGAGCGACCCGTTGTAGAAGATAGAAGTCATCATCCCTAAAACTTTCACCACCAAAGCTTCCGAGGCTCTTGCATTGAAGAAAGAAATTGAACCATCCGAAAGTGAGACTCGCGACTTCCCCAAACCGAAAATCCTTTTGATGAGCAGATTCAAGCTCTATATCAAGCTTTCCTTAGCTGTGCAGAGAAGCACACCATTATCATACATCCCGCCGCTCCTTTTAAGACCGATAATCGAGAATCTCCGTCGGGGTTATATCATCCATAAGAACAAAGAACGTATCATCCCACACATAAATAATCTTCTCAAATTTCATAACCACTAAATTCGACGCAATCCATTCCAAAAGGTGTCAAGAGAAAACTTCCCCAAGTAGTTGAGTTGATGTAGTCGGTCTCTTAGTATAATGCTCAAGAACTCTCCCGAATACACTTCATGAGGGAATGAAGAACACCTTCCCATGTTCACATTTTTCTTCCCGATGAACGTGTATGAAGCTCAAGAACCCAAGTACACCAATATCAAAGAACTCTCCGAATACACATCATGAGGGTAATGAAGAACACCTCCCTATGTTCACATCTTTCGTCCTCGATGAATGTGTATGAAGCCCAAGAACTGGCACACACATTCCCAACGAGAGAATAACCGATAACACCTCCTCATGCTACATTTATCTCCCACGAATATGTCGTACTTGTGTACTTCTTTTATCTTCGAAACTTTCACTAACATCTCTTCCCCACATAGTTGGAATAATAACACAAAAGCCTTGATGAGTAAAACCTCGAGTTTCTCTGCGGTCATGAAAATTGTTTTCCCGGATATCTTCAATCACTTAGAAGTATTAAGCTCATCAAGTTTACTCGCCATGAGTCAAACCTTGAGTTTCTCTCATGTACTAACATTTGTCTTCCGGATGTCTTCGCCACTTAGAAGAGTTAAGTTCATCAAGTTTACTCGCTTTGTGTTTATATGTGAGTCTCCTTACGCCTTCTTTGTTTTGACACTTGTAATCAAGAACTCTTTGTAAGTCCGTATACTAGAAATATTTTGAGGAGAACATCATTAGCTCGGATGTATCTGTGAGAATCAACTTGTCAAGAATAACGTGAGCAAGTCTAATTAGGGATTAAATTTGGCATTTCAATCTCCCCAATTAGTGCTCTCCCTAAACCGACAACTGCTTGATAAATGCCCATAATAAGAAGAAGTCTTTTGATAATCACATGCAACTCGTCTTTTAGTCTTCTAACATATAGCGTAAAATGTAGAACCGATCAGAGACTCGACCTTCTTCAAGATTGTCCAAATGGGGAAAAGAAAGTCAACATCTTCAACTCACCAAAACAAGAACATCAAAAAAAGCATCCCAATCAACTTACATCTAGCACATCCCTTAACTAGAATCCTCCCAATCAAACAAGAACAGAAGATGTTCATCAAGGAAATCGACAATCGGCCGCAACGAACACACGAAATGGTAACACCAAGCAAACAATCACATCAAACAAGAATGTAGGTTGTTCGAATCATCATGTTGATGTGCACGTGAAGCATTAACCGAAGCACTTTGTCAATAAACTCATATCGACTGTGAAGATGTCAACTAACGGCTCTTAGAAGAGGAAAACTCCATGTGAAGATGACCCGATAAGAAGAAGCTCGGTTCTTACATGAGTTTAGAGCCGTATGACCATTAATATTCTCAAATGTCAATCAACAATGCAAAAATTCACACTTCTTCTCCCTCAAGAATTGCATACGGAGATGCCATTCTTGACTAAATAAGTGAAAATCATCCGAATGTTCTTATTCACACTTCTCTCCCATAATATAAGCACATGATGTCGCCATCTTCATTATAATCAAGCACGTGGAATGAGAAAACAATCGGTGGTAGCCGGTTCACTTTATTATTGAGCGCATGGAAAAAGCATGAAGCATGTTGATGAGAATGGTCATAAATTAGAAGATTTCTCTTCTTCGTAAGATAAAGCGACCGACACGCACACTTTTCTTTTCTTTGGAGAACGAGGCATGAACTGTTGTGTTCATACGTCATAAGAAGATTTCTCTTCTTCCAAGATAATGCGCATCAAACGCATACATTTCTTTTCTTTGGAGTACGAGGCCCGAATCGATGTGAATGTACGTCATTATCTCTCTCTTTATGCTCTCTTAGCAAAACATGTAATCAGCCCCATTATCATTCAAGAGGCTCTTTGTCGTGACGGTGATGGAAAAACCCAATATGATGAATTTGACCTCAAGTAGACTACCCCGAACTCGTGACTTAAACTTGAACATATGTAACAAAGAGCGGTCTTTGAGACTTCATGCCCATTTGAATCTCTAAGTACTCTATACTCTTCAACCAACCAACCATCGAGTATAAGACGATATCACCTCTTGAAAATCCACAATTGAATGTGACACCGAGCACTACAACGTAACTCCTTAAAGTGATAGTTATTTTGTGATGGTATGAGCCCAATTCCCCAAGTGGTAAAAGAAAAGGTAAAATACACCCAACAATAACTAGATTTCCAAGTCTTCGTTTTTGATAATAAGCATCGAACAAGGATCATGAAGAATCTTCATCCAACCATCCCCGATACCTTCAGATACTAAGTACACTCGCCCGTGATATTTCACTTCAACCTCAAATAAATAATACTGAATTAACTCCGTTGTCACATCTTCTGATTAAAAGCTCAAATCTAGCCTCCTTTGACTTTTTAAGTGAACAATGATAATGGTTTCATCCCGACCATGGTTTAATGAGCATAACCCCGTAAAACTTTGAAGTAACCAAAACCGCCATGACGAATATTCAAACACACATCCAATTCATGAAATACACCTTTTATCCTTCTTCAAGCGTAAACCGTAGCACCAAAGATCAAATGAGATCCCAAATACACTTTCCTTTCTCCAGATGGTTCCATCATTACGGATTTTATAACTCTATGGTTTAAACCGAGAAATAGTATCTTTCACGGATTTTACAAAACCAAGAATAAACCGTAAGATAGATCCGGAATCCACTAAACTATTACTAGGATGTTTCCATTGTCACGGATTTTACAAGTCTATGATTTAAACCGAGAAATAGGTTCTTCATGGATTTTACAAAATCAAGACAAAACCGTAAACAATGTCGACTTGAATGTCTAATGACAACTTTGGTTTCGTGAATATCCGTTTAGGGGAACATGCACAGGTTCATCAACGGTTCAAAATCCAACATCATCAACATCCGATCAACACCTTGGTACACACATCATTCACGCATTCTGTCGGCTATTGTAGTGACCACATTGAGAAGTAAACCCGATATGCCAAACTTGATCATGAAGTGAAAATCCCCTGATTTGTTACTTAAACTTGTACTAATCCTTGTGAAGAAGAAACGGTGTACCCGATGTACAAAACCTCTTGACGTATCCTCAACTGCGTGAGACACCGAAGTGATAGTTACGTTGTGGATTAAGCGAGAAAGAAGCATAACCGTAACTAAATAGCCAAGTCTTTATCACACTCTAAAAATGCCCAAACAAGTCATCTTCACGGAAGGGTAGAAAGAAAGAAGAAGTAATAAGTAAACGCGCCCGGAAAAACCTCACTACAAATCCAAATAAGACATATCGTCCAAACAACCCCGTAGTCAACATTATCCAAAATCATTTAAAGCCGTGACAAAACAATTCTCCATGAAAATGTATATGCCAAAGTATCAATCCTCATAACACAACAACGTGTCTCATAAACTCAAAATCTCATAACAACGATCCAAGCCCATCATCAAAGCAAAACAAATTTCAAGTCTCACTCGGTCATACAGTGGATCCACATTCTAACCTCTTGATACATAAACTCCATGACTCAATGAACTTGTATATCAATCATGTATACACCCGTTATGGTTAAAAAATTCAATCACACACCAACGAAATTAACCATAATGTTAATCAGTCACCTTTAAACTCCAGTATACAACTCCAAGTGATTTCAAACGGCCCAATAATATTTAACCAAATAAGTCATCACGTTTCTTAATAAGTCACGGTTGCATATATCATTTGTTAAGGCACGTCCAACAATTAAAGCCCATCACTTGTGAATTTTCAGATTTAGCTAAGAGTTCTAGCCTGAAACATAGTACATGGCCCAATCAAAACCACAAGAGCATGGAACAAGCTTATGTTATCAATACCAGATAGAGGCCCAACAAAAAAAATATCATAAGCACACCAACCCTAAATCTTCGGACTATAAAAGCACATCACAATAGTTAACATAACCCTAACATTAAAAAAACCTAATTACTCTATCCGCCTCCCTCCTCTTTTCTGTAACTCTCCAAACCCTAACACATCTTCAAAAATAAGCGCCTCTTTATTCACTCATACCACTCCCAACACTGATCTGGGAAAGAAACGTATCACAACTTCTGAACCTAAAGATTTAGAACATCACCAAAGCTCAGTCCCCTATCTCCTTCACGTAAAAAAATTATACCGATTTGCATCAAGTAATACGATACAGCCACAAGTATCAAATTAATCTTGTCAAGCCACAGGGATGGCATGAGACATCACAGCCACAGGGTTGGTTTTATTTAAGAGATGGCCAAGAGAACAAACAAAGTCTTCAAGGTAGGTTTTAATTGACTAGGATGTTTAAATTCATTTGTAACCGAATAATGAATAAGGTTTGAAACCCTAAATGGTTTTGAACTTTCTTCAAGCATATTCGGATATTTTAACAGTTATAGATCGATGAAGATGACATTGTGTGAGTATTAATATTATGTTCGGATTTAATATGAGAAGAACACAAAGAAATCTGAGATCTTGATGTTGTAAAAAATCCATTCTTTCTCAGTCCGAGTGAAATAGAAAGATGATTTCAATGTTAGTAAAAGTCTTGATTTACTGATGGATCGATGATGGTGATATGTTTAACTAAGTGTCTTGTAACCGATTGCAAGTTACTTTTAACACACTGAGATCTTGTTTTTGTTTGAGTCTAAGATGTTGTTGTTGTGATAGATGGATGATGTTTAAGCAGTTGTAGTCTTGGTGTTTAGGTTGAGGTCGAGACATGATGTATGAAATATGGTCATAGTGGTTGAGTCTCGTTGGCAACACTGGTATAGAAGCTGAGGTCGAATAGTATTTTGATATAAGGTATGTGGGTTAAGTGGTCGAGGGTCATTTGTTATCAATTCTTCTTCATCTTTATTTCTGTCACAAGTCGCTAGCCAAAATCTTGAGTCAAGTCGCTAGCCACTTTAATTCGCTACCATTAAGTCGCTAGGTCTGTCAAGTCGCTAGCTTTTTATTTGACTCAATAGTCAAACAACCATAACTCGCTACACTCTTTCAACACAACAAGTCGCTACTTATAAATATAAGTCGCTACCATTTAAAGAACCAAGTCGCTAGTAAAAATACAATGAATCCGGACACATGTTAAGTCAACTCGCTAGCAAGAAATTGACTTTTTCCGATGAGTTTTCCGACCATTTTCATAGCTACCCAGAAAAAACTACTAAGACTGCATATTTGACCCTATATGACCAAGACTAAAGACAAGATGACCATATGTTTTCACGTATTAAACCGTTTAAGACGTCTTACCCAGAAAACATGTGATACTCGAGGACCTTAAAACCCATGATGACAAAACAGATATGACCACCATAATACACAGCTTTGGTAACAAAAAAGAATGTCTAAAAATGATGATATAAACTGTTTAGACCAAAAGAGACACAAAACCATAAAAACAGTTATACCACTATTTCAAAAGATAAACTTTTCCGACACCAAAAAAACAGTTAAGACAAGATTCGAACCACAAACAAATCATCAAAACACAAAAACCTGGCTCTGGTACCAATTGTAGGATCTTAATATTTATTGTGTTTGATGATTCGGGTGGTCTTGGGAGATCAAAATACATGTTTTCCATTTTAGAGAGAGAAAGTAGAGAGAGAGGGTGTTCTTGGTAGAGGTTTACTCAAAGTATGGAATATTAGATTATGAGAGCACCACCCTTCCATGGATGGAAGGGTATTTATACTACATAAGACACGACCTCCTATCGGCTGTGGATCGTGGATACGATGGGTAAGACCCGTCCTTCCTCCACGGTGTTGCACTAAACTATTTTACGCTCTTGACTAACTAATAAAACAATAAATAACGTGACTAACGACAAATCTACGAGCTAACTTATGCTAGATAACATTTGGGGTGACCGACTCTTCACTAAGAAATTTTCCAATTCCTAACATTTCGGTTTCTCAAAATCATATACAATAGTATCCTCTGCGAGCTTTTGTTGTTGCACAAGAGTGGTGGCACCAGCCCCTATCGGGTTGATTAACCGCATCGAGTTGGTGAAGATTGAGCTGCACCACTTGACCCACCGGGCCACCCATTTGGTCTTTAGCAAATTCTTTAGCCTTTGAAGATGTCGGCGATTTTAAACTTCTTCCGTATGATTTATCCAGTTGCTCTTCTTCTTGAGCTCTCATCATAGGTACAATTGTTTGAGTCTTCCTTTTTTCTTGGACAATTGGAGGACTTGGAGGTTTTGCTCTTGAGGCGGTGCTTGATTGCGATTCAGAGTAATGAAACTCTTCATCTGTACAAGTATCTTGAGCTCTCGTCCACAAGCTTTCTTTGTGGTTCAAGTGTGGGAATAGGTTCGGCTTCCTTTACGGAACAATCCTTTTAGAAGGAGGATTCCTTTTAGGAAGCTTTCTTTGACTCACGCATTTGTTGCGCTTCACTGCACTTCCTCTTACGGTTCTCCTTATAGGTGTTCCGTAAGATTTTTCTTCGAGATGACCAACTTTGCCTTGTCTAACGGCTTCCAGATACCTTTTGTACGCTTGAGCTTTCGACATCTTCGCCAGAAGGAAATCGGCAACACAAACACCTTGTTTCTTTGTAGACGATTCCTTGATTCGGCGAGATAGAATAGGTTTCACAACATATCGTGATTGTCGGGTCATTGAGCCTCTTGGGAATATCGGGATGAAGTCCAAGTGCTCTACGGATCAACAGCTTTAGTATATCCGATGTAGGAATCTTTGAGCCAAGCTTGTTGAGAAATGACATCATGTCATCCCAAATCGAGCTTCGATAGCGATGTGTTTCATGTTGACCAATGCCCAAAATATTTGCGGTTCCATGAGCTTAGGATGCTCATAGCCACCGCCGCGACCGAAAATGACTTGGTGATGATCGTGTAGAGTTCTCCATGGTTGAGGAATACTCTTAAGCTCTACGTGAGAATGCTTGGTGATTACTCTTGTAGCCTCGTCATAACCGATATCGATTAAGAATTGGAGAGTGAGCTCTTCAACAGTGTGGCATATAGTTTGGTTGGATCGACTTGAGAATTAGGAGAAACGACCCTTAAGTCTGCAGTGTAATGGTGACTTGTTTGTGATTCGAGTCACCGTCACATGCAGATTAGTCCTTCGACCCTTTCCATAGTGTTCCGAACTGTTGGATATAGATCTCGTGAATGATTGCAGAGTGAGTGAGCATATTACGATACGGATGAGTCCTCATAATATCAATAGCAATTAAACACGACGATTACGAGCAAGTGAGGGTGTCAAAGTCAACACGGAGATTATTCTTTCCTATCTTCATTGGATAGCCATAAGGATAGATATCGGCAATGGAGAGAACTTCGATGCATCCACATTCATTTGTTCACCATGTCGTGATCTCAAATAACATTAGCCAAAAGAACCAACATATCAAAGGACGTAATGTTAGTCAACGTAGGTCTTATTGTCTAGTTATTGAATGTACGAAGTGTCAATGATTGTTACTGAGTCCTAAGTCACTTGTATGTTCAATAGTCCAATGACGTCGTGAAATGTTTCGTGAGTTAGTTAACTTTAAGTTTTAAAGTTTATATTATCACTTATTGTTCACAACATATCAAACGATTTAAGTTTATTAGTGACATTATTGGATTCGTGATGATATGATTAGTTTATTTACAAGTTTGTACACGTAATAATTCATAACGAAGGTATGATCCGTGCTTATCGTAGGATTGGTAAAGTTATGCGTGAGCGAAATGATATATGCGTAGGCGTAAAATTACGTAGGATCCTAACTTACGCGTAAGAAATATTACGTGTAAGAAAATTGGACCTTATGCGTAGAGGTTACGGCGTGGCATATATTAACCTTACGCAGTGGGGCTACTCGTAGTTGGCCTTATGCGTAAATATCCTTCATCATTCCCATATGTAGAACCTTATGCGTAGAAGCTACGCGTAAGACTAATCTTACGCATAACATGCTACGTGATCTCATCATTTTTGTACAAAATAAGCGCAAATTCATCGTAAACACATCAAAATGATCAAAATATCACAAATCGTTGTTTTATGTGTTTTAAAATGCAAAATTATCAAAATCGATGAAAAACATTTCAAATTTGCAAAATTGCGCTTTAGTCCCCAAGTTTCATAAATTGTCAAAAATAGTCCCCGAGCCATAATTTCAAAAGTAAAATCACCAAAGGTCCTTTTAAAATCATAAGTTGTCAAATTTAGTCCTTTGGTGAAAAATATCAAAAAGTTTGAGAAATTACAAAAATAGTCCTTCAAGTTTCAAAATTGGCGAGATGGCCCTCGAAAATTGCAAATTGGCAATTTTAGTCCTTATACTTTGAAGGTTGTCACTTGTGGTCCCTTGGATCAACTTTTATAAATTGGCGCATGGTCCCTCTATTTTCGTATTTTACACTAAAGGTCCCTAAGTTATTTATTCATTAAACCCATTTTGACCCTTTCACACCTTTGACCCTCACATATGAATTGTGAACCCCCTTTATAATATCTCGTCAAAACCACCAAACCCACCAAGTCACCCTCTTCCCTGCTTTTCCTCCCTTGTCTCGCCCACCATACCCACCACCATTCACCACCAACCCACCTCCTATCACCTCTTTTTGTCCCCCACCCACCAAACTCCAAATACATTAAATGCTCCCCATTTCCTCAACCTCTCAACCCCAAATATACAAAAAGGCGCCAAAATCTATTTGAATGGTTGAGATTATTTTCAAGCCATCCAATGGCTAAGATTGTTGGGAAATGTTCAGAGGTGAGAGAAAAGAGCATTGGGATATAAAAGAGGCAAAAGGATGCAAAAGAGTAGTTTTCTAGTTTTAATTTTCTCTTAATGTCGCTTTTAATTTTAAAACTTTAATTTAGTGTAAAACTTGTAAGCTTCGTTGTAATGTACTTTTATAAGTATTGGAATCAATATAAATCATTTTCAAGTTCTAATTTAAGTTTCACTATCAATTCATGTTGTTAAGTTGATGTTGAAAATTTCCATCTCAAAGTATCATTCAAAGGCTTCAAAAGCTCAATTTCACTACAATAAGCTTATACAAGCTTCTAATAGCTTTCTATGCTTATGTTTCGCTTTTAAGCATAGTTGGTTTTGGTCAAAGAAAGTCAAACAGGTCAAACCGGCAATGGAAATGGTCAAAGGGATGATGCAGTGCTGGATGTGGGTTGATTTAGGTCTAGTGGGTTGATTGAGATAGGTTAGTGGTCCTCTGTTAATCGCTTTGCAAGCTATAGCAGCTTTGGACCCTTTGTAAGCAATTTTCAAGTTTCTTTGCATCATCTTAATTTGAAGTTAATACTTGTTCTATTCTGTTTAAAAAGTTGTATTTAGGACTTGTAGACTTAATTTGATCATATTTATAAGTAGGTTCTTTGTTTGGATCATTTTGGTTGCAAATCGTGTTATATAGGGTGTTTGGATTTTCCTATATCTCCGCTCATGTTGGCTATTTCAGTGGTTAGAATCTCTTGGATAGTGCTTGTTTAGTTAATTTAAGTTCATTTCAACCATAGTTTGTGTTCGCAACATCATAAAAGTCAAAACCATATCATTTGAATCCAACAGCCATCGTTGGATTTTTAAAAGAGCAAATCATTCATTTTGTGATTAAAAGTTATAAACAAAGGTTGTAATAGCTTCATTTCATCAAAATACATCATAATCAATCATTAAATTGGATCCAAACTTCACTTTAGTCAAACTTCCATCTGGTTTTCAAAAGTCAAAATGGTGTAAAAGTGGATTTGCGCAGATCTTGCAAGATCCACATGATTCATTAAAGCTTTTGAGGCCCTGATTTTGGTCTACAAGTAGTCCCTTGGTGGTCTTTAATACCTCATATCTGCTTTTAGCTTTAAGCCCTCTCGATAAGTTTGTGCAAAAGCTCAAAATGAGCCCTTCTGGTGCCTCGCACCAACTCGCTTAATCACCGAGTGGTTTTCGTGTTTTATCCAAGCTTGCACAGAGCTTATTGAAGCTTTTCAAGGGCTGGTCTTTTGGTCATAGGTAGTCACTTAGGTCTAGTTTAGAACTTGATAATTGGTTTTAGTTTAGAGCTTATTTGGTTGCTTTTTCTTGACCGCAAGTAGGTACCATTTTCTGCTTTTAGCTTAATCTCATAAGCATCAAATCTGAGTTATCTTGTTATTCAAGAGTTATAGCTTGTTGATTTATGTTTCATTTTGGTCATTTTAGTATATTATAGCTTCATAATCGCTGGGTTGCTTATTTGGTTCATTTGGCTTATTAAAGAGCTTATTTCATAAGCACTCTTCACATTGCATTTTCTCACATAACCTACTGTTTTTCCAATTTTCATAGCTTCTTATCATTATTTTAGAGTTTCTCTGAAATTTTCAGATTTTTATAAGCTGTTTTGCTATTTTTCCTAATTTTAATTAGTTTTTAGCACTTTTTAAATAGCATTTAATACAAAAAATAAGAAAAAGGTTCAAAAAAAATAATTTTTCAATTTTCTTAAGTTTAGATAAATATAAAAAGTTAAAAAAGTAATTTTCCATATTTTTCATAGTTCATTTGGTAATTTTAGTGATTTAATTAGTTTTAATAGTTTAAAATTCCTAGAAAATAGATAAATAGTCATAAAATACAAAATAGTTTTGAAAAGTCTATTTTGATATTTTAGACTTTTCCAAGTCTTAATCTTATTTTTCTAGCCTAATTTCCTATTTTCTTGTATTTTAGGTAATTAATTAATAGTTAAAAATAGTTTTTAATTAGATAATTAGTCTTAAAAATAATTTTCTTTTTCTAAAAATTTTCTTTTATCATTAGGTTTGTAAAAATGTCATTTTCATATTTTTAGGGTTTATATTGCTTTAGTTTCACTTTTTTAATTTGTACGTCGCGTAGATTTTAATTTAAACGTACGTTTTAGGTTTTAAACGTTCATCACTTTAAATATAGTGATAGCGTTTATTTAATAGGTTTTATCTTTTTAATTTTCTTTAATTTGCATTTAAGCCTTTGTAATTTGTTTGCTTTTATGTAGTCATAATAATCACAATTCCCTTTATCATTCAAATTTCTCGATCACTAGACGTTGATTGATCCATTGCATAGCTCATTGGGACATAACGACCCGGGAGACTCTATACTCCTCCGATCTTAATTGCATTAGTGTTTGAGCGCTTTTAGTCTTTAGACTTGACTGCTTAGCACCAATCAAATTTTACGCCACGGGGAGTCAGGCCGATTTATCTTCCGTAGTTTAGCATTAGTTGTTTGAATCCTCACTCTTTGTTTATATCATCCATTTCTATATATATATATCCATATTTTCTTCTAAAAATCCAAAACCCAAAACAAGCAAAAACGATAAAACACAAAAATATTTTTCTTTTGTTTCTATATATGTATCAAAAATAAAAATACAAAAGAATCGCTGCTTTCTTTAATAATTAACAACTTAAAAGATTACCACCGAAAACCAAGGCAAGGCACTACCTAACTGGGTGCGACCATAATAAGTTCCCTAACTAAAGATATAAAACTTGCCTTTGTGTCCTTGTGATTGGTGTACCTTTTTAAAGAAGCCATTCATCTTGGATTATTGGTTAAGTTCATCGTTGTTTTGCCTCGATTTTGTGTTAATTGATTTTGTTGTGATATCGACGCTTCGTAACCGTAAAACCCATAAAGATTCTTCTCACCCCGATTTTTACAAAACGCCTTCATAATTCTCATTCTCATGTGAAAGATTTTCATAATTCCATTTCTCTCCTTAACTCGAGTTTCCTTAGAGTTAACTCTAGTGTATGCGCACTCGCTCTTCTAGATCCGTGAGCCCATTTCGTGAGCTTGTCAAGATTCCAAGAAGGCGTGTTCAGACTTTCGCTTCCATCACCGGATCCGAGATCCGGACTGCTCACACTACTCCGCTATCATGGCGGATGAAATTCCTATGTGAGCTTCTCCGTGCACCCATCGACGGGTATGGAGATGTTATCGTTGTACCACCATCGTGGTCGAAAATTTTGAACTCAAGACCGGTTACTAAATCTTGTAACTTCAAATCGCTTCTACGGTTTTGAGCGGATGATCCTCATGCTCATATAAGATGGTTTAACAAGATTGCATCTACCATCAAGTATAAGAATGTCCCTTCCGAGGTCAAAGTTTCTTCCTGCTCCCATTTTCTCTTGAGGGCAAGCCCGGATTTGGCTTGAAAACAACCCCTAAATCAATAGAGACATGGGAAGATCTAGTGAAGAAATTTGTGAATGAATTCTATCCACCTTCCAAGACCACGAGTCTTAAAATGAAATCATCAAGTTCACTCGTAAGTTTGATGAATCCTTCATGAATCGTGGGATCGCTTTCAAGGAATTGCTTCGCAAATGTCCTCACCACGGTTTCTCCGAGTTGATGCAACTCGACACTTTCTACAATGGAGTGAGTCAATCGATCAAGATTCTCTCAATTCCTCCGCGGAGGAAATTTCCTAAGCAAACTGTCAAAGAAGCTTTAGCGATAATCGAAAACAAGTCTAAAGTCCGCACCGCACGAAGCAAGCCGGTTGTTTCCCAAGTCGTGTTGGTCCTTCTTCTTCTTCATCGCCTGTGAGTCGGCCTAGCACCGATGCTAAGATTGATAAACTCACGGAAGCTATTCAAGCTTTGGTTCTTTCCAACCGTAAGAAAGTCTTTTTCCACAAACTTCACCTCCCGTCAAGTTAAGAAAGTGGAAGTCTGTGTTACCCGTGGTGGCCCCATGCTTATTATAATCGTATGGCCACCGATGGTAACCCCTTTGAAGCCAATGTCGTGGGCGGATGTCTAATCAAGGAGGCAATCAATATCGTGCTCTCAGAGACCCGAACCACCGCCCTAACCACTACTCGAC
This sequence comes from Chrysanthemum lavandulifolium, assembly GCA_022545495.1. Lineage (NCBI taxonomy): Eukaryota > Viridiplantae > Streptophyta > Magnoliopsida > Asterales > Asteraceae > Chrysanthemum > Chrysanthemum lavandulifolium. The sequence goes on along the minus strand of CM040239.1, from coordinate 188,514,020 downwards.
CTCCGGTTTCAATCAAAACCAAAACCGTAATCGAATCGAATAGACCAAACCAAGGTTTTCAAAACCAAGGTCATTTCAATCAAAACAACGGTTTTCAAAATCGTAATCAAAATTTCCAACATCAAGGAAATTACAATAGAAACACAGTCGTGAAATTTCAACCTGTGGTATTTTCATGGAAATAATCAAGGAATTTTCGTAATCAAGGCCCTAATCCTAACAATAGGGCTAGAATTTCCTGTGCAAACTCAAGCTATTGTTCCAACTGGACCATCATCCGATGAGTTGTTGAAACAATTCATGAAATCCCAAGAGGAAATGAATCGGTTGTTGGTCACCAAATTTCGACATCAAGAAGTCTTTAAATGATCGACCCTGCTCGTGTACTTTACCTAGCAACACGATCGCTAATCCGAGGGGCGATGCAAAGGCGATCACAACCGTAAGTGGTGCTTCATATGCCGGACCCGCTGCTCCTACTACCTCTTCTTCTTCGCTCTATCCCAAGGTAGTGGAAAGCGAACCTCCAAAACACAATGGACCTATGACTCCAATGCCTCCTCCTCCGTGGCATTTAGTCAAGTTACCAAGGAAACAACGGACAAGGTGCATTATTCAAGCCCACGAGGTATCAAGACACGTCCCACCTTCTGTAGTCCAACCTCAAGTGGTCCAAAAACCCAAGTCGAATCAAGGAGTTGTTTTGAACCTCCCGTAGCTCCCTGCTGAGAATCAAATCCAAAACTTCTATTCCTTATCCTCACGGTTACATGAGCAAAGCTCATGAGAAAGCTAGTCATCGATGGAAAAATTCTTTCAGATTTTCCAAGAACTTCACTTTGACATAAGCTTCATGGATGCCATCATGTTAATGCCAAAGTTTGCATCTACTCTAAAACATATGTCGAGCAACAAAGAAAAGCTATTTGAAATGGCTAAGACTCCTTTGAATGAGAATTGCTCACTGTTTCATAAAGAAGCTTCCCGAGAAGCTAGGAGATCCCGGAAAATTTCTTCTTCCTTGTGTTTTCCCGGATGATTGAATGCTTTGCCTTGCCGATCTTGGTGCAAGCATCAACTGATGCCGATTCAAGATGGAAGAAACTGCTCTTCCCGAACTTATTCCCACCGCATGACTCTTGAGCTTGCAGATCGATCTATCTCGCGTCCTCTCGGCATTGCCGAGGATGTATTCGTGAAAGTAGGAAAGTTCCATTTTCCAGCTGACTTTGTGGTCGTTGATTTCGATGCCGATCATCGGGTTCCTCTCATCGTTGGACGAGGATTCTTGAGGACAGGCCGTGCTCTCATAGATGTATTTGAGCAAGAGATCACTCTCCGTGTGGGTAACGAAGCTGTTACTTTTAACCTCGATCAGACTTCGAGGTACTCCTCAAATTATGATACTGAATCAGTTAATCGAGTCGATTTAATTGACATTGCTTCAGAGGAGTACTCTCAAGAGTTTCTTGGTTATCTTCATAATTCGTGAGTGGGAATTCCAATTCCACCACATCTTCTCACCTATCATTGCCGATTCTTCCCCTCTCTCACCCGCTTGAGGAGGCGACTTCCTTCCGAAGAGATCGATGAATTTCGGTTACCAATGAATCAATTCCGCTGAATTGATGGTGTTTATGATTCGGAGGGGATATTCTCTATCTTGAGCAATTGCTCAATGAAGATCCATTACCTTCACTCCTCCGAAAGAGATCACGATTGAGGAAATCAAATCGGTGCAATCATCTATCAAGAATTTCCCGAGGTTGAACTTAAGGACCTACCTCCTCATCTCGAGTATGCATTCTTGGAGGGTGATGATAAATTACCCGTCATTATTGCTAAAGACTTAACCGAGGAGGAGAAAACCGCCTCATAAAGGTCTTGAAGTCACACAAGCAAGCAATTGCTTGAAACTCTCCGATATTAAGGGTATCAACCCCGAGTTTTGTACTCACAAAATCTTAATGGAGGATGACTTCAAGCCAAAGTTCAAAGTCGAGAAGGGTGAATCCTAAGATTCACGAGGTTATCAAACAAGAGGTTCTCAAACTTCTTGATGCCGGTCCGATTTACCCGATCTCCGATAGTCCTTGGTTAGCCCAATTCATTGCGCTCCAAAAAGGGTGGCATTACTGTTGTCACGAATGAAGAAAACGAGTTGATTCCAACTCGATTGGTTACGGATGGCGTGTGTGCATTGACTATCGAAAGTTAAACGAAGCCACCAGAAAGACCATTTTCCTCTACCCTTCATGGACCGGATGCTTGAGAGATTAGCAGGAACGAGTACTATTGTTTCCTTGATGGTTTCTCGGTTACTTTCAGATCCCCATTGATCCGCCGGATCAAGAGAAACCACATTCACCGCCCATACGGACGCTTGCCTATAGACGTATGCCTTTTGGCTTATGCAATGCTCCCGCACGCTCCAACGATGTATGATGGCCATTTTCCACGACATGATCGGGAAACTATGGAGGTGTTTATGGATGACTTCTCGGTCATTGGGGACTCATTTCATACATGTCTCTCCCACTTAGACAAAATGCTAAAAGGTGTGAAGACACCAATCTATGTCTAAACCGGGAGAAGAGCCACTTTATGGTCAAAGAGGGCATAGTCCTCGGCCATAAGATTTCTAAGAATGGGATTGAGGTAGATAGAGCAAAAGTTGATGTCATTGCTAAACTACCTCATCCTACTACCGCCAAAGGTGTTAGGAGTTTTCTAGGTCATGCCGGTTTTATCGTAGATTTATTCAAGATTTCTCTAAAATCGCCCGCCTATGACCCATCTTCTCGAAAAGATGCTCCTTTCATCTTCTCTCCCGAGTGCATCAAGCTTTTGAAACACTGAAGAAAAAGCTACGGAAGCACCCATTCTAGTTGCCCCGATCGATTTACCCTTCGAGCTCATGTGCGATGCAAGTGACTTTGCAATCGGTGCGCCTTGGGCAACGCAAAACCAAACATTTCCACCAATCCACCACGCGAGCAAAACTATGATCAAGCTCGGACCCATTACACCACTACGGAAAAGAATTATTAGTCATGTGTATGCGTTTGAGAAGTTTCGCCATATCTTATCTTGACCAAATGCGTGGTGTATACGGATCACTCGGCACTCAAATATCTCTTTGCAAAACAAGATGCAAAGCCGAGATTGCTCCGCTGGGTTCTCCTCCTACAAGAATTTGATATCATTATTCGTGATAAAAAGGAGCCGAGAACCCGGTCACGATCATCTCGTCCCGATTAGAGAACCTCACCAAAATGTGTTCGAGAAAAGGAAATTAATGAAACATTTCCTCTCGAAACACTCAATGTGGTTTCTTTTCGCGAGATTCTTCTACCCCATGGTTTGCCGACTTTGCAAACTACCATGCGGGTAACTTTGTGGTGAAAGGGATGTCGTCCCAATAGAAAAATAAATTCTTCAAAGATGTGAAACATTATTTCGGGACGACCCTACTTGTTTAAAATTTGTGCGGATCAAGTCATCCGCGATGTGTGTATGGTCGAAGCCGCTGACATTCTCAAGGCTTGCCATTCGACCCACCTGGGGACATCATAGCCCCAACTACACCGCCAAGAAGGTGTTTGATTCCGGATTCTATTGGCCCACGATCTACAAGGATGCCCATGAATTGTTAAAACCCGCGACGCTTGTCAACGCCACGGAATATCTCAAAAGGAATGAAATGCCGCAAAACGCCATTCAAGTGTGTGAGATTTTGACATCCGGGGCATTGACTTTATGGGCCATTTCCTTCTTCTCACGGAAATAAGTACATACTGTGGCCGTTGACTACTTGTCAAAATGGGTTGAAGCTAAGGCTTTACCCACCAACGATGCCCGAGTTGTTGTGAAATTCTTGAAATTTATTTGCTAGGTTTGGAACCCACGAGCCATCATCGCGATCGTGGTACGATTTCTGCAATGACCAATTTGCAAGAGTCATGCAAAAGTATGGTGTAACTCACCGCACTTCATCGCGCACCACCCACAAACAAGTGGGCAAGTGGAAGTTTCTAACCGGGGATAAAGAATTCTTGAGAGGACGGTTGGTGAAAACCGTGCCTCTTGGTCGGATAAGTTAGATGACGCACTGGGCCTTCCGTCGACACAAAACACCCATCGGGTGCACTCCATACAAGCCGGTGTACGGAAGGCATGTCATCTTCCGGTTGAGCTCGAGCACAAGGCATACCGGGCCTTGAAGCATGCTAACTTTGATATTCGAGACAACGGTGATCATCGGAAAGTTCAAATGAATGAATTAAATGAACTCCGTGATCAAGCTTACGAAAACTCTTTGATCTACAAACAAAAGACAAAGAAGATTCATGACTCAAAATCAAAACCGCGCTTTCAACGTCGGTGATCGAGTCCTTCTTTTCAATTCAAGATTGAAGATTTTCTGAAAGCTCAAGTCCCGCTGGTCCGGTCCATTTACTATCGCTAAGGTTTATCCTTATGGTACCATTGAGTTATCTCAACCCGATGGTCCTAATTTCAAAGTGAATGGTCATCGAGTGAAGCATTATTTTGGAGAGGACATTCCCCACATGGTTGTCCCGGATCTTCAAACTTTCCCCATGAACCAATGAATGCGGGATCGAGTCAAGCTAGCGACTCGGTAATCAAAAATAAGAGCATGCCATATGGGTTTTCACCCATATTTCGCCTTCTTACCTCTTTCTACCACCCTAGTGTGGGGGTTGCCACATGTTTCAAAAAAAAAAAAAAAAAAAAAAAAAAAAAATCTTCTTTCTAAATAATGGCCGTAGTATTTCCTTTACGTTTTTGTTTCGCATAACCGCTGTACTTTGAATATTGAGGGCAATATTCATTTCTAAGTGTGGGGATTCTCACGAATTTTATCATGTAATTATACCGCCCAATTCCCGCTTTTGGCCAAAATTTTTTTGGAGTAAGTGTTCTACACTTTCTCATTTGGTTATCATCCGCCATGTCTCAGAAGACAAAAGGATTGGCTAATCCAGAGCAAACGGCTCTTGGTAAAGATATATCAAACCGCTTATATGGCTTGCAATTTGCCCAAAATTGTATGGTTCTCAACTCACCATATCCTAAAAAGTGAAGAGTTGGCTAGCCCGCAAGATTATGGCTTGTGGTAAAGGCAATGGAAAACCATAATTGGTAATCACTCACCAAAGATAATTCGATAATTTATCTAAGAGTTGGCTAGTCCGTATGGGTACGGCTTCGTAAAGACAAAATCAAACCGTTGAAAGTCGGTGGTTTGCTCAAAATCACATGGTTATCGGTGTACCATGGTTCTTACTTGAACCGAAACATTTGGCTACTCCGTAAGTAATGGCTTTTGGTAAAGAGTTTAAAATCCATTATGTTTTTCAAATCATTGCTAGGGACTAGCAATATCTCAAGATGGGGATTGATGAGTGTGTAAATACTCATCATTTTGTACAAAATAAACTCGCAAATTCATCCGAAAACACTCGTAAACACATCAAAATGATCAAAATATCACAAATCGTTGTTTTATGTGTTTCAAATGCAAAATTATCAAAATCGATGAAAAACATTTCAAATTTGCAAAATTGCGCTTCACCCCCAAGTTTCATAAATTGTCAAAATAGTCCCCGAGCCATAATTTCAAAAGTAAAATCACCAAAGGTCCTTTTAAAATCAAAAGTTGTCAAATAAGTCCTTTGGTGAAAAATATCAAAAGTTTGAGAAATTACAAAATAGTCCTTCAAGTTTCAAAATTGGCAAAATGGCCCTCGAAAATTGCAAAATGGCAATTTTAGTCCTTATACTTTGAAGGTTGTCACTTGTGGTCCTTGGATCAACTTTTATAAATTGGCGACTATGGTCCTCTATTTTCGTAAATTTTACACTAAAGGTCCCTAAGTTATTTAAAATCTTTAAACCCATTTGGACCCTTTCACACCTTTGGACCCTCATAATATATTTTGAACCCCCCTTTATAATATCTCGTCAAAACCACCAAACCCACCAAGTCACCCTCTTCCCTGCTTTTCCTCCCTTGTCTCGCCCACCATACCCACCACCATTCCACACCAACCACCCCTCCTTCTCACCTCTCCATGTCCCCCACCTCCACCAAACTCCAAATACATTAAATGCACCCCCATTTCACTCATTTCTCCCCCAATCAAATAACCAATTTGGCGCCAAAAGCTATTTAAACGTTGAGATTATTTTCAAGCCATCCAATGGCTAGGATTGTTGGGAAATGTTCGAGGAGAGAGAAAAGAGCATTGGAATATAAAAGAGGCAAAAGGAAGCAAGAAGAGTAGTCTTCTAGTTTTTAATTTTCTCTTAATGTCGTTTTTAATTTTAAAACTTTAATTTAGTGTAAAACTTGTAAGCTTCTGTTGTAATGTACTCTTTATAAGTATTGGAATCAATATAAATCATTTTCAAGTTCTAATTTAAGTTTCACTATCAATTCATGTTGTTAAGTTGACTGTTGAAAATTTCCATCTCAAAGTATCATTCAAAGGCTTCAAAAAGCTCAATTCTCAGCTACAATAAGCTTATACAAGCTTCTAATAGCTTTCTATAAGCTTATGTTTCAGTTTTAAGCATAGTTGGTTTTTGGTCAAAGAAAGTCAAACAGGGTCAAACTGGCAATGGAAATGGTCAAAGGGATGATGCAGTGCTGGATGTGGGTTGATTTAGGTCTAGTGGGTTGATTGAGATAGGTTAGTGGTCCTCTGGTTAACTGTTGCAAGCTATAGCAGCTTTGGACCCTTTGTAAGCAATTTTCAAGTTTCTTTGCATCATCTTAATTTGAAGTTAATACTTGTTCTAAACTTTTTCAAAGTTGTATTTAGGACTTGTAGACTTAATTTGATCATAAATATAAGTTGGTTCTTTGTTTGGATCTGTTTTGGTTCACAAATCGTTAGATATAGGGGTGTTTGGATTTTCCTATAACTCCACTCATGTTGGCTATTTTCAGTGGTTAGAATCTCTTGGATCATGCTTGTTTAGTTAATTTGAGTTCATTTCAACCTTAGTTTGGTGCTTTAGACATCATAAAAGTCAAAACCATATCATTTGAATCAAACAGTTATCGTTGGATTTTTAAAAGAGCAAATCATTCATTTTGTGATTAAAAGTTATAAACAAAGGTTGTAATAGCTTCATTACATCATAATACATCATAATCAATCATTAAATTGGATCCAAACTTCACTTTAGTCAAAGTTCTTCTGGTTTTCAAAAGTCAAAATGGTGTAAAAGTGGTTTTGTGCAGATCTTGCAATGATCCACGTGATTCATTAAAGCTTTTGAGGCCCCGATTTTGGTCTACAAGTAGTCCCTAGGTGGTCTTTAATACCTAATATCTGCTTTTAGCTTTAGCCCTCTGGATAAGTTTGTGCATAAGCTCAAAACAGGACCTCTTCTTGCCTCGCACCAACTCGCTTAATCTTGAGTGGTTTTCTCGATTTTACATCCAAGCTTGCACAGAGCTTATAATAGCTTTTCAAGGGCTGGTCTTTTGGTCATAGGTAGTCACTTAGGTCTAGTTTAGAACTTGATAATTGGTTTTAGTTTAGAGCTTATTTGGTTGCTTTTTCTTGACCGCAAGTAGGTACCATTTTCTGCTTTTAGCTTAATCTCATAAGCATCAAATCGAGTTATCTTGTTATTCAAAGAGTTATAGCTTGTTGATTTTAGTTGGATTTTGGTTAATTTAGTATATTATAACTTCATAATCGCTGGGTTGCTTATTTGGTCATTTGGCTTATTAAGAGCTTATTTCAATAAGCACTTCACATCGCCCATTTTCTTGTACACAAGCACTTGTTTTTCCAATTTTCATAGCTTCTTATATTATTTTAGAGTTTCCAAAATTTTCAGATTTTTCTCAGTTGCTTTACTATTTTTCTAATTTTAATTAGTTTTAGCACTTTTAAATAGCATTTAATACAAAAATTAGAAAAGGTTCAAAAAATAATTTTTCAATTTTCTTAAGTTTAGATAAATATAAAAAGTGAAAAAGTAATTTTCCATATTTTTCATAGTTCATTTGGTAATTTTAGTGATTTAATTAGTTTTTAATAGTTTAAAATTCCTAGAAAATAGATAAATAGTCATAAAATACAAAAATAGTTTTGAAAAGTCTATTTTGATATTTTAGACTTTTCCAAGTCTTAATCTTATTTTTCTAGCCTAATTTCCTATTTTCTTGTATTTTAGGTAATTAATTAATAGTTAAAATAGTTTTTAATTAGATAATTAGTCTTAAAAATAATTTTCTTTTTCTAAATATTTTCTTATATCATTAGGTTTGTAAAATATCATTTTCATATTTTTAGGGTTAATATTGCTTTAGTTTCACTTTTTATTTTGTACGTTACGTAGTTTTTAATTTAAACGACGTTTTAGGTTTTAAACGCTCATCACTTTAAATATAGTGATAGCGTTTATTTAATAGGTTTTATCTTTTAATTTTCTTTAATTTGCATTTATGTAGTCATAATAATCACAATTCCTTTAATTTGTTGGCGTTTTCCATTAGTTATAATACCGGGAGACTCATTCCTCCGATCTTAATTGCCGGTTTTAGTCTTTTAGACTCAAATTTCTCGATCACTATTACGACGAAACAAAGATTGATCCATTTTGTGACATAGCTCAGTTTAACGATTCTGGCGGGACATAACGACCTGGGAGACTTTTACGGTAGTTTAAGAGTGTTGAGGAGTCTATACCAAGTTATAACACTCTCGATCTTAATTGCATTAGTGTTTGAGCGCTTTTAGTCTTTTTAGACTTGAAAAACCAAATCGCTTAGCACCAATCATTACGGGCGAGTTTTGATCTTGATCATGTGTTCATACACATGTCGTGACCACAAAACAAGATTATACAAAGTTTTAACCGTTGGATTTTGAAAAATTCAAAACCATTGCTTAAAACATGTTGTAAACACGAAATCACTTACAAAATGATGATCCGAAACACGGATTTCTTGAGTGAATTCTATCGTAGGATGGTTTTAGGTTTTAGTAATAAATGAGAAGTGAAAGTTAGGTGGGGTGTTATATTAAAATAACTTTAAGGTTTTGACAGTTTGGTCCCTCCACTTTTCCTTTTTCAAACAAAGCCTTTTAACTTCCATTTGGTTACCAAACAAAGATTTTAGGAAAGAAACATGGCGACCTCCCCCGACTTGAGAAAATAATGAAAGGTTATTAATATAAGTCCGAGGGTGTCATTGTACCGTAAAATTCACCACCATTTGTAGAAGAAACAACCAAGGTATGATAACATGCAAGTACACGATGTTTTGAAGCAGTTAAAGTTTTGATTTCTCCCTCAACACTTGATCGGAAAAATACCGAATTTAGAAAGATTAGGGTGTTGACGGAAGAAATGTACTTGCAATGTTGAAAGAAAAGTAGATTAGAAGAATATTTTTGATTTTATCGTTTTATAATTTTGTATTTTGTTTTGAAAAATTTATTTACAAAAGATGTATTGGTGTTTGTGGGTTTTTAAGATTGTTTTAAGAGGTCGTCCAATTCCTCTTGAGTCAAACACCTCATACCAATCCGGTGGACCAACTCATTAAACCTAGCGGAGGCAAGACTTTGGTGAGCGATCCGCAATTGGTATTCTGTACCCACAAGTATAATTCAACGGTACCACTTCCACGTGGTCCTTGATGAAATGATAGCGAAGATCGATGTGCTTTGATTTCGAGTCTTTGAATCGAGTTGCGAGATCGCAATGGCACTCCGATTGTCGCGATACATCGATTCATCGAATACGTAACCATAGTCTTTGAGTTGTGTTCTCATCCGGATGACTTGAGCACAACATGCGGACATGGCTACATATTCTCGCTTGATTGATGATGACGATGTACAATCATGCTTCTTTGATTGCCAAGACACCGGTTTATCACCAGAAATTGTAGAGCTCTCAAGTACTTTTCCTTGAGTCTAAGCATCCTGCGTGGTCGTCGTCTGGCGATTAGTTCAAAACAAGAATCCTTCTGATACGGATCCCAAGTTAATGGTTCCTTGATGTATCGGAGGATTCTTTTAGCCTCGAGAGGTGGGTTTCATTGGTCGCGATCGATAACGGGAGCATAGATAAGCGGCAAAGACAATATCAGTCTCTGGTGTTAGATACATGAGAGACCCAATAATACTTGGTATTTGGTAGGGTCAACTAATTTCCATGTAAATCGTCTAGCTTCTTGGTATGAGTCATTGGTGTGGCATAAGTATCACGTTTTCATTCCAAACTTGTTTAACAATTCAAGGGCATATTTGGGTGACTCAAGAAAATACCGGGGTGATTGATGAACTTGCGGTCCTAGAAAGAACGCGAGTTCACCCATCATGGACATTTCAAAAATTTTCTTCATTAGTTTTGCAAAAGCGGTTGAAAACTTTTTATGTGTAGACCCAAAATGATGTCATCCACGTAAATTTGAACAATTAAGATATGTGCCCGTGATATTGTATAAAAAGAGTTGGGTCAATCGAGCCTTTGGTGAAATTATTGGCAATGAGGAAAGATGATAGCTTATCGTACCATGCCCGAGGGCTTGTTTGAGACCATAAAGAGCTTTGTTCGGTTTGTAGACATGGTTCGGACACTGGATCAACGAATCCATCCGGTTGGTTGACATAGACCATTTCTTTAAGTTGTCCATTGAGAAGCGCCGTTTTGACATCCATCGATAGACCGTCATATTCATATGAGCTCGCGAACGCGAGAAATATCCGAAACGACCTCAAGGCGAGCAATCGGAGCGAAAGATACTTCAAATTCTATTCCTCTTCACGGCGATAACCCTTAGCAACTAGGCGTGACTTGTTTGGGATGACGTTCCTTGACATCCAATTTGTTTTCCAAATCCATTTTAGACCAATGACGTAGACCCTGTTGGTCTTTCAACCGATTCCATACTTCAAGGCGTTTGAATTGGTTGAGTTATTCTGCATGGATTCAATCCGGTTGTCTTTTGTCATTGCGTCTTTAATGTTTTAGGCTCAGTTAGCGGACGGTGAGTGCATAAATGCAATGTTCACCATCTCGTGTGAAGACGTTGTCTCGTAACGATGGTTGATTCGGTGTAGAGGGTTGATGTTGGTATACATTGTGCGATTCCGAGGATTCAAATGGTTTGTTGAAGATTCCGCGACATACGGTGCGCGATCTCATTAGCAAATGGGTTGAAGAACATTTGGATCAAAATCTGCGGTGGTGGTACTTCATTGAGAATATCATCACCGGTTCATCATGTTAGGCGGTGTGTTCAATCTGTTGTGTTGGAGTCAATCGGGTGTAGGTGCATCTTCAACGGTGGTTGTTGTAGCAGTGTATCGGTATAGGAATATTATCGGGTTGTGCAATGAAGCAAATGGATACACCGAGCACGTTCATCAATATCGTCACGAGCGCAGGAGCAAATAACCTTTCCATTTGTTGACGAGTTAGCCGGGGCTTTGTTCGGTGATGATGGGGTTGAGGAAGTTTAAGCGGTTGTGACCGGGTTCTAAGTCATATACTCGAAGCCATTTCCGTTAGTTCATCAAAATGAGCATGAATCGTTTCCATTACCTCCTTCGTTCGACGATTCCAGTTCGAAAACCTTTAGAATTGTCACGGTATCAATAAAGACTCAATATCGGCTTTGGCTTTGAGCTTTCCAAAATCATCACGATCATTATTTGGATAGCAAAGGGATCCAAATACATGAAAGTGTTTGAGGTTCGGTTTATAGTTGTGGACAAGCTCGAAGGTGTTTTGTTGTGGTGTTTTGTGATCATAGAACGGTTTTGAGTATAGCATGCGATGAATCGACACGCCCATAAGTAACTGGAAGTTTAGCATTGATTAACATTGTTCTTGCGCTTCCACTAACGTTCGGTTTCGTCTTTCAACAACTCCGTTTTGTTCGGTGTGCGTGCAATAGATGTTTGATCTTGAATTCCCACTTTCTCATAGAATTCTCGAAGGGTTTTATTAACAAATTCGGTTCCTTTATGCATTACGATTATCACGGCGGTGTTGCGAGTTTGAACACATATTTTTGTGAGAAAGGTGATGATCATTTGTGGAGCTTGGTCTTTGCTTGAAGAAAGTAGACCCAAGTCCATCGTGAGTAGTCATCAACAATTACTAAGATGTAGCGTTTGCCATTGATCGTTTGCACGCGTCGGGCCACACAATCCATGTGAAGAAGATGAAGCACATCTTTGAGTGTGTTCCACCTTTGAAGGAAAATGAGCACGAGTGCTTTTCCCTTGTTCACGGTGAGCAAAGGTGATCTTTTGAATCTACGAATCGTGAGTCCTTCACTAGTTTATGTCGAGCAAGGTTGGTGATGGTTTGAAAGTTTAGATGTGAGAGCGGCGGTGCCATAGCCGGATTTTGTAGATGTTGCCTTTGAAAGTAAGCGGATGGGAGAGGAAGCAACCATGTCTTGCATAGAGATAGTGTAGAGACTAGAATTACGAGCGGACATAAGGTCATTTCCTTGTAGATCACGAATGAAACAAGTTTTCTCCACAAAAGCAACCTCCAAATCTCCATCACAAAATTGACCTCTGAAAGCAGTTGTGACCGAGGCCTTCCACATAGTAAACCTGCTGATTCGATGTTCCCATTGACATAATCTCCGTAGCCCATGATAGGCTGCAGTGATCGTTCCGAACTCGACGGTGCCAATGAACTTTGCAATAAAGTTTGATAGCAGTTTAAGGTTGCTGTCATGTGTCGGGAACATCCGCTATCAACAATCGAGAGAATGATCAGTATCACCGCATTACACAGGCGACACGGATGGAATAGAAGTAGATGTGGAACCCGAAATGTTAGAGGGTTCAAGCGTATATTATAGATATACACACATTAATAATTTTAGGCATCCATTTAAATCCTAGTGTGTTATATATCCATTTCGCCATCTATAACTACTCTTTGCTTTAGTCTTAGTGAAAGCACTAGGTGGTACTACATTCTTAGGAGGTGAAATGGAGCTACAATGACAAGAACGTTTGCCTTAGAATCTAAAGAAGGCGGTCTACCAAGCCGAGACTTAGAATGATTAGTGGGCCTAGGGATATTCGATTCTTAGGATTCCGTAATCGAGATTATAGCTTTAGCAACACATTTGTCATGACATTCGAATTCATACTCTTGAAACAAATAACACAAGGTGCATCGATTTGAATATCAAAAGTACTTAACGGTTTAGCATTCGTTACATCACTATTTCTATTACATTTGCGAGACGCAACATCTATAGTGGAAGCAACATTAGTCTTATTCGAGTCCTAGGGTGTTCTTCTACTTTAGCATTCCTTATTGATCTTTTCTTGGTCGCAACTTCCTATTCTTGATTGAGTGCTCCTAGGTTGTGAAGTGCGGACGTTTGGAAAAGATGCACTATTCTGTTTCGATGAGGAAACACATTAGCAACTTGTGATTTGGTGAGTGGAATTCTAGGTTCACGATTACTAAGTGTGACCGGTGCTATTCTCTTAATCACTTGTGGCGGAAGTTGTTCATACTTTCCTAACATTTCTCTTAACTTAGAGATAGTGTGAATCAAATCTTGATTTTCGAGCGAATATTACCAAGAAAATTCATGACTTCTCTAGTGTGAGCAAGATAGTGATCAAGTTCGTTTGATGCTTCATGGCGAGTCTTATTGAGCAAATCAAATATGACACCATATTCTGTTTAACTTTTAAAAGTTCTTGTTCATATATTGAGATTTGACTTTTCAAAGACACGTTTTGATCATCCAGATTGCTCAATTTTAGGATCGAAGATTTTGCACTCAACTGGCGATTTTCTTTTGAAAACTAAGTTGATGATTGTGAATATCTTTTTCACACCAATGAAGACGACGTTTTGCATTGTAAATTTCATTGAGTAATCGTTTATTTTCGACTTTTAAAGACTCGATCTTAAGCACATTATCGGTGTTCTCAATGAGTTACAACATTTTCAACAATATCGGCGAGAGATGTAATCGGATGCAAATGGCAAAGCATGAAGTAACACAACATTATGGATATCGGCCTGATAACATCTTCCAAGAGTCGATCAACATCTTTTCTCAACATTTTCTTTTTGCGTTTAGTGTTAGAAATAGATGTTTACGTTTTCTCGGCGTTTTCATTACCCAAGTTCTTATGAAAATCCTTTTCCCGAGCAATTGCACAACTTTTCAAGTTTTTAACATTAGGTAAAAGATTTTTACGAAAAATGTCTCTTTGTTCTCGCACTGCAGGCGATTGAAAGTGTTCAACTTTGATTTGAGCGATATTCTATCTCATGTTGTAAAATTTTGAGGTCGACCATGAAAATGTCAAAATATCGAAGAATTTTTCGATTTTCGGGTTTTGAGTTTACTTCACTAATGGAAGGTAAAGGACCGTAAGTTTGTGCATAATCTGGTTGGGGATCAATAGAAGACTCAGGTGTTTTGATGATAACCCTTGGTGTGTTAGAAGAATCCGTTGGTGTGACAAAAGTGACCGTGTTTTTATAATTAAAGGTTTGTTGTAAACAACGTTTTTTAATTTTGATCGACTCTCGTCTTACGCATCTAATTCCTCTTGACGATGATATTCAACAACACTCATAACAATATTATCAATTTTGTATTCTCTTTGGAAACTTGATGAGTTGGTTTGAATGTTTTTAGTGAAAGCTTTGGTTTATGTCGCCTAGATTTTTCCATATCCTTTTGGATTGGGTTTTAAGGTAAACTTTTCAATAGTCATTCTCGATTCACCATGTTTGTAAACAACGCTTTTAAACTCTTTAAGTTTGTTTTGTGTCGATAATTTCTTCAAGAAGGTCATCTACCGATTCGTTGAATGCTTTTTGTATGCGGAGAACTGTTTTTGACAATTTAACAACTCGACCTTTAGCTTTTTGATTTTCCAAGGTGAGAGCGTTAATTTGCTTTTTATGTTCGTGTTTGAGCTTGTTCTAATTCGCATAACAAAGCATTCTTCGAGGACTAGATCACGATCTGTCTCTCTAAATATTTTCGTTTTGATGAGATTTTGCAAAGCGGCTTCAAAACCTTTTCACTGTTTTCTTGAGTTTTGAAAAGTTGAGTTGCATTTGTAAGCATTCAAAATCCTTGGTTAATGATGCATTTTACTTTTTAAGGTTTGATTTAATGCAACACATTCAAGAATTTGGGATTGTTGGTCTTTAAGTAAGAACAAGATCCGGATGAGGCAAGGTTCATCTTGTTCAACGTGAGTCACAACATGATCATTATTTAGATCCTCAAGTATAACCACGAGTCAATTTGATTATCAAGGGAAACCATAAGGTCATCCGGATCGTCAAATGTGACTACGGGTTTATTTGAAAATCGGCGAATGAGATGTAGATGACTCATTTTGAACATTCCGAGCCGTCGAGGATTCGAATATTGACGGAGATATTAGTTCGAGATATGATGATGGTTTGTTCGGTGCACCGAGACAAGCCATCGATTATCATACATCGGGCTGTTTCACTCATGTAACTCTTGCATATTAGCCATCAACATAATTTGCATTGGCGCAAGTCCTCCATATCATCATCTCGAGTCGCATCCGCCATAAAGCTCTGTCTTTGTCCAGAGAGATCCACCGACTTCATCCTTAAGAGCCGAGTAATGCCTCTTTGAAATAAGCATCGCCCGAGTCCTTGGCTTTGGGCATGCATTAGCCAGTGTCCTTCTCATTGCGGTTGTAGCATCTAAGACCATTTAACCGATTCGAGCATTTCCTGTTCCACCACTTGAGCTCTGTTGTTATTCCACCTGACATTAAACCCTTGACCACCGCCCATCGGACGACCATAATCACGATTTTGAACTTCAACACGTCCATTGTTCACAACAAACTGAGTCCGTGTGTTAGATGAGAGCGAATCGATTGTTAGATTTGTTGGTGTAACGGCCAAAAGCATTAGCAATCATCACAAATCCTTGTTGCAATGCTCAATGGATCGATTTCCTCGGTCGCTTCAATCGACATATGCTTGAGCATTGTTCTTTGTATGGAACCAATTGATTTTGTTGAGGTTGTTCTTTGTGAAGGTGTGTTTGAAGCGGTTGGTTGAGTTCTTTGGTTGAGAGGATAATTCATTGAGCATACAAGGCAAGTTGTTGATTATCCGGATGCGACTGTTTAGCAATTTGAGCACGGAGAATCCTTTCCCGATCAACTTCCTTTTCATGAGGCTTCAAGTAATCGTATAACAATCCATAAGTAGAATGATGCATATTCTTCCCTTGACGGAGAAAATGACATACTTCTCCATTCGGGACCAAGACTACTCGGGAACTTAGTATT
The DNA here is from genome assembly GCA_022545495.1 of Chrysanthemum lavandulifolium. Classification (NCBI taxonomy): domain Eukaryota; kingdom Viridiplantae; phylum Streptophyta; class Magnoliopsida; order Asterales; family Asteraceae; genus Chrysanthemum; species Chrysanthemum lavandulifolium. The sequence continues at coordinate 188,497,656 of CM040239.1, read as the reverse complement.
CACCGCAATTCTTGGCATGATGATGTTGTGTTTATCCAAATCATTGATGATGTCCGAAAATCGATGATGATAGGACTCTAGTGTCTCTAGGTTCAATCATGAAGTGTTCATAAGCCAAGTAAATTTTGGATTCCAAATCCTCCCGATTGAGTATGATCCTTCCATAAGAAGACGAATATGATCCCACATTTTTGTGCGCTTTTGAGCATCAACACTACGAAGAATTGGGTTTGGTAATCCTAAGAGGATGTATTCCATTGCAAGTTCATCGACTTCATAGTGTAGAAGTTACGTAGCATTTAGATCCGCAACAATAGCAATGTTGGTTTGTTCATCTCTTGGTGGAGCAGCTTGGATCTCCGGCACAATGACGGTAGGCATCTCAAATGGGCCTTCCAAGATAACCTTCTTTAAGAACTTTCCATGTGGCTTCTTCGATCACAAAACCTAAAGAACCTTATCACCCATTGATCGTAGTTTCGGAGTGAGCATTGGAGGTCTATCAGTGATCCGGCTTCATGAATTGATTGTTGGTCGCTTAAAGCTTCACACATCTTTGCAAACCAAGTGGGTTCCTTCATAGTGTTCCTTGATGGATGTTGATTGAAATCGTTTGTGTAGGGTTGAACTTGAAGACTTGGCGGTGTTTGAACCATTTGTGGTGGTGGAATTGCACCAATTTGTGGAGTATGTTCTTGATTAAATTGTTGTTGATAAATTGCTTGTTGTTGATTCCATTGTTGATGTTGTGGAGTTAGTTGTTGTTGATGATTATAAGTGTGAGGAAATAGTTAGAGTATGGTGGTTGAGACATGTTGTTAAACTTGTGTAGTAAAATGGATCTTTGTAGTCGAATGAACCTTTGTTGATGAAGTGTCCTTAGGCGTAGAAAGACAAGAAACCAAGTAGTACTTATGCGTAAAAACACCAAAAGTTACGTGTAACAACAAGGAGTTCTGGCGTGGGTTTTAGCTTACGCGTAAGTAGGAAAAACACTAAAGTTATCGTAGACAAAAGTTAGGCGTGAAAGTTAGGCGTGGGATTACCTTACGTGAGACCTAAGTTTACGCGTAAAGTGAATCTTATCGTGGGATTTCTGGCGTAGTTTATCTTATGCGTAAGTTTAGGTTTTTGCCCAAATGATCTTTACACTATCACGGTGCAAAAGATATCCAAAGTCGACGTATTTCGGACTTACCCAAGTAAGAAAACACGGAATAAACCACGAAAATGAAGATCAAACCAAGGATAATCTTCGCGTAATTTTAGGGTTTCAATACGCGTAGGATTACTCGTAATGTTGATTTTGCCCAAATGTGTTTCTAAACCGATTTTGTTATGGAATAGCTTCAATAGTACCAAAAGAACACAAAGTGTGAAACTTGATGTACCAAAATCGCTAAACGGGTTCTGCGTGAACGACACCCAAGAACAAAACACGTTCAAAAACAACTATCCACGCATAAAGTTTGAAACTTTTGCCAAAACACGTATTTTAACACCTTAAGACATTGAAAGGACAAGAATCTTGGATTCAAAAGGTTAAAAAGGATGTTTTAAGCGAACCAAAGTATCAAGGTGCGTTTTAGGCGTGGGACCGAAACCCACTTCAAAAACAAACACGATTCACCCAACTAGTAGGCAATTGATACCACCATGTTAGGTCACTAGTTTTACAAACACAAGTAATATAGAAAGGAGATGAGGCGATTGAACAAGATCTAACACACACACAAACAATAATAAGACCGGTTATGCGTAGGCATATGTGAAAGAGAGAAAACTTGAACAACCAACCCTCAAATGAGGGTTTACAAGAGTATTTATAGGAGGGAAGCTAGGGAAACACTCCTAGTTCCCATCCTTTCTTATATGGGCTTGGGCCTAAGCTTATGGGCCTTCTACATAAGCTAGACCTTAAACAAAAATAAAGGACATAATAAAGCTACCTATTACATATGAAATATAAATACTTGAAATACTGTTTAGGAGTGATTCCAACACTGGTTCTCTCACTCCGTGTTGTCTTCTTTGAGACGTTCGGTTTGAGAACGGTAGAAATTGCGAAACCTGTCAAGGAGATTCTTAGGAATCCTGCCGATTCTGAGCGATGCTTGTCTTCGATCAACGGGGAACCATGGGCGTGTACCTCAATTCAACGAAAGTGGTCAAAGACACTTTCGTGTGTTTTATTGCTAACTGTTGTTTGCGTACACACTGGAATGTTGCGATCGTAATTGAGGAGTCAATCCAAAGCCGCATGCTCACAAAGATCCACACTTATTTGAAGAAATCATGACCGTGAATATCTACATAACACGGCTCGATATTTCATACTATGCTTCGCTCTTGCAAATATCATGAACCAAAGAAAGCTTCCGCTACTACGATGGAAAGATGTCATGATTCAAAAGTGTGAGCATGTCGGTCCAAAAGTCACAACTTCACATGATGGCAACACAATAAAGGGTGATCCAGATTTCTTGTGGTCGATGATCTCAAAGAAAGCTCACATATCATCAAAGATGTGGATCAGTTAAAGGCCTCCACTAAAAGTACAAATCAATAATCGGACTATGAAGAGTCACTACAAAAGCACAAAGATTGCGGAATTGAAGAATTAAAGTCTACGAGCTCAAGAACAAAGTCAAGAATAGAATGCTAGGATTTGAAATGAAAATCATATGGTGACCTCCCTTAGGGGGAGATTGTTAGGAATTAGAAAATTCCATTGTAAAGAGTCGGTCACCCCAAATGTTATCTAGCATAAGTTAGCTCGTAGACATATCGTTAGTTACGTTATTTACTGTTTTATTAGTTAGTTATTAGTCTAGTTTAGCATAGTGCAACACCGTGGAGGAAGGACGGGTCTTTACCCATTGTATACCTGATCCACATGCCGATAGGAGGTCGTGTATTGTGTAAGTATAAATACCCCTTCCATCCATGGAAGGGGTGGTGCTTTTCAATCTAATATTCCATACTTTTGTATACCAAGTCTCTAGCAAGAAAACACCCAACTCTCTACTTCTCTCTCTAATGGCTAACATATATTTTGATCATCCAAGACCACCTGAATCATCAAACACAATAATATATCGATCCTACAATAATTTGTGATTTAATATGAAATTTGATAAAAGGTGATCATTTGATTCAATGTGCAGGCTATCTCTAATATGTGCTAAACTCTTTCATATATTGATGCACATATTGAGGGAGAGCAAATGGTTTCTATTGGCAATCGTGAAAAGTGCTTCAAATGAACTCTTGCCTCTATGTGATAAAATGATTTCAAATATCCTATGCACATATTTAGGGGGAGAATTTACCAAAGAAAATCAAATGGCTTTTTCCATGGAAATTGTGATCAAGAATTTATTTCAAAAGAACTTTTGCCTCCTTGTGCTAAACAATTTCTAAATCATATGCACATGTTGAGGGGGAGGTTTTCTAAATGATCAAAATCAATCAAGGTACTTGTGATACGAGATCAAAGCATTTTGTACCTTAATTGTTTTGATCATTTAGAAATGCTCCCCCATGTACATAAGATTTTGAAATCGTTTAACACATGGAGGCAAGAGTTCTTTTGAAATAAATTCTTGATCTATTCCATGGAAAAGCCATTGATTTTCTTTGGTAATTCTCCCCAAATATGTGCATAGGATATTTGAAATCATTTTTAAATGTGATTTTTTTGTCCTAGCTCATGAGAATCTTGATAATGTGCGGATCGAATCTTTAAAAGTCGAAAATGAACGATTGTTAACGAACTTTCCAATGCAAAACGTCGCCTTAATTGGTGTCAAAAGATATTCACAATCAACAACTTGTGTTTCAAAACAAAATCGCTTAGTTGCATACAAAATCTTCCGATCCTAAAATTGAGCAACCGGATGATCAAAACGTGTCTTTGAAAAGTCAAATCTCAAAATATGAACAAGAACTTGTAAAGTTAAGCGAAATATGGTGTCATATTTGATTTACTCAATAAGACTCGTCATGAAGCATCAAACGAACTTGATCACTATCTTGCACACACTAGAGAAGTCATGAATTTTGTTGGAAACATTCGATTACGAAACCAAGATTTGATTCACACTATCTTTAAGTTAAGAGAAATGTTAGGAAAGTATGAACAACTCCCCGCCACCGTGATTAAGAGAATAGCACCAAGAACACTTAGTAATCGTGAACCTAGAATCCCTACGCCAAATCTCAAGTTGCTAACGTGCTTCCTTCTCTGAAGCAGAATAGGTGCATCTTTTCCAAACGTCTCAGCACTTCACACCTAGAGCACTCAATCGAAGAATAGGAAGTTGCGACCTAAGAAAAGATTAATAAGGAATGCTAAAGTAGAAGAACACCCTAGGACTATGAATAAGACTCACGTTGCTTCCACTATAGATATTGCGTGCGGCAAATGTAATAGAAATAGTGATGTAACGAATGCTAAACCTTTAAGTACTTTTGATATTCAATCGATGCACCTTGTGTTATTTGTCATAAAAGTATGAATTCGATTGTCATGACAAATGTGTTGCTAAAGCTATAATCTCGTTTACGGAATCCTAAGAATCGGAACACCTCAGGCCCAATAATCATTCTAAGTCTCGTGCTTGGTAGACCGCCTTCTTTAGATTCTAAGGCAAGCATTCTCGTCCACGTAGCTCCGCCTTCACCTCCTAAGAATGTAGTACCACCTAGTGCATTCACTAAGACTAAAGCAAATAGTAGTTATAGATGGCGAAATGGATATATAACACACTAGGATTTAAATGGATGCCTAAAGTTATTGATGTGTGTATGTCACTATAAGCGCTTGGAACCTCTAGCATTTCGGGTTCCACATCTACTTCTATTCCATCTGTGTCGCCTGCGTATAATGCGGGTGATACAGATCATTCTCTGGATTGTTGATAGCGGATGTTCCCGACACATGACAGCAACCTTAAGCTGTTATCAAACTTTATTGCAAAGCTCATTGGCACTGTCAGATTAGGAATGATCACTTCACAGCCTATCATGGGCTACGGAGACTATATAAATGGGAACATCGAAATCGCAGGGGTTTACTATGTGGAAGGCCTCGGTCACAACTGCTTTAAGTAGGTCGGTTTGTGATGGAGATTTGGAGGTTGCTACGGGAGAAAACTTGTTTCATTCGTGATCTACAAGGAAATGACCTTATGTTTGGCTCGCGTAATTCTAGTCTTTACACTATCTCTATGCAAGACATGGTTGCTTCATCTCCCATCCGCTTACTTTCAAAGGCAACATCAACAAAATCTGGCTATGGCACCATCGTCTCTCACATCTAAACTTTCAAACCATCACCAACCTTGCTCGACACAAACTAGTTGAAGGTCTCCCGATTTCGGTATTCAAAAGATCACCTTTGCTCACTGTGAACAAGGGAAAAGCACTCGTGCTCATTTTCCTTCAAAGGTGGAACACGACTCTCGAAGATGTGCTTCATCTTCTTCACATGGATTTGTGTGGCCCGATCTTGCGTGCAAGCGATCAATGGCAAACGCTACATCTTAGTAATTGTTGATGACTACTCACGATGGACTTGGGTCTACTTTCTTGAAGCAAAGACCAAGCTCCATTAAATGATCATCACCTTTCTCACAAAAATACGTGTTCGACTCGAAACATCGTCGGACAAATCGAATGCAGACAAAGAACTCAATTTGTTAACCAAACCCTTCTTGCATTTTATGAGAAAGTGGAATTGACATCGACATCTATTGCACGTGCACGAGAACAAAGCGGTGTTGTTGAAAAGACGAAACCGAGCGTTAGTGGAATCTGCAAGAACAATGTTAAACAATGCTAAACTTCCAAATTACTTGTGGGCGGTCGATTCATCGCATGCTATACTCAAAACCATTCTATGATCACAAACGTCACAACAAAACACCTTTCGAGCTTGTCCACAACCATAAACCGAATCTCAAACACTTTCATGTATTTGGATCCCTTTGCTACACGAATAATGATCGTGATGATTTTGGAAAGCTCAAAGCCAAAGTCGAAATTGAGTCTTTATTGGATATTGTGAGAATTCTAAAGGTTATCGGATGCGGAATCGTCATACAAAGCAGTGATGGAAACGATTCATGCTCATTTTGATGAACTTACGAAATGGCTTCGAGTATAACGACTTAGAACCCGTCACAACCGTTTAAACTTCCTCAACCCCCATCATCACCGAACAAAGCCCTCACTCACTCGTCAACAAATGGAAGGTTATTTGCTCCTCTATTCAAAGGTGATATTGATGAACGTGCTCGGTGTATCCGCTTATTTCATTGCTCTACCCGATAATACTCTTATACCGATATACTGCTACAACAACTCTTGTGAAGAAGCACCACCATTGACTCCAACACAACAGCTTGAACAAACCGCTTCCAACAATGATGAACGGTGATGATGTTCTTAATGAAGTACCCCACTGCGATTTTGATCCAAATGTTCTTTAACCCGTTTGCTAATGACATCACTTGCACCGATGTCGCGGAATCATCAACAAACCATTTGAATCCTCGAAATCGCACAATGTATACCAACATCAACCTCTACACATCGATGGACAAAAGACCATCCTCCGCAAACATTATTGGCAACCATAATCAACTGTCGTTACGATACAACGTCTTCCTTCACTCGGATGGTGAACATTGCATTTATCACTAAGCGTACGCCAACTCGAGCCTAAAACATTAAAGATGCAATGACAAAAGACAATGGATTGAATCCATGCAAGAAGAACTCAACCAATTCAAGCGTCTTGAAGTATGGGAGCGGTTGAAAGACCAACAGGTGTCGTCATTGGTCTCAAATGGATTTGGAAAACAAATTGGATCTTTGAAGGAGCGTAATCCGAAACAAGTCACGTCTAGTTGCTAAGGGTTATCGTCGGGAAGAGGAATAGACTTTGAAGAATCTTTTGCTCCGGTTGCTCGTCTTGAGGTCGTTTCGGATATTTCTCGCGTTCGCGGCTCATATGAATATGACGGTCTTCGGATGGATGTCAAAGCTGCGTTTCTCAGCGGACAACCGAAAGAAAAGCGGTTTATGTCGACCAACCGAAGGATTCGTTGATCCGAGTTCCCGAACCATGTCTACAAACCGAACAAAGCTCTTTATGGTCTCAAACAAGCTCCTCGGGCATGGTGCGATAAGCTATCCTCTTTCCTCATTGCTAATACTTTCACCAAAGGTTGATCGACCCTACTCTTTTATACAATATCACGGGCACATATCTTAATTGTTCAAATTTACATGGATGACATCATTTTGGGTCTACACATAAAAGTTTTTAATCGCTTTTGCAAAACTAATGAAGAAAAATTTTGAAATGTCCATGATGGGTGAACTTACGTTCTTTCTAGGATTGCAAGTTCATCAATCACCCCGTGGTATTTTCTTGAGTCGATCCAAATATGCCCTTGAATTGTTAAACAAATTTGGAATGAAAACACCTGACACTTATGCCACACCAATGACTCAAACCAAGAAGCTAGATGATTTACATGGAAATTAGTAGACCCTACCAAATACCAAGTATTATTGGGTCTCTCATGTATCTAACAATTTGAGACTGATATTGTCTTCTTGGTTTATCTATGCTCCCGCTATCGATCGCGACCAACTGAAACCCACCTCTCTGAGGCTAAAAGAATCCTCCGATACATCAAGGAACCATTAACTTTGGGATCCGGTATCCGAAGGATTACGGTTTTGAACTAATCACTTTTTAGACGCGACCACGCAGGATGCTTAGATTCACGAAAAAGTACTTGAGAGCACTACAATTTCTTGGTGATAAACCGTGTCCCGCAATCGAAGAAGCGAGATTGTACATCTCATCATCAACCGCGAATATGTAGCCATGTCCGCGTGTTGTGCTCAAGTCATCGGATGAGAACACAACTCAAAGATTATGGTTACGTGTTTGATGAATCCGATGTCTTTGCGACAATCGGAGTGCCATTGCGATCTCGTGCAACCCGATTCAACACTCGAAATCAAAGCACATCGATCTTCGCTATCATTTAATCAAGGATCATGTGGAGCAGTGCAGTTGAATTATACTTCGTGGTACGAGAATACCAATTGGCGGATCTACTCACCAAAGCCTTGCCTCCGCTAGGTTTAATGAGTTGATCCACGGATTGGTATGCGGTGTTGACTTAAGAGGAATTAGATGACCTCTAAAAGCAGTCTTAAAAACACATCAAACACCAAAATCTCTTTTGTAAATATTTTTCAAAACCAAATACAAAAATATAAAACCCGATAAAACAACAAAAATATTCTTCTATCTATTTTTCTTTCAACATGTCAAGTACCTTTCTTCCTTCAACACTCTAATCTTTCAAAATTCAGTAGTTTTCCGATCAAGTGTTGAGGGGAGAAAATCAATTCTTAAGCTCGCTTCAAAATATTCGTGTACTTGCATGTTACTCGATTAAGTTGTTTCTTTTATCAATGGTGGCAAAATTTTACGTTAAACCGACACTCCTCGGTCTAAAATTATAACCTTTCATCTTTTATTAAGTCAAGGGGGAGTGTCATCAAACTTATTTCCTAAAATCTTTTGTTTGGTAACCAAAATGGAAGTTAAAAGGCTTTAAATGAAAAAGGAAAAGGTGGAGGGAGCAAAACTGCCAAAAGGTTAAAGTCATTTTTAAAAAAAACACCTTCCACCTAACTTTCTCATCACATTTATTACTCCTAACCAACATAATCTATGCATATAATTCGTTCAACAAATCCGAAGTTTTGATCATCAATCAGAAGTCTTTTGCGTTGATAACACGTTTTAAACATTGGTTTTGATTTTCAAACGAATCCAGCGGTTAAATTCGTAAATGGTTGATTTTGTGTTAAACGCCTACGCGTAAGAACACATGATCATACCTATGTGTTTGAGGTTAAGATAAATGGGTCTAAACGTTTCTTTAACATCAAGGATACTATGCTTATCCTCAAATTCCACTCAGAAACACGAATTGATGGTTTTTCAAAATTAGGGTTCTTGAGTCGATTTGGGTGTTTTCAAATGTGAAGGTTTTTGGTCATAAAGATTGTTGTGTGATGATGCTCTTATGATGAATTGATCATATCTATGCCTTAAAACAACCCAGAAACACTAATTGATGATAAATTAGTATCTAGGGTTTAATGTTCTTAGGTTTGGGTATTTTTGATTCACTGTGTTTTGGATGTTAAAACTTGGTTATTAGACTCTCACAACACCTAAGACCTACCGAAAACGTTTGGTGCAATTCCTATGGCTAAAATTCATATCGTAATTCTTAAACTATTAGGGTTTTAGTCTTACGCAGAAGACTTTCTACGCTTAAACTGCTTTGATATGCTTTCAAGCCATGATCATTATAAAATGAGTGTTATGGTTAATATTGATCTTATGATGATTTTATTTCGGGCTTGCTACTCGTAAAACTCGAATCAAGGTTATTGAAACTCTACGCATAAGGATCACCCACGCGTAGAAAGTTATCGCGTGAGAGAAATCTTCAGCGTAAGGTTCTAAAGGGACTACGCGTATCCCGTGAAGGATATGCGTGTGATGACCTCTGCGCATAAGGTCTACTTCACGGTAAGCCTTACAGCGTAAGGTTTTATATACGCCTCTGGCGTAAGCTTTACGCATAAGGTCCTCCTGTTCCTCGCTGTAATATTTCTTACGCGTAAGATGTAATCCCACGCATAAGCTTGAGTTTACGGCGTATATTTCTCTGTTTACGCATAAGTCGCCATTTCTCGCCTAAGCTCGATCAAACCTTCATTTTGAATTGTTACGCGTGCAAACTTGTAAATAAATGAATCATAACGTCACGAAACCAATAATGTCACTAATAAACTTAAACGTTTAATATGTTGTGTTAAATAAGTGATAACATAAACTTTAAAACTTAAAGTTAAATAACTCACGAAACTTATCACAACGTCATTAAGACTATTAGACAAACAAGTGACTTTGGACTCGTAACAATCATTGGCATTGCACATTCAATAATTAGACAATAAAACCTTCTGTTGACTAACATTATGTCTTTCGATATGTTGGTTCTTTTGGCTAATGTTATTTGAGATCACGACATGGTCGCTCAAATGAATGTGGATGCACCGAAGTTCTCACAATTGTCGACATCTTCCTAATGGCTATCCTAGAAAGATTGGAAAGAACAACCTTAGGGTTGACTTTGATACCCTCACATGCTCGTAATCTTCTTGCACGATTCTTTGTGGATGTTCTTAAGAATCATCCGCACTGAACATGCTCTCACACTGCTCTCTCCGGAGATCTACATTCAACAATTCTGGAATTCAATGCAAAGGATCAAGGGTCAAAGTGCAGTGACTGTGACACTTAATCATAAACAAATCATCATCACACAAGCAGATCTACGGGTTGTTCTTCTAATTCCTAAGATCGAGCCAACCGACTTCTATGCCACACCTACTGATAATACTGATAATAACATATCGAAAGCAGTTTCACAACTGTCTACCGCAGCAAATATGTCTCTTGGTAAACCCAGTTGGACAATATGAATTGCCATGTCATCTGCATCGACTTGCTTTTGATCCTCTTCAGTGTATTCTGATTCAGTTTGAGTATGAAAAGATGGTGGGACGTCGGGAGTTCCGAGGTCTAGGATTTGTCGAGGCTTGAAGGATCCATTCGTAATGGAGTTAATCATGAGTTTTCCATTAGGTTTGGTCTTGATGTAGCGAAGCATACGACTTTTCCATTGAAGATAACCACCTTTTTCCAACATAGGAGGACGGTTTTCGCACCACGCATGAATATCTTGTTGAGTTGCCATTAATGAAGGTATGATATGATAAAGTTGATGTAGGATCGATTCAACGATAAAAGAGTTGTGGTTGATGAAGATTAAGCTCGGTTGTTGTAGTGAAAGTATGCTCTAAAAACTTAAAAACCTCAATAACTTCTATTCTGAGCGTTTTTAGGACTTGAAGGTTGACCCGAATGAACTTTAGTTTAGTTCATTCGGTGTGACAATCTTCTCGTTCTTACGGTCGTTTTGATGGGTAGAACGCTGAAAACGGAGTTAGGCTTCAAAAGTTATAGTCGTTTGAAGTTTTGATCACAATCTTACTCGTAGAACTGTTCTTATGCGTAGAGATGAGTGCTTATGCGTAGGATGCTTATGCGTAGGATCTTATGCGTATGAGTCCTTATGCGTAAAGAGCTTAGGCGTAGAAATCCTTATGCGTAGAAATCCAAGTTCTGCGTAAACTTAAGGTTAAACGTAAGTCTTATGCGTAAACGTTAAGCGTGAAGTAGAGTACCTACGCTGTAAGAGTTAACTTATGCGTGGAGTGCTTACTCGTAAGCTTTACGCTTATGCATAAGAGTTGGTTTAAAACCAAAAATCCTTTAAACCGTCACAACAGAAACATATCCGAAATTGAAGTGTTCCACACACTTATCCAAGTGAGGGAAGCATCGAGTCACCTTTGTTGCACGAAGATTCGTTACCAAAACGTTATGCGTAGAAAACTAGGGTTTTGACTTTCTAACGCGTAAGATTAAGGTATTGACTTACGCGTAAAAAATTTCCAGTGATTCAACCAATTTCTTTTGCACAGATAGCCTTAAAAACACTCAAATGCCAAGATTGTTTTGACCAAAAACACCCAAAATACTTTTTGTGCTTACGCGTAGAAATGAACAACGAAATCAAAACGAGTTTAGAAGCGATTTAAAACACGTAAAGCTTGAACTTTTGCCAAAACTAGAATCTTTAACACTATATAAACCTTAGACCATAAGAATCTTGAAGATTTAAGTGCAAAATAAAAGTTTTATCGTGAATCTTGAGAAAGACGACTACGCGTAACACGTCAAAAAAAAACTTCAACCAAAACACTCCTAAACCATTGTTAGGCGATTGATACCAATTGTAGGACCTTACTTTTATCAACCTTATCACAAACCCAACACGTATATCACTATACGCGTACAAACACGTTAACCACAAACACAAACTATGCGTGAAGATGAAAGAAATAAAGATGAGAAGAGATGGTGACTTGATGTTATGCGTATGAACAAGATAGAGAGATGAAAACAATAAGTTGTATATTGCTCCAAAGAAAACACACACACACACACTCAAGCACACCCCTCAAATGAGACTTTGAGGGGTTTATATAGTTAGAATACATGATGCCCTAAAATGCTTTCTATGGGCCGTGGATATGGACTTGGATTGGATATAAGGCAAGCTTAACTAAAATAATACCCATTTAGCTTAGTCCAATCCACGAGCCCGTTGACTATTCTAGCACGATATCTAACACACGTTACAAATTTCCTAAACGTGAATGACCATCACTTCTAATAAAACTATTAAGGCTAACAAAAATGTTGGAATGATGCATATTTGGACGAAAAGGAGTGAATATATGAAGAAAATGGCTAACTCAAGATCAAAGACTTTCAAGCTGCTGGAATTGAAGCTGACGGCGTCCCAAACAGAGGGCGATGCCGTCCCTCTTTACGTAATTAAATTTGTGATGACTCAGTAGCTTTTTGCTATTTTACACCTGACGGCGTCAGGCTTTGAAGAGTAAGGGCGTCACAAAGACTTTTCTTCTCGAGGCGGCCTAGATCCGATTCGCACGGCGTCGCTGCTGAAAGGCGGTGGCGTCACAACCACAACGTGACGCCGTCCCAATGATGACTTGACCAACACGAAACCCTAATGACGGCGATCTGACGGCGTCCCAACTATAAGGCAACGCCGTCGCAGTTGTAAAACAATATATAGAAATCGAATTTTCAGAATTTTAAAGAGGTAAACTTGTGGAGTAAAAATCTAAAACGATTTTGGTCCGGTTTGGACAGTATCTTAGGGTTCTCATACCCTATTTTACATCAAGATAAGTAATTTACTTCATTGATTTCATTATATCTCGATTGTATGTGTGTATGCTTGCATGTTTAACATGTCCGGCTAAATTTCTTGTGTGTTTTCTTAGATCTATGAAACCTAGTTATTAATTATTGATTGGTTGTCTCTTATCTTAATTGTATTTGGCTTAGGATTGCACTAGGCTATCGTTGTGTTTTTAATGCTTGAGTAATCTTTGTGAACCTTAGTTTATAGTCACTTAGCGAAATTGTAGACTAAACATCCAAAGATAACCTTAGAGTTAGTTTACTAATCCTAGAGATTTCGTAGGCAATAACCTTAAGGTAGTCTCAAAGAGTTAGGGATAAAAGCATACCCTATAAAAGATAACTAGGGAGTAATAGTATCTAGGTAGACACATTTTTAATCATCATACGAGCACATTTCAAAAAGACATAGCTACCCATTAGTTTAGATAATTAGATAGTAGAGTAATCGGTAGAAGTACCAAACCCCCAAATCCAAACCCCGAGATTTTACCCTTAGCTTTCTAAAAGATATAAAAAGATAAAAATAATCTTCCTCAACCTCGAACCTTAGCGTAGTACATATCTCACTAGCATTCCTATTCCCAGAGAAACGATATCAATACGAGGCATACCCAATACTACACTACAACGATTAGGTTCACCGCCTGGGGTGTTGAAAAACTTGCTCGACGAAAGGAAGTTCCTTTGACCCCGAGCGCGTTATCTGGCAGCATCAAGTTTTGGCGCCATTGCGGAATAGAATAGCTAGTTAGATTTCTATCTCGTTTAGGTTCCTTGCTTGATTCCTATCAAGTAAGCTTTTTTCTCATTTTTAGCTTCCTCGTAGTCTATCCCCCTTCTTCGTGACTTTGTTAGTAACCCCATCACTTTTCATCATGGAAGGTGATAACCCACCAAACAACAACCTACAATCACACAAATACCACCACTCAATCCAACTTTTTCCAACAAACTCCGAGATCGTATTGTTAGTGAAATTGGAGAACTTAAGAAATTGAATAGGATAATTGAAAGTGCACTTGAAAAAGCCGTTGAGGAATCCACTAGTACTTTAGATAGTGATTCGACCACAATCGATGATTCGGAAGATGAATGATCTGTGCTAAACAGTCAAGTCTAACAGACTTAAAACAGCTTAAACACAAACGCAATTAAGATCAGAGGAATATAGGGAATTCCTGGGTCGTTAAGTCCCACGGAGGATGAATTGGTGTTAAAACACTTAATCAGATGGTAGAATGATCACTAAGGATAGTGATCAGTAAGGATATTGGTGGAAAATTACCTAAAGAAAAGATTTACAAATAACAATGACTTAAATGCAAATTAAGAAAATTAAAAAGTTAAAATCTATTAAATAAACGCTATCACTATTTTTACGGATCGATGAACGTTTATTTTATAAAGCAAAATAACTTAAATAAACTATTTTAACTAAAGCGTAAAATCAAATTATCTAAAAGCGTTATTTAAAAGCGAAGCAGCGTTATTTACGAAAATGGCGTTGAGCGCAAGATAAAGCGTAAATTTTATGAAATAAAAGGCCTACAAGTGTAAAATCAATTTTCTTACAAAATATATGATAAAGAAATTTTTAGAAAAAGATTTATATTTTTTGACTTTATATTTTTTATTATGATTTAAATAAGTTTTACACTAATTAAATGTTAAAAATACTAAAACTATTTATAAAAATCGAAACTTTTGTAAAATACTTTATACTATTACAAATTTATAAAAAATACAAACACTGAAAAAGCTACTACAAATAAGCTACAAATAAGCTTAAATACTCGTTTAAGCTTAAAATGAAAAACGTATATAAGATATAAATAGTGCAAGGTTTTAACGAGAAAGACCCAAGGGCGCAATGGTTACAGGTACCCCCACTATCACTCTTAAAGGGGTGGAGGTCTCAGGTTCGAGCCTGCCTCCACCCTTTTTGCAAAAACATTTTTTTTTTTCAATTTTTCTTTTACAGACTTATTGTACACAAGAAAATAAGCAACTTTTATAACTATGGCTTTTCTAAATATCACTAATAAGCTCGCCTTAGCTTATTAATCTCAACAAAGGAGCTTAGAAATGAAATAAGCTAAGGAGTTTAAACAAAATGGCTTTTAAGCTCAAAATAAGCAAAGTGTAAAATGGAAATAAGCTAAATAATGGTAATAAGCTAATATGAAAACCGAAGCTTAAAGATTGACAAATAAGCTACGAGATAAGCTCAAATAAGCACTAGCAAACTCAGTATGCACGGGACAATCGTGTTTAATCACTAGACACCTTCAAGCTTATTTTTAAGCACTTATATGAGCTTTGAAATGAAAAGAACTATGGACTTAACAAGTTAACCGTTTACTCTCTAAAAGCTATTTTACAAGGTTTGGCTTACTCTAATAAGCTCTTGAGGAGCTTATGAAAACCGATAAAACCGACTAATTGATACATTTAAACAAAATGGACGTAATTAGAAACACTTAGCGAGACTAATTAAATAAGCTAAAATTTGAAAAACTAAACTAGGAACCTTTAAAGGGCTAGGTGAGCTTCTCAAAATCTAAATTACATAAGCTAGTGATTACTAATAAGCTCTATAAGAGCTTACGAAACAAGGTACCAAATCGCACGGCAGGCACTTTCTCGATTAAGGGTCCAAAAGAAGCTAATTAAAAGCTATCTATAAGCTAATTTTATAAAACCTAGTATTTTTGTATTTTTCTTTAGCAGCTAAATATTATTTTCCCAAAAGGAATTAAGCTAAAACTTACTATTGAATCCTACACAAAATTATTCATTTTATTCAAAAACAGGTATATGAAAATTTGACTTTTTATAAAATTAAACTAGTTTGACTTTAGTGAATTTAGGACTGCTTCTATGGACTTAATAAGTTATGATAAGCTATATTAAGGTTGATTTAAGCTATATTACCTGATTATAAACAACTTTGATGAGGTATGCAATGAAAACTCTTAACAGTGAACTGACAAGGTGAATTTGAAGCTAATTTTGACTATTTACTACTAAGCACAGGTTTTTAAGGTTTGACTGATCTATTATGAACTAAAGTAACTTAGATTAACAATTAACAAACACACAACTAGTCTTTAGCTGGCTTGATTCAGCAATTCCAAACACCCATTTTCTTGACTGTTTTGAAGATTTTCATAGCAAGAAAAAGATTAAGACCATGAGATTGATTGCAGAACCATGTAACATCATTTATTAACTCTAAATAAACATTAAACAACAGCTATAACAACATACAACTCAATGATGATCTATATCCTATTTAAACTGTTAAAATGAAATTTTTATAAACTATAAATTAAAAGGAACAAGTAACTAATTTTAATGCTTAAATTAACTTAACTATGACTAATGATCATATAGGAACAGAGTTTCAAGCTATTGAACATCTACAACAGTAAAATGCCATAGTGGTCAAAATGGCTTACAAGAATGATTTGAGCACAAACTGAGAACCAAGGACTGTAACCAATTCCTATAGCTTCCCAAGAAGCTTTATACCCAAAAGCAATCCAAATTCCAACTCTGCACCAACCACATATCCATTTCTGAACCAAAGAATGACCACAGTTGACTTTTGTTGACTTTTTTTTTGGTTTTTCTAATTTAAATACTAAGGTTTAATACAAATTCATGAAAAGCTATCATAAGCTTGTCTGAGCTTGTATGAAAGGTATAAGAGCTTTTGTGACTTTTAATTATTATAATTGACTTAATATGAATTACCAAGAAACATAAAAACTTGAAATATATTTAAACTTGGACTGATTACAACACAAAGGTGATAGTTCACTTTAAATAAACTTGAAATTACATTGATAACTTAAATTTTAAACTGAAATGACATTGAAGTAACTTTTACACTATGAAATGGTCTAAAACATGCGACACCTCTCTCTTACATCTTTATTCTTCTTTATAGTCATTTCTTTTAGTTCCTTGTCGACATATGAGATAATCCCACTTCATCTTGACCATTGATTTGAACGGATAATCGGTTTGCCATTTGGCAAATTTGGCGCCAATTTTCAAAGAGCAGGTTATTAGCATTAATGAGATTTGTTGGATGTGGAGGTGTTTAGGGAGTTGGTGGATAGCTGGAAAGGTGAAAGGGATGAGGTGGAAAGGAGAAAACAGCTCTGGTATTGGATTTACAGGCGTGGAGGAGACAATGCTACAGTACTTCTGGTTTGGCGCCTTTGACTTATTTTGACCAGAGTGTATAATAAACAGGGGTCCAAAATGGGGGGGGTCACAGGTTTAGACAAGGTTCTTTTTGGGTTGGCAGGAGTTCTAAATACAAAAAGGGTCTAATTGGCTTATTTAATTACAAGGACCATTTGTAACCGCCAAAGATGAAGGTTGAACACGCCAATCATCCAAAGGTTATTACAAGGACCAAAACTGCCAAACTTGAATAGTACAAGGACCAAGGTTGATTATTTTCCATTTTTAAAATGTCCAGGGACCATTTTTGACAATTTTCAAACTCCAAGGACCAAACTTGTAATTTCTCTCTAAACTTATCATAAAGGACCAATTTTGTCATTTATTAATAGTATAAGGTTTATTTTGATCATTTTCCAATTTTAAAACCTTAAGGACTATTTTTGACACTTTTGCAAAGTTGAGGGACCAAAGTTGTAATTTTGAGATTTTAATTTCAAAGGATTATTTTGAACAACTTGTGAATCCCAAGGACCTAAAATGATATTTTACAAGTTTTTGAATTACAGGGACTAATTTTGACAACTTTTGTAACTTGGGGAACTAAAGCGCCAATTATGCAAACTTGATACGTTTTCATCGATTTTGATGTTTTGCATTTAAAACATATAAAACACTTGTTTGTGATATTTTTATCATTTTGAAGCATTTCTGAGTGTTTTCAGATGTTTTTGCAGTCTAAAAGATATAAAAATGATGAGTATTTAGACACTCATCAATGAATTAGAAGAAGGGGATTATAAGGTACTGGAAATTATGGAGGGTAGTAAGGAGGAGGAGGAACTTAGGGAGTATTTCGATTCATACCCTAACGGAAAGGAAACCACCTATCACTATAACGTAGTTAACTTCCCGTGACCGCCTTTCGAGCCATGCATAAAAAGAGGTGACCCTAAAAACATTATGATACCGTGCATGATTGGGTTATCATATAGGGATCACACTTACATAGACTATAAGGCACCCATGAACATAATGTCTAGGCTCTATTACAATTGGATCATGATCGAAAAGTTAGGACCTTTGAGGGACCCCTTTTACCCTAGGAAAGTGAGTAACTATGTTGGGAGGGTTAGAGGATTGCATGTCTTCATAGGTAACTTCACTTATAGGTGTGATTTCATGATCTTGGAAAATGTTAAGGGCATCATTGATGGATTTTTAGGGGATGTGATACTTGGGAGACCATTTATTGAGGAATCTAAGATGGTTTATGATCAAGAGGAAGGAATAGCTAAGTTCTAAAATGGGACCGAATGTGTTAAATATATAATGCCCTAAAAAAATAAGAAGTTTGAGGGTATTGATGATTTAGATGTAGACAACATTTCGGCTTTTAAAGTAGATTCGAATAACAAGGTTTACTACACCGCTTGTCTAGAGTTAGGCCCTGAATAAATTCGTGATGAAAGAAGAGTTAAGGAAATCGAATGGGCTTCTAAGATAAGGGGAACGCAGGAGCACGACTTCGAGTCTAGCTACAAGACTCATAAATAAAGAAAAGCGCTTCGTGGGAGGCAACCCATGCTTAATTGTTTGCTTGTTTGTATGTCATATATCTTTTCATTATTGTATGTTCTCATGTTTGAATTTGTGAAAATGCTTTATTTTGTCTTTAACCTCGTCTTAATTACATATAAAGGTATTTTACAAAAAGGATAAGTGTAGGGAAGATTACACACGTTTTTAAAAGAACGTGAACATGAGAACTATGATTAGTGAAAATGATATATATGTGTTTGTTAGAGTCAAATGCTTGTATCGAGTCATAATGGATGTTTTGCGTGAATTTTTCCGATTTTAAAGGTGTAATTTTTTCGAAAAACGCAGACCGGTTTACGTCGGGATAACCTCACGTCGTCAGATTACAACCCCGACGACGTCGGAGGAGCGAAATTGACTTATCTATTTCTCTCGTTTTCTGTACTACTTATAAATTTTTGGAAATTCTCAGGTCTTAATTTTACAGAAAATCTGCAAACATCCATTCCACAAGCATTATATCCTAGTGTAGTAGAGTTATATATAGTTTTACCGCCGATTTTACGCGAAGGTTTTATCTATTTTCTTAAAGTGTGCAGGTTTTATTTATCAAGAAGAAGAAACATAAGATTGGATGGAGCTTTTCACGCATACATTCTTCTTGGAAAGAATTTAACCACTACTTCACACCTAATCCTACCAAGCTAATCGAGGAGTATTAGTTTCTTTCTCTTTAATTACCTTCCGTTATCATAACTTTGATACTTTGGAGAACATTGGGGATAATGTTCAGTTTAAGTGTAGGGAGGGAGAATAAAACGGGAACTTTGAAACTATACTTATCCTTGATCATTTGTCTTGTCCTATTTCATTTGTGTAATAAACCATGAGAAATATTTGTTAGGGCAATTTTAGCGCCAAATTTAAAATTTTTCATGACATGTATGGGTGGGTCTTTAATCTTAATAAAGCGTCTCATGGATAGGAGTTATATGACTAGCACAAAAACTTTTTACCACTCAAATTCCACCCCCAAAATGTGAGATTCACCCCTAGATCTATAGGAATTAAAGCATTCACCTTTAATACTTCGAGAGTGTACCGGTAGTATAATAGATTCTAGAACTTGTTTTGTGATGCATTCCGAGATCGCTAGTGAGACTACACTTGTGTAGTTAGGAATAACTAAATGATAAGAGGCATTAGGATAACCCTTGTTTGATACTCGTATTATAATTACTTCTTCCACATCGGTCGAGTAATTCCCCCACACCCTTGCGATGTACTCATCTTTAGTACACGATACCCCTAGTTAACCCCTTAGAGCCTATCCTTTTCGCGGTTCTCGTGATGTTTCGATTTTCCGGAATATCAATGAAGAGCATTGTTTACAATCCACCCCCAAATCACCTTAGCCTACCTTGTATGCACTCACTTTAAGTGCATTATTGTTATCATACTAAACCCTTAGTTCAATTATCTAATAACTTGCATGGTTGCTAAGTCGAGTCATATCTTTTGTACACAGTTTTGGGACGATTGGGACTCATGGGTAAAGTTAAATTTTATGGAGTGACGGGAAAGAAAGTTAAATTCAAATTCCCTTTATTTACGTAATAAAGTACTCCAAGTGTTTTGATCTTTTCAATTCGGGTCAAATTAGTGTTAGAGTAATAAAAACTCAAGTGTAGGGATGCTCCTATAAATCCTTTATATTTTGATGTTATCGTAGAGGATGATAGAGTAAAAGTGTATGAAAAAAATCAAAAAAAGAGAGTAAAAAAAAGAAAAAAAGAGTGTCGAAAAAAAAATTAAAAAAAAATACTGGCTACCATCCTATATCTATCTTTATATTTATGTTTGTTTGTTTCAAAGTTATCTAGAGTTTAGTGAGTCGAGTCTTGCCTTAGCAACGCCATTCTTTTCATGCTTGTAACATAAGATTTTTGACTTGACATCACTAAATCGCCTATCCAATCAAACCCTTTGTTTCCCTAACGTTACAACCCTTTAAAAGACCTCTTAGATAGTTGTTCCTAGGTGCTTACGCCAAGCGGTGGAGGTTTGATCTAGTCTCAAGCCTATGGTAATCTATGTACTATGACCGGTTAATGAGTGTTTATCTTCCATTTCCATTTACTATATTTCATATACACTCGAGAGATGAGAGAATCCAAACACCCCTTGTGAGGTGCTAGTATATAATTTCCGTACTTGTTATGACTATTGCGGTGCTTTTACTTGTTATGAATTATGTTAAACCAATGCTTTATGCCCCCTAACTTATAAATTGATTGGCAAAAGCACATTTGTCGAGGACTAGCAAATAGCAAGTGTAGGGATATTTGATAAGGATTTAAACGTACACTTTTAAGGGTCATTTAAGCCCTTAATCGCCCATTTTATATCCGCTCTCGCTAATTTCGTTCCTTTTCACTTTTAGGTCTCTTGGAAGCAAAATGTTGGAATGATGCATATTTGGACGAAAAGGAGTGAATATATGAAGAAAATGGCTAAGTCAAGATCAAAGACTCTCAAACTGCTTGAATTAAAGTTGACGGCGTCCCAAACAGAGGGCGACGCCGTCCCTCTCTACGTAATTAAATTTGTGACGACTCGATGGCGTTTTGTTATTTTACACCGACGGGCCTTTGAAGAGTAAAGCGCCACAAAGACTTATCTTCTTAGAGGCCTAGATCCGATTCGATGATGTCATCAAGCTAAAGATCGATTGTCACAACCACAACGTGACACCGTCCCAATGATGACTTGACCAAGACGAAACCCTAATGACGGCGATCTGACAGCGTCCCAACTATAAGTCGACGTCGTCGCAGTTGTAAAACTATATATAGAAATCGAATTTTCAGAATTTTAAAGAGGTAGACTTGTGGAGTAAAAACCTAAAACGATTTTGGTCTGGTTTGGACAGTATCTTAGGGTTCTCATACCCTATTTTACATCAAGATAAGTAATTTACTTCAATAATTTCATTATGTATTCGATTGTATGTGTGTATGCTTGCATGTTTAACATGTCCGGCTAAATTTCTTGTGTGTTTGCTTAGATCTATGAAACCTAGTTATTAATTATTGATTGGTTGTCTCTTATCTTAGGGGGCGCTTGGTTCAAATAGAGGAATAAAATGGGAAAGGTAAAGGGAATGCTAAGGAATGTAATGAGTATTACATTACCTCTAATTTCCATAACCCTCAATTTGTAGGGTAATGCTCCAATACCTTGTTTTGGGTAATGGTTCATTACATAATAGTATACCAAGCATAAGTAATGATTATCTTTCTCATTCCCCACCCTCTAATACATCCAACCAAGCATGCCCTTAATTGTATTTGGCTTAGGATTGCACTAGGCTATCGTTGTGTTTTTAATGCTTGAGTAATCTTTGTGAACCTTAGTTTATAGTCACTTAGTGTGACAACCCGTACTTTCAGGTCATTTCTCGACACCGTTCATGTCTCATTATTTCAACATTTTTAGTAAACTTGGTTTACTTGTTTCAAATTCGCGTAACCTTGGAGGTTTAGCGGCGAATTCATGATCATAACATCACGTACATTTCATATGGACTATGATTAGTCTACATCTCATTGACATCATGTGCATCTCATTAGTACATTCACGACATTTCATTTCATATTCAACGCGTAATTTTTATGTTTAAAAATCTTTATTGCGTGAGTTTTTATTTTGAATATTTAACCCGTTACTTTCAAAAATGATCCCGAGGTATTTTTAAACTTACATTTGGTTTATAAAAACTATATTTTAGTTTTCCTGTTGTTTCAAATTTATTTGGTACCTTAATCGTTAAAAATTAAATTGTTACGTCGTTTTCTTAAAAATTAAACGATAATTATTTTATCACTCAATTTTCACAAGGAAAGTATTTTTACAATTTTTATCATCTCAATACATTCTATTTTGATTTACTAAAAACTTACTTGTACCAAAATTTTCCAATTTCCTTTACTTGTACAAATTACTTACATTTTACTTACTTTTCTACAAATTAAACACAAGATACATGCAAGTACAAGATTTAAAAAAAATATAATTTGAGACAACCTCCCCAAAACCGCCAAGGGAGGTGTGTCTTAAATGTTGTATGGTTTCTTGATTTGTTTGATTTACACTCAAAATAAAAGTCCTACTTCAATAATTTCACATACATCTTCATTTCTCTAAGTGTTAAACAAAATTCTTTCTCTCTCTTCTTGGCTTCAAGAACCGCCACAATAACAACAACCAAGGATCAAGAGTTTTGCAAGATCAAGTGTGTTTATCAACCTAGATCATATCCTTTTATGGTTTTGAAATAAAACCAAGGATATTTAAGTTAATCCTTGTTACCTACACCTCTTCATTTTCACTAGTAAGCATATTCTTATCATTTTCAAGTTTCCTTGTCATTTTCATAAGTTTCTTTTCATTTTGGAGCTTATATGCATGTTATGTGATTTATACCATTTATTTCAAGATTTTAGAAGTTATATATACTATATGGTCATCCTATAATTACTCCCATGGTATTCTTTGGTCTTGATGGTGATTAGGAACCCATGACACCCTAAGAAGGTGTATGGTAGGATTAGATTAGTTTTGGAGTTGATTTGAAGGGATTAGAATAGGTTTTGTCCGAGAAAACTATTTTCGTAAACTATATTGTGTGTTCTGTCCTTAAATCGAAATTCTGGAAAACCTACTGTTGGTACGACATTTTGGCCTTCATATTTAGAAAATATACTTTAAAACGAATCCGTGGCCTTTTGAACGGATAAAACGGAGTTATAACGGCCGTGGTGAATTTTTAAAGTTTGACGACGAAACGTACATTTTTCGTAAAACTTCAGAGCGCTTTTACATATTTCGGTCAAAACGAGCCTTAAGCTTCACAAATTATTTCGACTTATCAAAATATATTAGTTTACTTCGATACGGGCTAAGGACATATTTTACGAGAAAACGGATTTAAAACGACAAATATATGCACGCTTTTATGAAGTTGCCGTAAATATTATTTTCGAAAAACTATATTATTTTTACGTTACAAGTATTTCATTAGTTGTAAAGGCTATGTTTGCGGTCGTTTTAACAAGGTTGTAGAACTTTTATAACGAAATGTCTTCTAGTAAAATCAAGTTCATCGGCCATATTTTCCAAAACAAAAGCCGCTTTGTCAAGCGGAGTTATAGTGATTTAATTACGGATGTTCAAACATTGGTCAAACTCATTTTCTCGCACACAATTAACAAAAATCACCAACTTTAACCTTTAATATCTTTATGATCGAGACCTTTTGGACGAAAACTCCTGAATCGAAACTTTTAGATATCGATACAAACTTTCCAAAACCGTCGAGTTCGTTTCTAACGATCGACGTACACCGCTTTACGACTACTTTTCCGGAGTCATTTTGTTAATTTTATGATTTTTCCGACGACATTGTTTTGCGACGAAAAGTGGTAATTTCACCAAAATCATTACAAAACCATTATAGGATGACATTTTGACGTAAAACATGTAAAGTCATTTTGAAGGGTCAAGACGTCAAAAGAGTATTTTTCGACGACGAGTAATATTTTTAAAACCGTAAATGGTATAAATAACATAATGAAGTATACATAACATTACATTGCAACTCATGACATATCATATCATTCGTAATAGGTCAAGATTAACGATCACATTACATCTCGTACTCACTTTTGTCTTCGCATCATTCCACCAAGTGAGTTTCATAGCCCCCGCTTACTTGTTTTCATAACTGCTTTGGGGAGATGCATGCTTAACTATATTTTTCACAAGTACTTTATATTTTTAAGGATAACTCCTATCACGATTACATCATTTCAAACCGAATGTTGTACTATATAAATTGTTCATGTTTATGTGCTATAGTTATACGTCGAATAAAGTACTATATCGCTTGACTATCGATACATTGAGTTAGGTGCTATTGCTTATGTGCTATTGCTTATGTGCTATGGATTAAGTGCTATTGTTCTACGTCGAGTTGGTACTATTGTGAATTCATTGAAATCATATGTTTGAACATAAACTATACACATCTTGGCAATGGGTTGTGAACACACAAAGTTGCAAGTTTTGTATGGGCGGAACTTGAACCGAGTGGATTTTCAATGCCTTTGTCGCATTAACGATTTTGAAAGGCTTTACATTTCAAAACAAACTCTATGAACTCACTCAACCTTTGTGTTGACACTTTTAGCATGTTTGTATCTCGTATCTAAGGCTATTACTTCATGGCATGCATTTGGACACTTCATGGAGTCGTGATGACGACGCGTCTCCTCTGGGTTTTATGTACTTCAAAACATCGCTTGAATTGTAGCAAACTTATTTCCGCACAAGTTGATTTTTATTTGGGACCTACTTTGTAAACTCGATTGTTTTATTAAATCAAACGATGTATTTTCCAAACGACACTTTAGGTCGCTCAATATAACTGTGTTTGTGATGCTATGACATCAATCCCTGTGAATTCCATTCACGCAAAAGTAATTTGGGGTGTGATGATTGGCATCGAGCTTCGATTATAGAGAACTAGGTTGCATCATTGACCCTAGACTATAACTACATTATCATAGCATCTCATCATTTCATCACAAGTACATGTTCACTTCACATGCGGTCATTACGTACATTTTTCGAGTTATTCACTTTCATTTCGCAACGATTGTCACATGGATGCCCTTAAATACCCATCCCATTATCTTTTCCCCATACTCTAACGTGGAGAATTCCTTGTCATTCCCTATCACAATTTTTATACCACCGATTCATCATCGATAACGATTTAATGCCGAGATAAACCCTTAAGTAGGGCAAAGTCGCTCTCACTCCTTTGTTCACCACTAACATGTCGAGTTACACTTTATTCACACATTAAGTCTCTAAACCATCATATATTTGAAGCACTTACAACACCTCATAACCCATCTTTTCGGAAACCGTCGATTATTTTGAAAGATAACCTCAAACTTATCATTCTTATCACATCTCTTTAGAGCACTTATTATTAACATAGGACTTTGTTACGCCTCACCCTTTCCTCTTGTTTTGAAGAAGATATGGCAATCAAGAAAGCTACAGCTTGAAATGACCCAAGCGGCTATTCGGTTAGTGAATGATAGCATTGCTAATGCTCTAAGAGTTGAAAGGGAAACGGTGGTCTTGCATTCTTGCCGAGGCCGAGGTCAAAGCCGCAAAAACTTGTTCGCCGCCATCGCATGAATGCAGGAGGGTCCGGGTTAAAAGATGTTCGTACAAGGATTTCAAAAGTGGTGAGCCCACGAAGTTTAGAGGGACGAAGGAGCTACAAGAATGGTACGATGGTTTGAAAAGTTGAACTGTGTTTTGCTTTGTAATCGTCCTGGATGATAGTAAGGTCAAATTTGCTACGAGTACTTTACTTGATGGAGCATTGTCTTGGTGGAATTCATATGCTCAACCGATTGGAATGGAGAATGCATTCAAGCTTACTTGGAGCAATTCAAGAGTTTGGTGACTAAGAAGTTTTGTCCTCGAACGGAAGTCAAAAGTTGGAGACCGAGTTCTATGAACTAGTAACTATTGGCTATGATATTGACACTTACATTCGGAGATTTCAAGAATTAGCCGCGTTATGCCCGTCCATGGTTTCTGATAACGAGAAGTTACTAGAGGCTTTTATCGGGGGACTTCCCGAGGTTATACAAGGAGATGTGACTTCATTTGATCCACAAACAATCGAGGAAGCTATTCGAGTGACTCAGAAGTTGATGGCACAAGTGGTGAAGAGAGGTAAGTACCCCAACACCAACCAAAACAACAACAACCCCAACAACTGCACCAACTACTACAATAACCAAAACAACAACAACAACGACGATAACCAAATCAACCACAACAAAAGAAAATGGGAAGACGACCAAGGAGGTTATAACAACAACAACCAAAACCGCAACACTAACCATCATCAACAACAGAATAGAAGACAAGAAGTCGCCAGAGTCTATGTTGCTGCACCAACAAAGGGAAGAGCTTATGCAGGAAACTTACCGCGATGCCACCAATGCACGCTACATCATAATGGTCCATGTGGTATATGTTTTAGCCGTCACAGTAGGACACCTTGCTAAGGACCGTAAGGGCAAGACCATAGTTACGTGCTTCGGATGTGGGGAACAGGACACTATCGGAATCAATGTCCTCAAAACCAAGGTCAACAAGTCAAGGTGCTCATGGAAATGTATATATGTTAGAAGGAGGAGGAGGAGCTCGTCAAGGTATCAACGAAGCGGAAGACCGAACGAAGTTCTGAAACTAATAGTCTTATTTCTCCTTATGTACTATGTCGTATTAAGTTTATGTTTTCCATCGTATCCGAATCTTTATAACCTAAGATGTACTACTTTTGCTAAACTACTCGTTGTAAAATATTCTCATCTATTGTACTTTATTTTCTTTCCGATTTGTTATCATTTACGAGGATTTTAATTCTTTTTACTTCAACTATCATTTTAACGACACTTCTCCATGTTTTCTCTCCTCGATGTTCATCACAATTTTAACATCGGTTGACTCAACACCAAACAACATATGAGTCGATTAGTCCAAGCATTGCATAGTTACTCCTAAATTATACATAGCCCGATCACCTATGTCTAATTCAGAAGAATCATGCAATGAAGAGTAGTAGTCTCATATGAGTAAACAATTCCGTAATCGAGCCAAATTTTCAAAGATTTTCTTCAAACCACTTGTTTCCGCTTGATCCGCGTGATTCTTTGTTTGATGAGTTGCAAAGATCGAGCTAGAAACAAGTCGTTACCTAAACCGATTTAGCCTAATCTCATGACAGTTCTTGTTTGATGAGTTGTGAGATTAAGTAAAATCGGTTACCAAAAGTCTTTGAGGGTTTTGCTCGGGAATGGGAAAGTTTGCCACATCAAACCCTAAACCCGATAGACTATCACGAACCGAATTCGTGACCGAATTCCTTTTTGATGGGCGAATGTGACAACCCGTACTTTCAGTCATTTCTCGACACCGCTCATGTCTCATTATTTCAACATTTTTAGTAAACTTGGTTTACTTGTTTCAAATTCGCGTAACCTTGGAGGTTTAGCGGCTAATTCATGATCATAACATCACGACATTTCATATGGACTATGATTAGTCTACATCTCATTGACATCATGTGCATCTCATTAGTACATTCACGACATTTCATTTCATATTCAACGCGTAATTTTATGTTTAAAAATCTTTATTGCGTGAGTTTTTATTTTGAATATTTAACCCGTTACTTTCAAAAATGATCCCGAGGTATTTTTAAACTTACATTTGGTTTATAAAACTATATTTTAGTTTTCCGTTGTTTCAAATTTATTTGGTACCTTAATCGTTAAAAATTAAATTGTTACGCTGCTTTCTTAAAAATTAAACGATAATTATTTTATCACCAATTTTCACAAGGAAAGTATTTTTACAATTTTTATCATCTCAATACATTCTATTTTGATTTACTAAAAACTTACTTGTACCAAAATTTTCCAATTTCCTTTACTTGTACAAATTACTTACATTTTACTTACTTTTTCTACAAATTAAACACAAGATACATGCAAGTACAAGATTTAAAAAAAATATATATAATTTGGGAGACAACCCTCCCCCAAAAACCGGCCAAGGGGAGGGTGTGTCTTAAATGTTGTATGGTTTCTTGATTTGTTTGATTTACACTCAAAATAAAAGTCCTACTTCAATAATTTCACATACATCTTCATTTCTCTAAGTGTTAAACAAAATTCTTTCTCTCTTCTTCTTGGCTTCAAGAACCGGCCACAATAACAACAACCAAGGGATCAAGAGTTTTTGCAAGATCAAGTGTGTTTATCAACCTAGATCATATCCTTTTTATGGTTTTGAAATAAAAACCAAGGATATTTAAGTTAATCCTTGTTACCTACACCTCTTCATTTTCACTAGTAAGCATATTCTTATCATTTTCAAGTTTCCTTGTCATTTTCATAAGTTTCTTTTCATTTTTGGAGCTTATATGCATGTTATGTGATTTATACCATTTATTTCAAGATTTTAGAAGTTATATATACTATATGGTCATCCTATAATTACTCCCATGGTATTCTTTGGTCTTGATGGTGATTAGGAACCCATGACACCCTAAGAAGGTGTATGGTAGGATTAGATTAGTTTTGGAGTTGATTTGAAGGGATTAGAATAGGTTTTGTCCGAGAAAAACTATTTTCGTAAACTATATTGTGTGTTCTGTCCTTAAATCGAAATTCTGGAAAACCTACTGTTGGTACGACATTTTGGCCTTCATATTTAGAAAATATACTTTAAAACGAATCCGTGGCCTTTTGAACGGATAAAACGGAGTTATAACGAAGCCGTGGTGAATTTTTAAAGTTTGACGACCAAACGTACATTTTTCGTAAAACTTCACAAGCGCTTTTACATATTTCGGGTCAAAACGAGCCTTAAGCTTCACAAATTATTTCGACTTATCAAAATATATTAGTTTACTTCGATACGGGTTAAGGACATATTTTACGTGAAAACGGATTTAAAACGACAAATATATGCACGCTTTTATGAAGTTGCCGTAAATATTATTTTCGAAAAACTATATTATTTTTACGTTACAAGTATTTCAGAATGTAGGCTATGTTTGTGGTCGTTTTTAACAAGGTTGTAGAACTTTTATAACGAAATGTCTTCTAGTAAAATCAAGTTCATCGGCCATATTTTCCAAAACAAAAGCCGCTTTGTCAAGCGGAGTTATAGTGATTTAATTACGGATGTTCAAACATTGGCGAAACTCATTTTCCGCACACAATTAACAAAAATCACCAACTTTAACCTTTAATATCTTTATGATCGAGACCTTTTGGACGAAAACTCCTGAACTGAAACTTTTAGATATCGATACAAACTTTCCAAAACCGCCGAGTTCGTTCTCTAACGATCGACGACACCGCTTTTACGACTACTTTTCCGAGTCATTTTTGTTAATTTTATGATTTTTCCGACGACATTGTTTTGCGACGAAAAGTGGTAATTTCACCAAAATCATTACAAAACCATTATAGGATGACATTTTGACGAAAAACATGTAAAGTCATTTTGAAGGGTCAAGACGTCAAAAGAGTATTTTTCGTCGACGAGTAATATTTTTAAAACCCGTAAATGGTATAAATAACATACGAAGTGCATGCATAACATTACATTGCAACTCATGACATATCATATCATTCGTAATAGGTCAAGATTAACGTATCACATTACATCTCGGTGTACTCACTTTTGTCTTCGCATCATTCCACCAAGTGAGTTTCATAGCCCCTGCTTTTACTTGTTTTCATAACTGTTTTGGGGGAGATGCATGCTTAACTATATTTTTCACAAGTACTTTATATTTTTAAGGATAACTCCTATCACGATTACATCATTTCAAAACCGAATGTTGTACTATATAAATTGTTCATGTTTGCGTGCTATAGTTATCGTCGAATAAAGTACTATATCGATTGACTCATGATACATTGAGTTAGGTGCTATTGCTTATGTGCTATTGCTTATGTGCTATGGATTAAGTGCTATTGTTCTACGAGTTGGTACTATTGTGAATTCATTGAAATCATATGTTTGAACATAAACTATACACATCTTGGCAATGGGTTGTGAACACACGAGTTGCAAGTTTTGTATGGGCGGAACTTGAACCGAGTGGATTTTCAATGCCTTTGTCGCATTAACGATTTTGAAAGGCTTTACATTTCAAAACAAACTCTATGAACTCACTCAACCTTTGTGTTGACACTTTTAGCATGTTTGTATCTCGTATCTAAGGCTATTACTTCATGGCATGCATTTGGACACTTCATGGAGTCGTGATGACGACGCTGTCTCCACTGGTTTTATGTACTTCAAAACATCGCTTGAATTGTAGCAAACTTATTTCCGCAAGTTGATTTTTATTTGGGACCTACTTTGTAAACTCGATTGTTTTATTAAATCAAACGATGTATTTTCCAAACGACACTTTAGGTCGCTCAATATAACTGTGTTTGTGATGCTATGACAATCAATCCCGAGAATTCCATTCCACGCAAAATGCAGTAATTTGGGGTGACACTTAGCGTAATTGTAGACTAAACATCCAAAGATAACCTTAGAGTTAGTTTATGAATCCTAGAGATTTCGTAGGCAATAACCTTAAGGTAGTCTCAAAGAGTTAGGGATAAAAGCATACCCTACGACCTTAGAAAACACAACGCGTTAAGAATAAAGACGTGACAATTAAACAACCAATAAAAGATAACTAGGGAGTAATAGTATCTAGGTAGACACATGTTTAATCATCATACGAGCACACATCAAAAAGACATAGCTGCCCATTAATTTAGATAATTAGATAGTAGAGTAATCGGTAGAAGTACCAAACCCTGAGATTTTACCCTTAGCTTTCTAAAAAATATAAAAAGATAAAAAAATAATCTTCCTCAACCTCAAACCTTAGCGTAGTACATCTCTCACTAGCATTCCTATTCCCCTAGAGAACGATATCAATACCCGAGGCTTACCCAATACTACACTACAACGATTAGGTTCACTGCCTAGGGTGTTGAAAAACTTGCTCGACGAAAAGGAAGTTCCTTTGACCCCGAACGTGTTATACGCACATCAACTGCAAACTCAGAGTCACCAAATTGAGCATTTGTGGCTCAACCAAGCACTAGCAGTACTAATGATGTTCTTGGAGTTAGTACTACTAGTACTAATATTGGTACGGCTAGCACACATGATACTTCTGGTAACCCAATGAATGGCACTGTCAATGCTTTTCTAGCCAGTCAGCCAAATGTATCTCTGGTTATTCATGATGATTTGGAGTAGATACAAGAAGTTCTTGCAGAAGACTAGAAAAAAGATCACCATTCACAATGATGAAACTGCTGGCTTTGACAAATCTAAAGTTGAATGCTACAACTGCAAGAAGCTAGGACATTTTACTGGGGAATGCAGGAGCCCAAGATCACATGAAGGAAGAAACAAGAGCAGAACAGTCAATGGAAAAGATTCATCTTCCAAGGCTATGGTGGTTATTAATGGAGTTGGGTATGACTGGAGCTACTTGGCTCATGATGAAACATCTCCTCCCAACATGGCACTAATGGCGTTTTCAGACTCTGAGGTATACAATGATAAATCTTGTACTAAAACTTGTCTGAATAACTATGAATCTTTGAAAACTCAGTATGATAAATTAATGATAGAGTTAAATCATTTTGAGTATGACTTAGCTAATCATAAGAGAGGATTAGCCTCTGTAGAAAAACAGTTAGATTACTACAGAGAAAATGAGGAAGATTTGAATGAACATATTGCCGTTCTTAAGAGGGACATGCTATATAAAGATGTTGAAATATCCTTGCTTAAAACTGACTTAGATAAAATCAATTTAGAAAAGGATAACTGTTGGTCCAAAAAATTGAGTAAATCTTGATAAAATAAAGAACAAATTCATTAATAATGAATAACAATTGTTACAAGATTTCTCAATACCAACTATACTACATGATAACATCCTCAACTTTTTCACGGGGATAATCTCGATATATTATCCCCATTGAATGACAAATAAACTCTCATTGATCCAAGCTATGCTTGTGTTTCAATGAGAGGATGATCCTAATAACTAATACTATGTATTGTGTTTTTTTTAGAATGCCTACCTATCTATTACAATTACTGACATTTATGTGAACAAAAGATACAAAGACTTGTGGTGGTAGGTGACATGTGGTGGTAGGTGACATGTGGTCCCTCATGTGGTCCATCTTCTTCTAATTTTGGAAAAGCACCAACCACTCTTTTGAATGAGTCATAACAATGTTCTCACTTCTTTGGTAAAGTCTTGTACTTGTTTGACTTCTTCTCTTGGAAGTTCCCACCCATATTTTTCATCGTATGTAGAGATAGCGTCTTCGGATCAACGAGACATTTGTCAAAATCTCGGTGTCACCGGTGTTGTTTGTAGATCATATATTTTACTTATCGACACCGTGTCGATAAGTAAAGAGCATCGAACAACACTCACCGATTTCTTTATCGCTGAGTCACTCATTATTTATTTAGTGAGTTAGGCTATTTTATTTTCAAATCTTGTTCGGGGTGATTGGGTCAATTTATTAGACCCAATAGCCTCCCTATTGAATATACAAATAGCCTAAAGTGATTGGTAAAGGTATAAGATTGAGGTTCGATCGAGGGTTCGGTTTGTTCAATGACCGAGGTTCATACCTAGGTTCAGTCAGATGATTCTTTAAGTCTCAATGACTGTGTTCGGTGACGGAGGTTCAATAACGTGTTCGGTGACCTTGGGGTTCGATGACCGAGGGTTCACTTTGATGCTAAGAGGGACCTAGTTCATTTTAGATACATCGTTGTCCTTCTTTTCACACTCTATCAATATTGTCTGATAATCATTAACTTATAAAGCTAATTAGGGACTTGGTTCAATTTGATACATCAATGTCCACACATTTATCATTTCACCCTGATATGAAATACACTTTGATTTTCGACTCTTGGGTTTGAGAGTCAAACATTCAGGGACTCTTCCATAGAGTGCTCGGTTTCAGTGAGCGAGATTTGTTTTGAGAAATACTTCAGGTTCAAAACCTTTCTAATACTACTGAAACATACTTTCAGTACACATTCTCCATTATGTCTTGAGACCCACTGAAGCCTACTTCCTTTTCAGCTACCTTGTGTTCAGGGATTTACTTGTTCAGTGAGACCATGGTTCAGGGTCTCGGGTTAGTACTCTTCAATGACTTCTCAAGGAGTTCACATTCAAGCTTCTTGTTCGTGCTAAGTCCGATTCAAATACATACTCCCGATGCATCTTCAACCCGATCAGTTCGACATTTCGTGGTTCACTTTGGTTTGAAACTTGACTTTTTTAAGTTCAAGGTTTCGGGTCTGGTTTAAGCTTTCATACTTTTCAGGGACACTGCAAGTATCACCCCACATTTTCCATCTACACATCATCGCTCCTTGATCCTTTTACAACCTGAGTTAATGACTCAATCAGCTTTTCATACAACTCATTGATTCCTCGGGTTCACTTAAGGAGTCACGATCTTGTTCAGGTACATCACTGAAATCACACCCTGAGTTTATTACAAACTGAAAATCGTACCAGCTTGCGTGTTTCAGGGGCACGTATAGCTCGGCCTAACATCTATCATACCCATTATCTTTCTTATTCTTCTAAGCATTCACCTTCGCACCCCTTTTTTTTCACTTGCTGATGTGACTCCCTGAGTCAGTTTCAATAGGAATGACCCACTCGCAACTCACTGATGATCAGTGACAACAGCTTTATAGCTATTATTTTCAGTCCCTGATACTTTTACCCCAAACATCAGTGCCAAAAAAAATCTAACCACCCCATTTTGATCTTTATCACGCTGAGTCATGATGTAAAAGCTTAGCCTGAAAACTATCTTAACATTCCCTGATGTAGCTTCATACTGAACGACCCTTTTTTCATCTCATCAGTTACCCCGATTTTTCATACTCTTCCCTGATATTTGGACACTCCCTGATTCCATATCCGCGGCCACTTCTTCTTTGTTATCACATACTAAGTCTTTGACTCAATCTTTGACAGACCCATTTTCAGTTTCCACTTACAAAATAACAAGTCCTCCAATGAAATAACAAATCACAAATCCACTCCTTATTCAACTGATGAACCATTTTTTTTATACATAACTTCAATTCAGGGTTCTATTCAGGCTCAACCAAAAAAACATTAACCTTTGATTTTTAACGCACCCTGACTCAATCTTCATACTCCCTGATGCACTCCTTGTACTACCTAGCTAACCCTATATTCCAAATCACAAATCAATTATCAAATCCATTTTCTTTCTTAACTAAAACCACCGTCGATTCTTATCCCTGTTATCAACTCTTAATCTCTACCACCATTTTAATTTATGGTTTAACCACTGATGTGGTTAGTCGTTTTTACTATGATGAGGGTTTTATGAGAAGTTCATGAGCGAAAAACCACCACCGCCATCGCCATGGTCGCTTTATACGGTGTTCTAGTGATGGTTTTTTTTTTTTTTTTTTGATAGAGATTTGGGTTTGATGCGGTGTGTTTGTTTTGTGTTGGTTTAGATCAAAGATAGAGTAGGATGTGATGTTTTGATCGATTAATATGAAGGTGTGAGGATTTGTGATGGTTTTGTTTAGATCGATATCTGGTGGTTTGGATATGCGAATTTTTGTTTTGGGAGAATGAGGATTTTTTTGTTTGTGTTGGATATATGATTTTTGTATGGATAAAGGATATGAGTGTGTTATTTTTGACCGATTATTTCAATCGGTGGCAAATTTTGGGTATGTTTTTGTCAAGCAACAATATCGGTGAGTCTCCCCTCAAAAATTGCTATCACATGCGATTTTGAAGGTTTCACACTTGATTTTTTTGACTATGGAGAATGTTATCAGCAGTCTATGAATGGATCTGGATCATGAGAATAATCCACCCGCTCTGATACCACTTGTTGGTCCAAAAAATTGAGTAAATCTTGATAAAATAAAGAACAAATTCATTAAGAATGAATAACAATTGTTACAAGATTTCTCAATACCAACTAGACTACATGATAACATCCTCAACTTTTTCACGGGGATAATCCCGGTATATTATCCCCATTGAATGACAAATAAACTCTCATTGATCCAAGCTATGCTTGTGTTTTAATGAGAGGATGATCCTAACAACTAATACTATGTATTGTGTTTTTTTTAGAATGCATACCTATCTATTACAATTACAGACATTTATATGAACAAAATATACAAAGACTTGTGGTGGTAGGTGACATGTGGTCCCTCATGTGGTCCATCTTCTTCTACTTTTGGAAAAGCACCAACCACTCTTTTCGAGCAGTCATAACAATGTTATCACTTCTTTGGTAAAGTCTTGTACTTGTTTGACTTCTTCTCTTGGAAGTTCCCACCCATATTTTTCATCGTATGTAGAGATAGCGTCTTGAGATCAACGAGACATTTGTCAAAATCTCGGTGTCCTTTGGTGTTGTTTAGCTCATATATTTTACTTATCGACACCGTATCGGTAAGTAAAGAGCATCGAACAACACTCACTGATTTCTTTATCAGTGAGTTAGGCTATTTTATTTTCAAATCTTGTTCAAGATGATTGGGTCAATTTATTAGACCCAACAATAACATTCAAGCTCGTGTGGACAAATATTCTTATTCAAAAGATTGTTTACATGGGATCATAGAGGTTGGTCTACTTAAACCAGGAAAAGGTTTAGGATACAATAATGTTGCATCACCCACTTTAGGCTTATACAAACCTCCTAAATTTGAGCTTTCTAGCACATGAATAGAGTACTTTAAAGAACCTGAAATGCATTATGGGCTTAAAAAGGATGAAAAAGAAGTGACTAGTGAGGTTAAGGACACTTCTGATACCTCACAAGTCAAAACTTCTTCAGATGGTGAAATTAAATCTGTTCCACATGTAGAGACTGTCCAATCTAAACAAAATGCAAAACCATTTAGGAACACATTCATGTATGCTGAGATGTATAGGTCTAGAGAAAGATCATCTACTCCTAGGGGAAACCAAAGGAATTGGAATAGACAACAATCACAGCACCTTGATCCAAGCCAGCGATGGTTTAGGTCCCCAAAGGAATTTAATTTCCTTTCTTTTGAAATGTTAGTCATACTTTGTCTGTTATAATGAAAATACTGCTTTTGTGTTTTCTTTGGTTTTAGACTAACATTTGTAGGCAAGTCACATCACTTTGAATGGATTAAGATGTGAAACCTTGGCAATTCTAGTAAATGGTGTGGTTGACTCCCCTTTATAGCTGTGAACAGCCACATGACATAGATTTGTTGTGCCAATGATCATGTAGATGCCAAAGCATTATGAGGCATCTAGACCTTTATTGAAAGTGAATTGATGATTACAGTTAGATAGTTTATTCTGATCTAACCCACTCTTTGCCATTCTATCATGTTTCATGATAGTTTGTTACTCCAAGGAGCTCTGAGAACAGTGAGCAAAAGTAAATCTAACACTTCTGTGTTAGAGGTAACAACTGCCACGAGCTGGAAACCCTGTCAAGAAGGCTCTTAGAATGAGTCTATCTATCACAGTTAGTACTAAGTACCGAAACTATTGGTTTTCACACAACCAGAGGTCATATGAGACCAGACTTTGATTGAGTGTCTTCCTTTACACTTAATCCTTTCTTTAAACTCAATGCAGTATTGTTTTGTAAGAAAAATGAGTTAATGATGCTTAGAAAATGTTTTGGAAAAGTTTGTACTGCTAGGCAAAATATTTGTACTGCTAGCATAACTTGGTACTGCTGGGAATTTATTCAAGTATTGTTCATGAATAACTACTTTTTCAAAATAGCCGTTGAGAGTTTGTTATTTTTAGAGGGTTCCTAACTTGGAAAGTATTTACTTTCTACCTTTCAATGATTATTTTCTCTTAAGTTTCCTAATAATTAGAGTCGGTTAATCTTGAAACTCTAAATCTTGTCTAGAAACATCTAACCTAAGCTAGCTACTGATTACATTCTGTTACATGGAGTTAGACAACTACAAAGCATAATATAAGTCTTGTGTTAGGACTGTAGTTTTGGTCTTGAGCTTGTTGTAAAGTGGACTTTAGCTTCAGTTTGGACTTGTGCAGAGTTGCCTTCATGTAGTGGACAACTCTTAGGGGGCGTTTGGTTGGAGTAAATTGGAGTATATTGGAGGAATTTGCATTTCAATTGCCTTCAAATATCATGTTTGGTAACTTAAATGGAGGTCTTTGAAGTAATTTAGAATTCCACGAATCGCTAAAATGGAGAATTATAACGCCCAAAAAGTGAGCAATTTAATTTACTTGAAAAAATTATAAACTTTTTTCTTATTGTTTTTATAAACTTTTAAATAGAATATATATGGAAAAAAAATTTATAAACTTTTTATAATTTTTTATAAATTTTATTTATAAACTTTTTTATAAATTTTTATAAACTTTTTATCAATTTTCAATAAACTATTTTTATAAACTATTTTTTTATAAATTTTTATAAAATTTTATAAAACATTATAAAACTTTTTATAAACCTTTTTATAAATTTTTATAAACTTTTTTATAATTTTTTATAAACTTTTTATAAATTTTTATAAACTTCTTTTAACAATTTTTATAAACTTTTTTTTATAAATTTTTATAAATTTCTTATTAAATTTTTATAAAACTTTTTATAAACCTTTTTATAAATTTTTATAATTTTTTTTTATACTTTTTTATAAATTTTTATAAACTTTTTTATCAATTTTTATAAACTTTTTTATATACTATTTTTATAAACTTTTCTTTTTTTAAAAATTTCTTATAAAATTTTTATAAAACTTTTTATAAACTTTTTTATAATTTTTATAAACTTTTTATAAATTTTTATAAACTTTTATATAAATTTTTATAAACCTTTTTATAACTTTTTTATAAACTTTAAAGAATATTTATGAAATTTATATTAAAAAATAAAAATATATTTATAAATTTCATTAACTAAACAA
Organism: Chrysanthemum lavandulifolium; assembly: GCA_022545495.1. Taxonomy (NCBI): domain Eukaryota; kingdom Viridiplantae; phylum Streptophyta; class Magnoliopsida; order Asterales; family Asteraceae; genus Chrysanthemum; species Chrysanthemum lavandulifolium. Next base: position 188,459,228 of record CM040239.1, on the reverse strand, counting down.
GGTATTTTAAATTCTAATTTTAAATTCTCAAGATTTAAATTTTCTGTAATTTAAAATTCCTAATTTCAAATTACTCCAACCAAACGCCCCTTAAGCTCATTAAAAGCCCCTAGAACTTATTTGTTAAAAAAAAAAAAAAAAAAATCCTTGTTATAAACTTTGATTTTATTTTTATGTTTTTGAACTAAGCTATAAACTTTGATTCAGTATCTACCAAAAACATTTTGTAAACAACATGTCATTATATTATATCTATAATACTAAAAAGCGTCTGATGTTTTCAGAACAAATCACGATTAAACGAAACTTTCAAACTCTAGAAAACAAATTCGGCGCTTAAGGTTTAAGTGGCAAAATAAGTCCAAACATTAAATGCAAAGTTTCAAACTCTAAGAAAAACAGTCCCCGAGGGCTAAGTTGTCGTTGAATTATATCTATAATACTAAAAAGCGTGAGTTTTGCAACAAATCACGATTAATGCAAACTTTCAAACTTAAGGCGAAATACGAGCGCTTAAGTGGCACAAAGAAGTTCAAACATTAAATGTAAAGTTTCACAACTTGGCAAAACAATCGCTAGGTTTAAGCGTCGTTCAAAAGAAGTCCAACATTAAATCAAAGTTTCACAACTCAAAAAAAATAGTCGCTTTTTAAGTTGTCAAGTCGCTTTTAGTTCAATCTCATTCGTCAGATTCCACACTCGTTTTTTCTAAACCACAAATACATGATGAAATAGCATGACACATTCAAGACACATCTAGAAGTACCAATGCAACAACTTTTAATAATTCCACAACATCTTCAAATAAATAATCTAAAATGGGTTTGTTTAGAACAGCAGTTGCAGTAACGTCAACAACGACGGCCATAACAGCAGCTCTTGCTTTGAACTCATTATCTCCATCATCATCTTCATCTTCATCTTCATCTTCATCATCAAATTATAAAAATAATAATTACATAAAACCCATTTCAAATTCATCATTTTTAAGCCCAAATCGAATTGGGTTAGTCAAGAATTTTACAAACACTCCTTCTGCTGTTCAAATGGAAGATAAAGTAGCCACACAGGTTTTAACTTTTTAACTTTTTTTTATATATAATTTGTAGGTGTTTTTGGGTTTTTGGTTTTGGGTTTTAATTTGTGTTTTGGTTGTTTTTTGCAGGTTGATGCGGAGTTACCTGAAGTTATGGTCAGATTTGTGCTTTTGTTTTGTATTGGATTATGTGTTTAGTTGTTAATTTGATTTGAATTGAGTTTTGATGCAATACCTCATATTTTTTTAGCATATGGGTGAAGTGAAACTGCTTATGATTATTTGAGGATTCAAATACTTAACTTTAAGTAATATTAGTTGAGGATGAAATGATTACTTGATTAGTTTCAATCGTTGTTTAGGGGGTGTTTGTTTTAGCTTATTTGGTGGGTTTTGAGCTTATTGAAATTTTAGTAAGCTCAATAACTAATAAGCTTATCCACCTGAGCTTATAAGCATATGGCTTATAAGCTCATCAACTTGAGCTTATAAGCTATTAATAATGAGCTTATGAGCTTATTAAAATCTCAATAAGCTCAAAAGGCCACCAAATAAGCTAGACAAACACCCCCCTTAATATGATTATCACTTTATCAGATAAGCGCAATTCCCTAATTACAAATGATAATACTAATAATCATCGTGTTTACTGTAGAAGCAAGTCCAACCAGTGTCTCTTGACTCTCTTGCATCGCATTTTGTTACATCTGGTTTTGATTATTTGCAAAATTATATGAATAAGCAATTTCCATTAGCCATCCTGGTCACCTAAGTAAAGGATTATTGAATGTGATTATTATACTAGTGATTGCAGAGGTTTTAAGTCACTTGTTTTCTTCTTTTGGGAATAGTTAAGCTAATGTCAACTTACCGATGCAAACTCTAATATTAAACATTTTAGAATCAATATTGATGGTATTCTGAGACGTATTTTTGTGGTTGCAGACAGAATATATGGTGGATATGAGTTGTGAAGGTTGTGTTAAAAATGTCAAGAATAAGTTACAAACAGTTGATGGTGAGTGTTATGAATTTAATACGTAGGAAGACTTGGTTTATGTGATCAGTATCTTACCTACCTAAGTTGCTTCTATTTTTTTATGTTGCTTTAGGGATTAAGAGCGTTGATGTTGATTTGAACAATCAAGTGGTTCGAATTTTTGGGTCATCACCAGTAAAGACCATGACTGAAGCCTTGGAGCAGACAGGCCGGAAAGCCCGACTAATTGGTCAAGGATTGCCAGGAGGTTGGTTCTGAATTTCCTTTATTTTTATGTTTTTGGCTGTTGATTATAATTATTATTATTATTATTACTGCTCCTTTTTTTTTTTTTCTTTTTTTTTTTGGTTTAAGAACAAGTAGCCTTAGTAACGAAGTTGTGCCAATCGTCATTGTTCACGTCTTAGTATCGTTAAACCTTGTATTCAGTATATGTACCTAGAGATACGAGGCCTTAATATGCTCTTTTCTTGGGTGTATCTTATGCTAAATAGCTGTGTCTAAAGACAAAATATGAACTAGGATGTCAGGTAAGTAGCTTCGTGTGAAATGCTGAGCTTAATGGTCTTTCATAATGAGGCTAAGGAAGTGCCCATCTTGGTAAGTAGTGACTTATAGCAATGCCCTTGTATTGCAGAGTATATGAGTATTTAGCCTCGTATCTCTTGAGCTGCTTTTGATTTCTGAGTGTTTCCTATTTGAAGTTCTGTCTGTTTACATTAATGCCCATAGTAATCTTTCAAACTTTGGTCCACCCATCCCAAGCCATAATGCTGACCAAAATGTGGGTATATAAAGTTACCAGTATGCGGGCTTAGAAGGTAAAATTACGAAACTATCAAATACCAACAACCTTTGCACAATGACGGTATTTTAAGCAATTTTCAAAAGGGGTCAAGGTACAGGCAGCACTCCAAAAGATGTGACGCGTGCGACTGAGCTGAACAATAATTAGATGCCACATATCTACTCTAGAAGTTGCGACACGTGTATTTTGCATATTAATGACTAGAGTATTTATATTGAAAGTCAATAACAAAGTTTACACGCGTCCGGGTTGCACAGGTCTCACTTGACTGCATGTGACCTGACTTTCATTATTTTAATTGCAACCAGGCATGTTGTGTTCCCTGATTAGATGAGTCGGTCGGACCCATGATGCGCGACCTGTCTTATGACCATTTTTGTAAATTCCCTACGATACGACCGTGTTGTGCACTTGTGCAAAGGGACTCTTTAGTTGACCACTTTTACAGTTTTACTAGTCCCCATCCTCATACTCTTTTCCCATATCAAATTGAAGAACTCACCTCTGCAGTTACCATCAATTGAGATGTCGGCAGCGAGGGACTAGTTACATGTACCACACCTATATATTTATCACATATGTGCACCATTTTATTCCATTTTTTTGGTTAAGTAATGTTGCGTAAAGATGTCTTGAGGTTTCCGAGTGACCCAAAGAGCATGTTAGCATTTTGTTGTCTGACATTTATATGGGATTGAACTCTCTTGCTGCTCATTTTGCCATGCAGAAGTCATGATATCTGCAGCTGTTGCTGAATTTAAAGGCCCACAAATTTTTGGAGTAGTTCGCCTAGCCCAAGTGAGTATGGAGCTGGCTAGAATCGAGGCCAACTTTAGTGGGTTGTCACCTGGAAAGCACGGTTGGTCCATAAACGAATTTGGTGATCTTACTCGTGGTGCCGCTAGTACTGGCAAATTGTATAATCCAGCTAAGCAGCAAATATCAGAAGAAAAGGTCAGCGGCATGTTTACATTTCACATGGTTCCTTTACAGTTTATGATATGATAATGATGGTGTTAATGATATCGTAAGTATATATGTATTTCAGGCGCTTGGTGACCTGGGAACACTGGAGGTTGATGAGAAAGGCGAGGCTTTTTTCTCTGGTGTGAAAAAGAACCTGAAAATTGCTGATCTTATTGGTAGAGCAATAGCAGTGTATGAAAGTGAAGACAGGTCTGATACTGGCTTGCAGCAGCAGTTATAGCAAGAAGTGCGGGAGTTGGTGAGAATTACAAGAAACTTTGCACGTGTGATGGTACTACCATATGGGAAGCAACCGATTCAGATTATGTATCCAGTAAAGTTTAACATAAATTGTAACCACAATACCACTTCAATACATCAATAAGGCAAAACTAAAGTGTTGTACTTTAACACATAAATGTTACATCTGTTATGAATAAAAGGCCCACACTTGGCCTGTTTTGCTTATAAATTTATTTTTGTCTAATTTAGATGGCTTCTTGTAATTTGTACATGTGACAGTGTTGCCTTCCTAATACAATCAAGTAATCAACACAGAATGTAACACAAGTGATATTGCTTTTATTGTATGTATAGTGAGGAGGCAAGTTCGCATTTGTCTAGAAACTTATTAGATGAGATGGTTGGGTTCTGTGAAGCACCTTCTGGTTACCATAATTTTTAATCACTGGTTCAAAAAATGTTATGGGTTATGCCGTTATGGTTTGGTTATTGCAGCAAAGAAAATCTACTCAAGATTGCGAGACTTTTGTCAATCTTATGGTTTTTAAGCAAGGTATTTTTTTCAATAGAATCCACTGGTTCTCTAGTCAAGCCGAAAGGAATGTACATCATGAACAGTCTTTTGCTTCTCTTCTGAAAGTGGACCAATCTTTGGGGAAATGAAATATCTTTATTCCCTTGCCAAGGGTAGGAATTTCAGCTGTGTTCATGAACAAGCATCATTGCATATGTCCCATTCCAGTACCAAAGTTTAATTTCAAACTCCTTCATAGCGGTCTTTGACTTGACCTTAAAATTTGAAGAGCAAAGTGCCGACGTGATTCAAATTAATGTCGTATTGTTGTTATACGAGTAAGAAAGAAGAAAACAACTTATTATCCAGTCAACATCGCTAGTGTTTGAAACATGCACGTATCCAAGATGACTCTTTGTTATCTCATACGTATCCAAGATGACTCTTTGTTATCTCATTGTCTGCAGAGCAAAGGTGTTAAACCTCTATTATAAAGAGCAGTTCAAAAGAGGAAACACTAAACACTGCTAAAGTCGTAAGTTTATACTTTGCCTACAACAGACGTTAGATATTACAACATATTCATCATCTAAAAAACTCGTACATCTTTGACGTCTAAATTTTAATATAGATAGTTCACTCCCAGGCTAGATCAGGACAACATTCCCTCCCAAATTGACAAGTGCAAGGTGCTTGGTAATCCATGTCACCTAGCCTTTTTGTCTCGGTATATCTAGTCTCAAAAAGATTTTTTTTAATGAATATAGTATATACGGTCATACGGAGTACTTTTCACCAAAAAGAACTTGATCAATTCCCACCATTACTTATATAAGATTTTACACATCTGGCGTCAATAGGTTCCAGAACCTGCCCAAACCAAGGATCAAAAGACCCATCATCTCTTGAGGTTAAAGCAATGGGAACTAATTTTTACAATTACAAAATAAAAAATATGAACGTTTGCATAGAACACTCGGCACTACAGGAAACATCTTGAGATCCTAAACCCCTACGTCAAATCAGTAAAATGCTTCTTTGCATATATTGCAACGGACATCAATACTTCTGCAACCCGTCTCTTTTGGCCATTTCATATATTGCAACGGACATCAATACTTTTGCATCAGGAGTCATGGATCTTGGGGAACCACATGTTCCCTGAGTCAGTTTCTTTTCCTTGCAGTTGTTTTATAACATCTGCAGTTACACTACCTCTGTACAGAAGTAAGCTCAGTTCCTCATCACATCCGCCCTACACCCAAAACAAGAAACACACATTACTCATTCACGTGGTTAAGCATTATGCCTACATTTATCGTTGTTGCTTAGATTCTTATCATAAAGGTCACAAATTCGCTATTTTACATACAAAGAAGACTAACAGCAAGAATAAAACACATGTTTATAAAACTAGAAGGGTACCCGCGCAATGCGGCGGCGGGTACCCGATGACTATTTTGTAGCGAACAAATGTTTTTCATTTTTACGTCTAATTCAAGTAAGTTTCTCTCTTTTCAACTCCGCTTCTTCCCGACTACTAAAGAAAACTCATAAAAATATATCAAAATGGATATTGAATTAAAGAGCACAAAATTTTAAAAAATATGGTGAAATTATATCATAAAAAATAAAACGGATTAAAAGATATTTAAATTTAAAAATAAAAGTGGTTAATTAGTTAGAAAGTGATACGTCACCCCATTATCGGAGCTCTTTATTTTAGTTTGTTAGAGCTCCTTTTTGTTATTTTTAGTTAGAGAAGTGACACATGTCACCCAACGATTAGAGCTCCTTATCTTATTTTTTAATTCTTTCCATAATAAGCAAGTAAAAAATTCGAATTTTAAGCCTTCTAATTTTAGAAGGCCTAAATGCATTATAAAGTAGTATAGATAAAAAACATGTTCCCTTGTGTTTCGACAGTTTTGCATAAGATGATGTCCTTAAGCACAAAAGCAGCAAATAAGGTTATGTGATACACATACCGACGAGGAGAAAACTTTGCATCCAGTGGACGGGTCTAAAAATGATGTGAGATCAACCATGTCATCTAAATGTAACTGAATTCCAGTCTCCTCTTCAATTTCACGCATTGCTGTACCAACAACATCACCCACATTATCATCCATCATCCCAGCTGGCAGCTCCAAAACAGGCCTACCAACAGGCACCCTCACCTTAAACATGTAATATGTTAGAGCAACGTTTGCCAGCCTTTGGCCAAAACAAAGTAACTTTACCATTTAATCCTTAGAACTGTGAGGTGATTACTAACTACCTGCTTGGTAAGCACAGTGTTGTTGTTCCTTCTGACTCAAGTAGGATTAGTAAAGCTACGGCCGGTCCTCGTGCTAAAACAATACCTGTGTTGCCCAGCGGGATTCCAACAACCGAACACAAATAAGTATAACGAAAAAGTAAACACAATATGATTCAAACGATTTTTTATTATGAATCAAAGTATTTGGTTTTCTGAGTTTTGTACAATTCTGATTATATTCTAAACATAACTATCAAGCCTATATATACTAGTATGAATGAAGCGACATATCCCTTCCTTGTGTCTGCTGCTTTTCACGAAACGATGTGACGTTTGGTTTGTGCCGTTTCACCCAAAATAACTGTTTTACGCTTTATAGGTTTAAGATAAACCTATTCGGTCCTCGTGTTTCCATAATGTACATGTAGCCCTTCTACTTTAGTTTGGGACGAGATTAGTCTAACATTAACCCCTAATCTCGCTCCAAATCCTTTTCATATCTTTTACGCCCAATAGCTCTCTCATTTCGCGAACTTGGTCCTTGCTAATGCCTTGGTAAGTATGTCCGCCTTTTGTAAGTCTCCATTTATGTGCTCGACTTGATCCGATTCTTTTCAACACATTCTCCGATAAAGTGGTAACGATATCAATGTGTTTGCTTCACCATTAAACACGGGTTCTTCATAAGTGCTATAGTGATTTGTTGTCGACTCTGATCGTAATTTTTTCTTCGTCCCAGCCTGTTAATGCATTCAATAGTCTTTGTAGCCATAATGCTTGACAAGTTGTTGCTGTTGCTGCCATAAATTCTGACTCACATGATGATAATGCAACAGCAGGTTGTTTTTGAGAATTCCAGCTTATGGGTGAGTTCCCATAGTAAAATACGATCCCTGTTGTTCCTTTGCCTTCTTCTATGTTGATACCATAACTGCTGTCACTATATCCAAGTAACTTGCATCCTCCTTTCTTGTGGTAAGTTATACCAAAGTTAGAAGTGCCTTTGATATAACGTAACACTTATCTAATTGCCTTCATGTGTTGCTCCCTTGGTTCTTGCATGAACCGGCTTAACAAGCCAACCGAGTAATCGAGGTCCGCCTTGTATGAAGTAGATACCTCAAACATCCATTTAGACTTCAGATATCAACTAGTTCTCCTCCTTCATCCTTTATTAGCTTTGTTCTCGGGTCCATGGAATCTTGGTTTCGTTGCAATCTTCCATTCTTGCTTCTTTAAGAATCTTGTTGGCATATCTTGATTGCTTTATTGAGATTTCATCTCCTGTTTGAGTAACCTCTATTCCCAAGTAGTAGGCTAATAAGCCTAAGTCACTCATCTCAAACTTTTCTTCCATTTGTGACTTAAACTTTTGAAGGTCTTTCTTGTTGCTTCTAGTAACTATTAGATCGTCCACATAAACTCCAACAAGCAACATAGAGTCTTTACTTATCCTTGTATAGATTGCTTGTTCCAATGTGCATTTCTTGAAACCTAGTGATTTCAAGGTTTGATCTAACTTTATGTTCCAAGCACGTGGTGCTTGCTTCAACCCATAAAGTGCTTTATCAAGTCTATACACTTTATTTTCGTTTCCTGGTTTCTTGAATCCTTCCGGTTGTGCGACATATACTTCTTCTTTAAGTTCGCCATGTAAAAATGCTGATTTTACATTTAAGTGGTGAACTTCCCATCCATGATAAGCTGATAATGCAAGAATTAACCTAACTGTTTCCATTCTTGCTACAGGAGCAAATACTTCATCATAGTCTGTTCCATGCTCTTGACGTATCCTTTGCCACTAAACGAGCCTTGTGTTTTATAATTCTTCCATCCGCATCTCGCTTAGTCTTAAATACCCATTTTAGACCAATAGCCTTCGATTGTCCGGTAGGGTGGCTAGCTTCCATGTCTTGTTTTTGTTGATTGAGTCAATTTCTATCTGCATTGCCTCAATTTACTTCTTATCTTGTGCAGCTTCGTTATAATTTCTAGGTTCTTCCTCTAATAGCATTAGTTCATCAGTTTGCACTCTTGGTACACGGTCATACATCTTAGATAGGGTTCTATATCCCTGAACTGGAGTATGATCATATGGTCTTAATGAACTTGCTGTAGATGATGTGTATCTGGTAGATTCTTTTGAGTTTGGCTCATAGGTATATGGTGGAGGTGTTGATGGATTGTCCATTTGTTCAATCTCATCATCAGATATACCACTATGAGTGTTATCTTGCGTGGGACTTAGTGCACTATCTTCATTGTTTCTTTCAGAATCCTGAGTGATCACTTCATCAATGATCCTTGTTTGGTTTTCACTTATAATGAAATCCCTCCATTCTGGTTCATTTGGATTGATATTATCCAAATAACCTTTCCAGTCCCATCCTTCATTTTCCTTGAATCTTACATCTCTACTTACAACCATAACCTTATTTACATGATCAAATAAACTATAAGCTTTTGATCCTGGTTCACTTCCAAGGTAAACCAATTCCTTGCTTCTATCATCTAATTTCTTTAGATGTGGTTTGGTTACCTTTGCATAGGCTTTGCATCCGAAAACTCTAAGGTGTTTCATATTTGGTTTTCTACCCTTTAAGGTTTCATAAGGTGTAGAATCCTTTAGAGCTTTTGTAGGTACTCTATTTAAGACATATACTGCATGTCTAATAGCTTCAGCCCAAAAAATTTGTGGCATATGCATAGCCTTTAACATACTTCTTGTCGTGCTCATTATAGACCTATTCCTTCTCTCTACAATACCATTTTGTTGTGGAGAGTATGGTGCTGTAAGTTTCCTAAGTATGCCATTCTCCTTACAATAGCATGTGAATTCTCTTGATGTGAATTCACCTCCTCTATTTGTCCTAAAAGCCTTTATCTTTTTCCCGACCTCATTTTCCACCTTTAACTTAAATTCCTTAAAGGTCTCAAACGCCTCATCCTTTGATTTTAAGAAGTATACCCACATGTATTTAGTACAATCGTCCACTAGCAAAAACATGTACTTCTTTCTTGATTCAGTCTCTGGGGAACTAGGTCCACATAAATATCCAAATACTAAGTTTAAAGGTCCTAAAGACTTAGTATTTGTTTGGTTTGGAAATGGAGCTCTACTGTGCTTTCCTAGTAAGCATGCATTGCATACTTGACTCTTGTGATTAATACCGGGTATCCCTTCTACTAATTTCTTCTCAGTCATTTGTTTGATTGAATCGAAGTTCAAATGACCCAACCTAGCATGCCAAAGCCACACATGGTTTTCTAAATTAGTCAATAAACACATAGGCATACCAACTTTCAAGTTGATCTTGTAAAGTCGGTTTCTTGATCTCTCAACTCTCATAAGGAGTTTTTGATCCTGACCATATAGCAATAGTATATTTTTTTGCATAATGATCTTACACCATTCTCTCGTTAATTGTCCTAGGCTCAATATATTTCTCTAAACTTCTCTTGTCCACCATTTCTATAACTTGAACTATTGTCATAGTTTGTGAGTAAGTTTATCCCGATTGTCACTAGGGTTTCCATTAAAGAGGTTTACTCTTTCTTCAAAGGCTTTTAGCCTTCCAATTGTCTCATCTAGGGTTGTGTTTTCTAGATCGTAAAATTGTTCTATGGTCGCCACGATTTGTATAAACCTTTTGGGTACAGAACTTAAAAGTTTTCATACTAAGGTTTGTTGATCAAATGTTGATCCTAAGCCACTAGCCCTTGTGACAATACTATTGAGTTTTGCTGAAAAAACATCAATACTATCATCTTCTTTCATTTTTAACATCTCAAATTCTGATTTGAGAGTTTGTAGTCGTGCCTTTTGCACTCTGTCTACGCCTACGTGCCTAGTTTGTAGTGCTTCCCAAATTTCTTTTGCACTCTTACAACTAGCCACTTGTAAAATCATATCCTCTGGTAATGCCTAGTACAGATATGCATTTGTAGTCATATCTTTCTTTGTATCCAGTTGTGCATCACCCTCAGGTTCTATTATTTCCCACAACCCATTTGCTTTTAGTATGGTTTTTATACGAAGAGCCCATACTGTATAATTTGTAGGTTTTAAAACGGGACATTGAAATTGGGAAAATGATGTAACCTCTTTGTGAATTACAATTTCCTTGTCTTTGTCTCCAGTCATTATGCCTGGAAACTATTCCTAACTCTAATAGGGGATTTAAAGTATGAATCTATGAAATCTTATGAATTCAACTAGGAATCAAACAATAAATTCTAATCTTATCTACGTTTAATAGGACTAGAAAAATAAAGGAAATTCAGATTTTAGTTTAGAATATAAAACCCGAATTTGATGATTCCTTTGTGATATGATTTTCGAACCGGTAGGAACACCCGAGTGTGTTCTCTTCCTTCCTTGTACAATCAACCAAACGCCCCCTTGGTGTCTCTTCCTTTCTCCTTATTTGTTCGAACCAGAAAGCAAAAAAAAACTCCTTCCCTTTGTTTTTTTTCGAAGCAGTAAACAAAAAAATGTTCCCCTTCCTTTTTTCTTTTTCGAACCAATCAAAACACCAAAACAATGTTTCTTGTTTCTTCTGCCCTTATTTCTTCGAACCAGCACAGAAACAAAAACACCAAATCTTTCTCTTTTTCGCCCTTATTCTAATCGTCAAGAACACTGTTCTTCGCCTTGTTTCTGCCCGAACCAAACAGCAGTCTTGCTGTGTTTCTTTGGTTCCAAAGTTTATATGCAGAAAACTCGACCCCTAATTGCTTCTTCCTTCTTTTCTTGATGAGTCTGAAGGTTGGCTCTGATGCCAATTTGTTGCCCAGCGGGGTTCTAACAACCGAACACAAATAAGTATAACGAAAAAGTAAACACAATATGATTCAAACGATTTTGTATTATGAATCAAAGTATTTGGTTTTCTGAGTTTTGTACAATTCTGATTATATTCTAAACATAACTATCAAGCCTATATATACTAGTATGAATGAAGCGACATATCCCTTCCTTGTGTCAGCTGCTTTTCACGAAACGATGTGACGTTTGGGTTTGTGCCGTTTCACCCAAAATAACCGTTTTACAATTTATAGGTTTAAGATAAACCTATTCGGTCCTTGTGTGTTCCATAATTTTATAGGTTTAAGATGAACCTATTCGGTCCTTGTGTGTTCCATAATGTACATGTAGCCCCTTCTACTTTAGTTTGGGATGAGATTAGTCTAACAACCTCGAACCTAAAAGACATATGCAATTTGCCAATTCAGCACATAAACTAAGAAATTAGTCCACATTAGCAAATGTACGTACCTTGTGTCTTGTTTCTTAGTCAACGATATCAGCTTTAAACTTGAGAAATCCAACACGCTTTCCAAACATGTCCCCCCCTATAATTCACAAACATAAGAAAACATCTACAACAAAAGTAAACGTCTAAAATCTAAATGGTTGTATTTCTTAAGGACTGATGCCTGAATGAGCACTTGTGTTAAATACAAAGACACACCAGCAAGGAGCCCTTTCTCACTTTAAATGTTCTTCAGCCACTGTTCAAATAAAGAGGAACCAATAGCACTCCTGCAACACCGACGTAAATTATATACCGGGATGAACAATAAACTAGAACATAAAATCGAAAAACCAGTATACAAGTTGCTAATATAAAAGAAATGAAATGGAACCAAATGTACGCAAGATGTGTCAGAGACTTGCTAATATATAAAAAACCAACATATACGACGATAACTTAAATGTCAAACAAGGTAATACCAATATTATACTAACTTTAAGTTATGATGACTTGAACAAATTAAGAAGACTTAAACGGATGTTTGCTTCATGTGATATTTGGTTTGCGTACATTCATATTTTTTTGGAAAATGTTGATGGTGGCTCATGCCAAAGGTGGACAACGCGAGCTCTCGCGAAAACGCGACCGTACCTTGTGCTTTAATTGTGACCCCAAACATGACCGCCAACTCAGCGCCACATCATTCACAACTCACATCAAAACCAACACAAAAACCATCACAACTCGGTGAGTGGGAAGACCAACATCTTCCTTTTTGTGACCAACGACGCATCTACATCATGACTTCTCAATACTTCTCCCTATCTCCGACCCCCTATTTCCGAGTCTGGCGTGACTTCTCTTGAGTCTACATCATGACGGTCCTTTTAAATTCTCAACTGGTTGGTGGCAGGTAATTGGTGTCGATGAGATTTCATGTCTAATTTGCTCTTGTTTTTACCAAGGTTTTAAAATGCTCGACGGTACCGTGGCGGTTGACCCCCGCCAAGCGTCATAGCCGCCATGGCGAAGACCATAAAGTATAGAGGAATTTATCTAAAAAATAAATATTAGCAATATTAATTATAAAAACTAGCTCAGATTAAAACAAAATCAATAAAATCGAAGTATACCATCGTGAATTTGAAAAAAAAAAAAAAAAAAAAAAACCCTAGAGTGAAGTTGACCGGCGTTGACCGGTCTGCCGCCTAGGCCCATTTTGACCGCCAAGCTCCATTTTTTTACCGATTTTGACCAAAACGATAAATTAGACCGATATGATAAATATCGTGGCGGTGGACCACCGCCAGCCGCCATTTGTAGACTATTAGGTTGCTCCCAGCAAGGAGCGTGAGAGCCTTTTTTTTTGTCATTGCCACGCATGACATTTATCGGGAGAGGAGGAGTGATGTGTGACCCAAGCCAAAATAACTAACGAACAGTGAGCTCCTCACTTAATTGGGAGTGTGCAAAGTGGGTCCTTCAGTGTTTTATTATTCTTACATCGTCTCATAATAATTGTTCATTTTGATTTTTTAAAGTCTTTTTTATTCAACTTTGACCATAAATATTTTTATTTGCGTAATATTATACTTGATAAAAAAATATATTAATAGATTGGGCTTTAAATGTATTTTCATTTGATATGATTTTCATCAAGTATTATATAACAAAAATAAAAATGTTAATAGTCAAAGTTAAACAACAAAGACTAAAAAAAGTCATAGTGGACAATTATTATGGGACGGAGGGAGTATTATTTAGTTTGTGAGATAGTGTGTGTGGGGTATTTATTAGGTATATTTGTATAAAAGTGAGTATTTTAATGAAATGTGCAAGGGTGGTGATTATTGTGGGTGAAAAGTGAGGGGAGAGAAAGCTGATAGCGCTGAAGTGGAAGTTAAAGTGGTGTGACTGCTGAGATTAGTCTTACTTTGGATCTGATTTATTTAATGGGATATTTTCATGACAAATCATATTCCAAAGTTTGAGCTAAAGAAGTAATCTTTAGCTGGGGTTTGTACATAATATAGATAAATTGTCTTTTCTCGCCAAACAAGTTTACAGAAATTCCAACCATTATCTCTAATGTTAAACAATGTATTTATAAGATCCAGAAATGACCAATCATTTCTTGAGGTTACAAGGGGACTCATTTTTTTTCACAATATCAACAGATAAATGAATGTTATTCCACACTTGTCTCTGCAGGATACAATGTAAGATCCTAAAGAACTCTACCAAAAGAGTAGACTATAACAAAGTTAACACAACAAACATGCAAATCAGTTCGTGACAGGCAGCAAACCATCTCTTTTGGCCATTTCATATATGGCAACAGACATCAATACTTTTGCATCAGGAGTCATGCGCCAAAGTGTGTCATAAGGAACAACATGAACTTTGATCAGCTCACCATGTTCCCGCACCCCAGTTTCTTTTCCCTGCAGTTGTTTGATGACATCAGCACTTACACTTCCTCTGTAGAGAAGTAAGCTCAGTTCCTCATCACATCCGCCCTACCATCAGAAACATATAATCAGACACACAGTACACAGTATTCACGTGGTTACACAATATGCGTAATGATGCACATACCGGTGAGGGGATAACCTTGCATCCAGTGGACGGGTCTAGAAAGGATGTGAGATCAACCATGTCATCTAGATGTAACTGAATTCCAGTCTCCTCTTCAACCTCACGTATTGCTGTACCAGCAACATCGCCCACATTATCATCCAACATCCCAGCTGGCAGCTCCAAAACAGGTCTTCCAACAGGCACCCTAACCTTAAATATGTACAAAATTGAAAGTCATGTTCGCCATCAGCCTTAATTCAACTCATAGTATATTCACTTTCTGATTACTGACATGTGAAGATTTATATAATAACCTGCTCGGTAAGCACAGTATAAGTTGTTCCCTCTGACTCCAGTAGGATTAGTACAGCTACGGCTGGTCCACGTGCAAAAACAATACCTGGAACCTAAAAGAAAATACATGCAAATTAACGCATAAACATAGGAACAAGTTGAGATTAGTAAAGGTACCTTTTGTCCTGTTTCTTTGTCAATAACATCTGCTTTAAACTTGAGAAAACCGATACGTTTGCCGAACATGTCCACCCCCTAGGTCACAAACCGATCAAACATAAAAAACGACATCAATATATAGCAGTAAGAGGTAAAAAGTTTGTATCGCTTGAAGACTTAATAGTACCTGAATGAGCACTTGTTTTAGAGATAGGGATCCATCTGCAAGAAGCCCTTGATCACTTTGAATGTTCTTTAGCCACTGCTCAAATAAAGACGAACCAATAGCATTCCTGCAATACTGACGTAAATCATATACAGAGCTGAACAATAAACTAGAAAATTATATAAATAAGAAAAAAGTATACAAGTTGCTAATGTACAAGAAATGAAATGGACTCGAGTTAAGCCAAATGTATACAGGATTAGTCAAAGACTCGTACTAAAAACGAACTTATGACGTCACAATATGAAGAAAAAAAATGTTTATTTCAAAGAACTGTTCAATTCTTATTCTTAATCCACAATATCGAAAACTATATCAAACCAAAAGGGAAAATGACTTAAGAAGAAAAAGTAACATTGTTGCTATAGCTTTTCGCAACACCATTACAATAACTCTTTCTATCTAAAGATTAGCTGTTAGCTGGTGTTTGGGATCGCTTAACCAACCTTTTTTGGGTAAAACTATATCAAACCAAAAGAGAAAATGATTTAAGAAGAAAAAGTAACATTGTTGCTATAGCCTGTGTTTGGGATTGCTTAACCAACCTGCTTATTAGATTACTTTATTGTGAAATAAGCAGTTTTGGAAAGAAAAAGAAAACAGTTTGGGAGTTGCTTATGACAAACTGTTTTAGAAAAACATATACCCAACACAAACATTTAAGGTCATATCTTGTTTTCTTCATTTCATTCATACAGTCCAAATCAATTTAGAGTGCAAACTGCTTAATATTAGAGGGTGTTTATATTTTCTGTTAATCTGCTTATTTTTAAGAAGGTCTGCAGTTTACATTTTGTCCCATTATTAGATAATCCAAACTGTCTTTGCTCCAAAAATGAGCAGTTTTCAGTAAGCACGCTGAGAGCTGCTTGTTTCAAATTGTGCATATTGATAATTAAATATCTTCAAAACCTCACATCTAACCAAGAAACCTTTAAATAAACTCAACTGAGCTGTCACGTTATGTCGTTATACATTACCT
Source organism: Chrysanthemum lavandulifolium (assembly GCA_022545495.1). Lineage (NCBI taxonomy): Eukaryota > Viridiplantae > Streptophyta > Magnoliopsida > Asterales > Asteraceae > Chrysanthemum > Chrysanthemum lavandulifolium. The sequence continues at coordinate 188,442,899 of CM040239.1, read as the reverse complement.
ACTTAACACATTCTTAGACACTATTTTCCAAAGTACTTATTTTCAAGCAGCTTATAAGTAATTCTAGCGTAAACATGTGCAAAAAAAAAAAAAAGCAATCCCAAACACCCTCTTAAACCAGCGAGATATATGTATATTTTTATTCAAAGAATCCTTTTTCCTCTTATGTGCAGGCGAGCAAAAAGAAAAAAGCGTTTGTTTTCTTATGCCTGCAAGGCACGGGCAAACGTTTTCTGAAAAAATTGTTTGTTTTTCTTCTTATAATTCTTATGCGTGCAGATGTTAACTTAAAAAAAAAAAAAAAAAAAAAAATTCTCTTTTTTTTTTTTTTTTTTTTTTTAACAAATTATCTCACACGTCCTAAGTGAGACTTCAACCCGCAACTATTTGGTTGAGGAGCTTTTCACGATCGAGACACAAACCCTTTCGTAGTTTTTTCTCACTTTAATTTTGCAATTTTTTAAACTATGCTTACCACTTATTTTTTGTTGAATCCTTCAAATTCACCACTAATCTGTGTATTCTGACAACTTTAAAAACCAACAAAAACCATTTGCTAAATAATAGAACTAATTACCGCACTCAATAAAAATGATCATGTCCAACAACAAAATGCAATAAATTAATATAGAAAATAATTGGAATAACTCGCCTGAAATCAGTGTCGGAGAGACCAGGGGCGGCAATAACTGACACGGGTTCCCTGGGTTGACTCGGTAACTTTAAAGTGTGAGTTAATTGTTGTGACATTTTTGCTGAAAATAATCTTTTGCTAATTAAAGTATGTCTTCGGAAAGGAGAAAAATAAGGGGTTAATTTGTTGACGCGGGAGACGGATACCATAGACATTTGGGCGGAGTGCAAAACCGTCATCTTTGTATTCGCGCTCTTAACTTTTCGTATCCAGTTTATTCATCGAAAGTTATTTTTTTGACTACTTTGGCTAGACTCTTTAGGGGTAGGGGAATTTGGAGGATTGCATTTTCTATCCCCATCTCTATTTCCTACATCCTACTTCCATCTTCATCTTTATTTTTATTTTTATCGGGCAATAGTTTTACATCCTCATCTTCAACGGGGATTAGAGATCCCTACGGGGATTCGAGATTTTACATCATTATCTAGAAAACATAAAAAACACAATCATTAAAAGTATAAAGAATTTAACCATAAAATGTCTCAAGAAATGAACATCACTCATACTTAAATTAGTAACAATATTAATCTAACTTTAAAGTATTGTAAGATATTGAAACAACACATATAATATATGAATAACATGCGCTGTGAATATTCAGACAAAACAATAGTTAAGTAATATATAATAATTAGTGTTTAATTGTTTATACTTTTTAAACTATTTGATCACATAAATATTACACGTGCATATACATTATATATCAATGCTCATAGAAATATACATACAAAAGTAAGTATTGTATGGCTATACATATAATTTTTCATATATTTATACATTAAAAAGATTGGGGCCGGGTTTGGATTCGGATTCAGAGATTGATGTTATCCCCATCCCTGCCCTATACTCGATTATGTAATTCGGGGATTCCTTGTCCCCGTCCCCATTCCCAGTCAATCGAGTTCCTAGTCAAATCGGGTTTGAGGATCGGGTCTCTATCGGATACAGGTTTTTTCCATCCTTACTCTAGACCAATGAAACTTATCTGGCTATCCTTTAAGGATTTGCTATATAATGTCAACTGGATAATAGTTAATACATATACTTTTTTATATTTAAAGTATTTATGTATTTAATGCATAATAAATGAACATATAAATTACATCAAATACATGCATTTTTAATTTAATAAAATTTAAGTTTTTTTTTATATTCATCTTAACTATTGCCTAATACGCATTGTATAGCAAATCTCTATCTTTTAAAACCGGGTTGATTTCATTGATTATCTATCCATATATGAATTAACAAATGATAAAGATAATTAAATAAGAAATGTGAAAAGTAACATTGGTTATCTATCCATATCTGAATTAACAAATGATAAAGATAATTAAGAGGCACTTTATTTTGCATATTCAAAAATTCATGCATACTAAGGGATAAATCTCCACCTTCCATCTAGTTTGATCTAATGTTCGTGATTAACCCAAGATTTAATATGTCTAGCACAAGTCCATGTTTTTTCTTTTCTTTTCTTTTCTTTTTATCTTTCTTATTTATTTTCTCATTATCCGTACTTTTTAATCACATTTTTATTTTCACGTTTTTTCCTTTTTTTCGTTTTCATACGTTTTTGTCGATTTTTCCGCTTTTAATACGTTTCGTCTGTTTTCATACGTTTTCGTCCGTTTTCATACGTTTTCGTTCGTTTTAAATGCTTTTCTTACGTTTTCGTCCGTTTTATTACGTTTTAGTCTGGTTTCTTACCTTTTCATACGTTTTCGTCCGTTTTGTTACGTTTTCGTCCGTTTTCGTCAGTCTTGTTACGTTTTTTCTGTTTTCATCCGTTTTCTTACATTTTTATCCGTTTTCATAAACTTTCGTCTGTTTACATACGTTTTCGTCTATTTTCTTACGTTTTCATACGTTTTCGTCCGTTTTCATACGTTTTCGTCTGTTTTCTTACATTTTCATACGTTTTTGTCTGTTTTCTTATGTTTTCGTTCGTTTTCTTACGTTTTCGTCTGTTTTCTTACCTTTTCTTCTGTTTTCTTACGTTTTCGTCCGTTTTCGTCCATTTTCGTCCGTTTTCTCCTGTTTTCTTACATTTTCGTCCGTTTTCCAATGTTTTCGTTCGTTTTCGTCCGTTTTCTTACATTTTTGTCCGTTTTCATACATCTTCGTTTGTTTTCTTACGTTTTCGTCCGTTTTAATACGTTTTTGTCTGTTTTCTTACGTTTTCATCGGTTATCATAGGTTTATATACGCTTTCGTCCGTTTTTTTACGTTTTCGTCCATTTTTAAACGCTTCCGTATGTTTTCAGACGTTTTCGTCCGTTTTCATACTTTTACGTCCGTTTTCTTTCGTTTTTATACATTTTCGTCCGTTTTCAGACGCTTTTTTTCCGTTTTCATACGTTTTATATGCTTTTCATTCGTTTTTATACGTTTTGATATTTTTAAGTGACACTTGTTTGATTTTGAGAATATGTCAAGTCTCTATTTTCATAGTTTGCTTCATTTTTATTCATTTTGATATTTTTAAGTGACACTTATTTATCTCTTGTGATATAACACTGTAAGAAAGATGAAAAGTATTACACTTTTCCTCAAATATGTGTTATTAGTTGTGATACTCAACTAAGAATGTGAAATATTAAATTCATACCAAATGTGATAAGAATTTAGTATTTTACCAAGTATATATGAAAGAAATGATAATAAACATCACTTATCATATTATTGTGATGATTTTGTTCATTTTTCTTATTTGTGTTTTTGAAATATGTAGGAAGATTTTTGTGTTTTATGATAATATGAAATGTTAGAAAAGGTGTTTAACTGAAAACAAAATATGTTATGAAACTTTTGTTAGACTTGTGTTGGATTTTTCTGTTTAATGGATACATTGTGCATGTTTCGATAGGTTTTATAACAGAATTTAAAAATATCTATGGTTGAATCAGCAAACTGAAGAAGTTATTGTTGAAGAAAGCACACATCTTTATAAACAAACTGACTAAGCTCAAATACATGTGATATCACACATGATATAACATGTGATATCATCTCACTTTTGATATCACATGATATCACAGGTGATATCACATGATATGACAGGTGATATCACTGGTGATATCACAAGTGATATAAACTATGATATCACACATCTATCACCGGTAATATCACACATGATATCACGGTGATATCAGCGGTGTTATCACGCATGATATCACGTTTGATATCACAAAACGTCTTAAGCGGACAAAACGCGTCTAAAAGTGACAAAAGCGGATGAAAACGTGTAAACGGACGAAACGATAAAACGGATGAAAACGTCGAAAAATGACGAAAACGTCTAAAATGGATGAAAACGTAAAACGGATGACAACGTATGAAACGTCTCGAAAACGGACAAAACGATAAAACAAACGAAAATACATGAAAACATAAAAATACAACGAAACGTCCAAAATGGACGATAACACTTGTAAACCTAAAAGCGGACAAAAGCGTATGAAAATGGATGAAAATAGTCGAAACGTAAGAAAACAATCGGCGTCGGCGTAAAACACGTCTGAAAACGTATGAAAATGGACGAAAACGATGAAACGAACAAAACGTAAGAAAATGGACAGAAACATATGAAAACAAACGAAAACGTAAGAAAACAGATGAAAACATATGAAAACGGACGTAAACGGAGAAAACGGATGAAAACGTACGAAAACGAACGAAAACATAAGAAAATGGACAAAAACGTATGAAAACAAACGAAAACATAAGAAAACAGACGAAAACGTATGAAAACTGACGTAAATGGTTGAAAACATAAGAAAACTAACGAAAACGTATGAAAACGGACGAAAACGTATAAAACGGACGAAAACGTCGAAACGGACAAAAATGTCTAAAATGGACGAAAACGTAAAAGCAGGGCACGTATGAAAGCGGACAAAACGTCGAAAACAAGCGGCGATATAAAGCGTGCAAAAAGTATGAAACGCATAAAAGTCGAAAAGCGGATGTAAACGTACGAAAGCGGATGAAAACAGATGAAAACGTTTGAAATCAGACGAAAACGTAGAAAAACGGACGAAAACATATGAACACGGATGAAAACTTATAAAAACGAACGAAACGTATGAATAAAGATGAAAACGTATAAAAGCGAAAAAAAACTTGAATAAAAAAAACGTGAAAAATAAAAATAAAAAAAACAAAAAAAAAACATGAATTTAAACTAAAAACGTGAATTCCAAAAAGAAATAAAAAAGAAAAAGGAAAAAAATGTTAATAAATAAGAAAGACAAAAAGACAAAGAAAAAGGAGAAAAAAAACATGGACTTAGATTTCTATATTAAATCTTAGGTTTATCCTCACCATTAGATAAAACTATATGGATGGTGGGGATTTATCCCTTGGTAAACATTAAAATAAGAGTAAGTATTTGAAAATTCCTCAGATAATTAAATAAGAAATGTGAAAAGTAACGTATCTTTATCGTTGTGTTTTTTAGTTTGATTTAGGAAAGAAAATAAAAGAAACTTAAAAAGGTTTGTGTTCTTGAGATTATTTAAAAGAAAAAGAAAAAGAAAGTGAAAGGAAAGTTCGGGTATTTTGGATACAAAATCTTTCGCTCGGATCTGAGCAGAAAAGGAAGTAGTAGTTTCTTTTCCTTTCTTCTTCACTTCTATTCTTCTTTTTTCATTTCTTTTCTTTTAATAAAAAACTGGAGAACATTGTGTATGCGTTTTGTAATAACATTTGTCATAACTATAGCAATCAATGGAGGACCCAAGAATTCTGAGTAGGGTATACACTTCTTTTGATAAAAAAAAATAATAAATTTGGTTTTTCGCGTTTGGTTTAATCGGGCTAGGTTTTTCTGGTTTGGTTGGTTCAGGTCGGGTTTGTTGGGTTTATCCTTATAACAGGCTTATAAGATCGACATTTAATACGAGGTTATAATGCAACGACCTATAATATAGCCGAAAATAGATTAACATGCCAATTTACGACACATATGACAAAATAAATATTGAATAATGAACTCAAATTAAACATAAGAATATTATTAATAATCCTAGTTTTTAACTGTAAATAAAAACCTATTAAACATAAGAATATTATTAATAATCCTAGTTTTTAACTGTAAATAAAAACCTTTAAGTTTTTTGTAAGGAGCTTTAATGTAACCAATGAAAAAAAATTGTCTGTAATATAATCTAGTGAAAAAATAAAAAGAGAAAAAAAAAGATAAAAAAAACTGAAATACTTCGATCTTAAATTATATGTTTTAGTATGTTGGGCCCATGGAGAAAAAATAGGTGGACTAAAAGTTGAGTAAGAAACACAACTGGGCCAAAAATATATATATAGTCCGTATCATTTAACCTGCATAAGTAAACTTATTGCCTCCTTTGTCTTCCTCAAAATCGCCTCTATCTTTCATAAAATTACCAGAAAAATGTATTGTTTACATTCTTTTGTTTTTTCAGCAAAGGTAAGTTAGATTGAGTATGCACTCAAAATTTTCATCTATTTTAAAAGATGTGCACTCGCGATTTTCTAGTGTATATTGTTGTTACTTCTGTGAAAAACAAAAAAGATTACACTACTCAAGCTTAACATAGAGTATGTACGTGTATACCCTATGTAAGTGCTAGATTCGCCCCTGATAGCAATAAATTAATTTTCTAAAACTTTTACGCACACTTTCATTCAAGCTTATAAGCACTAGGCGTGTACCCGTTTATAGCATAAGATTTTTTAGCGGCAAATAGTTATAGTCGATATATTGTGGTTAATGTTTCCGTGTAACGTTTAGAAAATGACATTGACACGTCTTCATCATCTTCAAAGATGACAACAACATCATACCGGTAGCACTTTAACAAATTGATCGGGCTTGAGAACGGGATTTGGTTGAATTTGTAAAAAAGGAAAAAAAAATGTAAAAATTGGGTAATTTCATAAACAAAAACTATTTTTAAGGTAATTATTTCAAAACTTTGTTTAAAAATATTTTTTTGCGGGAAAGTAAGCAAAAGATTAAAATTTAAGTTTTAAAGAGGTATTTTGGGTATTATGTAACAATTCGCATTTTCAGGTTACTATTCATTTTCGATATTTTTTTTACTATTCACTCCTGAAATTTTTATCTCACATTCTCGTAAGTTAACCTATTTTCATGATAACCCGAGAGTTTGACACTCGTCGAGTCATTTTTGCAAGTTTCACAAAACCGTGTCTACAATTTACGTTTAGTTTTAAACGTCATTCAAATATCCCGATATGTCTATAAAACATTACAAACAAGAGAATTATTTGTTTTTCACATCTTACGATACTTTCAAGAATTTTGGAATTTTACATTTTACGATTTTGCGTTTTACGCGTTTTAAGCCTACGTTTTCAGGTTTAACAGCGTATACGCGATCCATTAAACTTATCAATCATTTTATATTTTATTATGGAGTATATTGATGAGGTTAATCATTTCTACAAGTTTCATATTTTTGCGATACCCGATTTTACATTTCGTAATTTAAATACTTAACGATAGCAATTATCAAGACAAAATTGACTCCGTAAAAGGAAGATAATGCAAGAAGCTTATCAAGCTTCTCATGAAAGCATCATGAAGCTTATCAAGGAAGGAACCAAGGGCATGTTTCTTGATTTTAAACCTTTATCACTTAAGATGATCACATGTGTTCAAACTTCCTAAGTAAGCTTTGTAAAATTTTAAAAACTAACCTCCTCATGATCTTATAAATAGAACAAACTCATTCCTTCTTGTTTAAGCACCAAAAATCCGGCCACCATAATAATACCAAGCTCCATCATCTTTGATTTTCAAGCAACAAGTTCTACATCATTATTAATGTTAGCCTTAATAGAAAGTGATGGTCATTCACGACTAGGAACTTTGTAACGTGTCTTAGATATTGTAATAGAATAGTCATTGGGCTCGTGGATTGGGCTAAGCTAATAGGTTAACAGTTATGATAAGCTAGTCTTTTATAATCCATGTAATCCATGTCCAATCTAAGTCCAAAACGTGGCCCATGCCCAAGCCCAAGCCCATTCGGGCATCTCGTTTGTACTATAAATACACCTCAAATGACATATTTGAGGTGTGTGCTTGAGTGTGTAAGTGTGTGTTTTAGTAACAATATTCTCTAGTTTCTTTCTCTTTTTTATCTCTCTAAAACATACTTCATCTCTTGCCACCATATCATTCGTGCTTCATTTATACGTTATATAATTGATAGAATCAAGGTCCTACAAGTGGTATTAAGAGCCTAACAATGATTTAGGATTGGTTGTGTTTCTTGGTTGGGAAAATGATGCAAATAGACCGCGCCCCCTGAGGCTTATCACTTTCCGGACCACGCTTCGTTATGAAAATGGACCAGTTGCCCAGCGATTTTCTTGGAGCCAACCATGGGGTGCCACGTGTCCGACAAACCTATGACACAAGTACGTATTTTGAACGTATTTGTCATGTATTGTAAGATATTGTTTTTTGGGCAACTTGTATTGTTTTTTAGGCAACTTTATATTTTTTTGCAACTTGTATTTATACACAAGGATATTTTAGTCATTTTACATTTCAAATTAAAAAAAAAAAGACACAAAATCCAATCCAAGTCTTTAAGATTAGATCCATCTCCATGTTAATTTGAAAAGCATCATCAGCAACAATATCCATCTCCATGTTCATCTACAAATCCAATCCAAGTACACAAAGGTTTTATAAATCACACCCCATTCCTCATAACTTTTTTTCTTACAAAATCACACCCCGTTCCTCATCAGTTAACACTCACATTTTCACATTCTTTGAAGGTATTTTCTTCAGATCTCAATTCTCCAGCCACTTTGTTCTTCTATAGATATTTTTAAAGTCCAAATTGACATGTCTCCTGATAATGTTTTATTTTATGTATTCAATAATAAATCAAAGTTTCTTTACTTTCAAATCTGTTATTCAAAAATCACCTCCTTCTCAATTAGCTTCTGATTATTTTTACTATCATCATGAAACAAAATTTTTCTGAAACTAAGGTAAATAATTTATTTGATTATACTCGAATCATTTTGAGAGTTTTTATTATCACGATTCCTATTAGGAGTTTTGTTGTGAAGATTCATGTTAATTGTGAATAAGAATCAATTTGTTGTTACATTGCATCTTACTTTTAATTTGTGTGATTATGTGTTATAATATGGGTGTTTAATTTGTATTAACTTTTTTTATAGCCGATTCATGTTAGGGGAGGGGGGTTATTATGATGATTCATATTACGAGTTTGTTATGGTGATTCATTTTAGGGGTTTTGTTAATGTGGATCTTAATTTTAATTTGTATGATTGTGTGATTTTAATTTGTGTGTTCAAATAAAAAAAACAAGAAAATGTCATTCAAGTAACTATTATCTTCTTCTTAATTTTTGAAGTTTAGGCTAACTGATTGTGAACTCGAACTAATATTTGTTGTTTGAACGTTTTCAAATATTTTGTTAGTATGGTAATCGGTGAAGATCAAAACTGTTACTATATGTTAATCAAGACCTCACCAAAATCAAGCTTATTAATACTTTCATTTGCTCTATGGTTGTTGGGTTTACTTGAAATCCAGTGAGTTAAATAATTGAACAATGTTTTACTTTTTGGCAAATGGTGATGAACAGGGTATGCTGCGTATGCTTGAGAGTCGAGCGTATGTGGGATCTCGAGCATTTTTTGATACAGTCAAGGTTATATGCATGACCTTTCATATATTTTTTATTCAATTATGAATTTATGTAATTACTCACTTAAATCTTCCTCTGCAGCCTTCAATTGCTGGCCCGTTAGGCCCTATCTCAAATACCTTTTCATCTATTGGCATCTACTATGTAACGTGAAAGAATGCAAACTCCATTATTCATTGGCAATCTTGTAAGTTACACCCTTTGAACGTTGACATGATTGTATTTATGGTTTTACTTATATTGTATTGTACGTATAAATTGCAGGCTAATGCAGAAAGTAGTAAAGTTGTGGATATAAAACTGAGAATTGTGGATAATGCTGACAAGACAAGACTAAAAGTTGGAAGCTTCATGAAATTGTCAATTGCACTCACCTTAAAGCCCTAAAGCTTCCTGATCCAGTGGCTTCCAGCAAGGTGTGCATATAGCTTTGTTTGGCTTATTTATTGCAACGAGTGTTATGTATTTTGCCTTTTTTGAGAAAATTTTAATCAATATGAGTAGCACCTGTTTATGCTTGTAAATATAATTTTGCCTTGATAGTTGAGGGTCAGCAAGAAACTTCTTTTTATATTCTCATTTCTACTAGGGTATCGAAGATATCATCCCCAGCTACATGTTGTAATAGTATTGCTCTGTTAGTAGCCAATTATTCTATAAAGGGGCAAAATGGGCGGGGCGATAACAGAGACATATGGGTGGGTAAGGTAACGAGTCAAGGTGGGTTATTTTTTAGCACATGTAGAAATGGTTGGGGCTTGGTATTGTCTTGGACCCGAAACACTTTGTCGTCCAAAAATGTTACAGTAGTAATTTTTGATTGATTTTTAGTATGTCAAATATGATCATAGTGTCTAAAAATGAAAATTTTTATTGTTTTTGAGTATGTCAATATGATCACAATGATTATGTTATTTCCAATTTTCCATATCTGCTCAGTTAAATGAGTAATTTGCAAAAAAGTTCACTTTTGGGCCTTTTGACCCATTCAACCTATTTGACCCATTAAAGATAAAAATTAACACGAATTGACTCATTCATATCTTTGTTTTTTTCCATCTTATGCCTCAGATATTTAACCCAGACTTGATGCCTCAGGTTATGGGATAAAAACTTACGTTTGTTCAAATATCATTTTGCTCTATCTTTAACATTGTTGTCACATTTAGTACATTGTCTATAACTTTAGCAGCTCTTAATCATTGTTCACTCATTGTATGATCCAAGCTAAGACCACCAAGAAGATTATGCTAAGGCTGCAATGCCAGGGTTGCAAGCATGTTTCCCGGCATGCAAATCTTTTATAGTATATTATCGTATAGTGGCAAAAGTTTTATAAAACGGGTCCCATTTATTTTCTGTTGTCCGTGGATTAGAGGCGGCTCTGCACTGGAGTGAAGGAAGTTGCGGTGTTTGCTGCAGCTTCGAGTCCTTTTCACGGTTAAATATTAACTGCAATATAGATGAAAGTCTTTCCACCTACCGTGATGTTGCTTCTCACTTGAAAACACTCCATCCCTGTACACGGGTATTTCTTCTAGCTTAGTGTTAGTTTTTGTTTATAGAGTCCTACTTAAATGTGGGAAAATGAGTGGGTTGGATAAAGGGAAACTATTGGGGAATAGATAGGGTCATGGTTTAGCCAAAATTTCTTACAAAAATGAGTACTCTCTGATTGGTTGGGTTGAACAAAACTCATCTGATCCAGATCCGTACACATACTATATATTTGAACAGATCAAGCATGTTATACGGGTAACTTGACAGTGACGCGTATATAGACATGGATCAAATTTATTCATGTAGAACCTAAAACTAAGAGTTTGGACAGGAACATAACCATTTTAATCTAATTTTGCAGATGAAGCGGGTCCATACCAGGTTCGAGGAGTGGCAAGGGAATTATACATAATTAAATACGAAGATGTACGTTAATTTCATTTGGACTTTAAGTACTAAAATCTTTACGCATGTCAACTATGCATTTGATCATTTGTATTATGCTATTCTTTTTTCTATTCATAGGTCACAAGGATTTCAAAACCAAGATGCAAGGCTATGGAACATTCATAGACGATCGGGGGCTTCAATAGCAATTCTTCTTGATTTAACACTGAATTATCATCATGCACAAATTGAACTGTCGGCACGCACTGTTGCACAAATTAGGCTAGCGAAACAGATCATTGAAGATGTGATTTAAGAGGTCAATCTATATTCCTATTTTGATATCCACGCCCCTTAATGTGCGATTTGACTAATTTCATCTAACTGTGGCTCCGTTCGATGCAGATTTATGATGAGCGATGTGTTCCAGTACCTTTGATGTCGACATTTATCTCTCAAGAAGCATTGGTTATTCCGTCACGAAAGGTAGTAAAGCTATTTAAACCAAAGAAAATTAATTTATTACTGTATTATTTTCTTAATGCGTTATGTTACTAACTAATGAATCAAAAACAAACCGTCAATCGGTACTTTTATTCGTTCATTCAATCGGTACTTTTATACTGAAGTCTTGTTGCTTGTGTCTATGTATAAACCTACAGGCTGCTCATTTGTTTTGCAAGAAAACTCTTGTAGAAATTGAAGCAGAGACTTTAACTTGGTTGGAGGTTTGTGATCTATTACTTGTCTTTGATATTTGAATGAATGATAGTCGTATGCTGTTTTATTTACACTTATCTTTGATATTTGAACACACAACATAGTGCTAATGCTAACATTTTAAACACATTCAGGTTGATGGATCTCAGCCTTTATCTAACGGGACAACAAACGTGATACACATTCAAATAAGTGATACTCGGAGGAATATCAATCTTGCAAGGATTATGATCAACAACATTGTGTCTAAGGTGAGGTTTTTCCATTCTAATCCATAAAAAAACAGTCAGAGATTTTCAATTTTGTTTGAATACTTTCTGGCTTGAATGTTTTATACTGTATAATGATTATTGGTTCTTTGGAGTTGTTTCGATGGGCATTTTATGTTTTAACTGTTTTAGATTTTGGTTCGGTCAAGTAATATCTGTTGTAATTGTGATCCTATCAATTTTGTTATAGGCGAAAGAACCCAAAGCTTCAAAGAGGCCTCGAGAATCTGGAATTTAGGTTGGGTGATGACTTTCGTGGAAAAGGTAAAGGAGCGGAGGACGAAAAGGTGGTGTTTCGTTGTAGGAAGTTTATGTGGATGAAGCAAAGGGGAGTGGATGAAAAGGCCACTGACAATGTCCATGATTCCATTGAGGGGATAAAGCAAGTGGCGGCTGGAGATGTCGGTGATAGCAGATCTGTTGCTGGTGGATATGGATCATATGGTGATGGATTTGGTGGATATGGACCATATGGTGGTGGATATGGACCATATGGCGGTGGATATGGTGGACCATATGGTGGTGGATATGGACCATATGGCGGTGGATTTGGTGGACCATATGGCAGTGGATATGGGAGTGGTGGTAACCTATGGTATGAGACTTTGAGTGATGAGAATTCAAATGGTTTGTAGTATTATGTGATTAAAGCGTCTTTGAAATTTACGGACAATTCCATCAATTATTTGTATAGCTACGTATTTGAATAATGTAATATCATATAGCGGAAAACTTCGAAAAAGTGATAAATTTATAGTAACCCTTCAAAGAATAGTCGGATCGTTAATCTCACTTCCATAAACCGCGCACTTGGCTGGTTTTGTTGTAAACTTCTATCTTGATATGTTTTCTGAACACATTATTCTTCTAATGTCAATATGTACTGATAATTTCTATTCTTGCTCGTGTCACATCCTTAAAGTTCAAGACAGTTAAAGGCCTTTATGGTAAAATCATCAACCGTTAATTTATTCAACATACTAATTGTCCCCTTATATAATCACCGCCGTAATCTTTTATTAAACCGATGGTTTTATTGGCATAGAAGTGGTCAGTTGATTAGCTTAATTTCTTAAATTGTTGGTTCTGTCTGTTGCCGGGGTTTGTCCTTTGCACAGCTTATCAACATCGTAACAAAAATTTCAAAGTTGGTGATAATATATTCATAACCTCCCCGACCAACCCGAAAGGAAAAAAAAAAGAAAACACACCACTGCACACAAAATATACTTGACAAGTTTCCGAAGATGTAAAAAAAGTGCAAACGGAACAACACATGAAAAGCATGTTGATAAAACAAAAACTCCCATCTGGGATATATGTTACTAATGTTCAAACTTAATTAATTAAGCGTCTGCACTAGTTGGTTAACATGCTCTTCAAGCTCTTCGGGCGCATGTGCTTATTGTTCATGCAATTTAAGTAATCCTCGATGCATAGTATGCATATGCTTTCCTCTCGAATTCTCGTCGTTGAAGCTCGTCTCTGATTTACTGCTGGGTATGTATATGCTTCATTCTTAAATTCTTATTCTTGAAGCTTTTCTCTCGAATTCTCATGGTGATATGTGAAACCACAGTGATTGCACAGTATGTATGTGCTTTCTTGAATTCTTCATCCTCGTCTTTGTACTTTTCGAATCGTTTACCATATTTTCAATCTCTAACGTTGTGAGTCTTCTATTTTGTTAGTAATGATGAGTTTTCTGTCTTACGATCGATAATATCTTCGTTGTATTGTGAGGATACCGTTTGCATCTATGTCAAAGCAAGTCTCGATTCGAATCTTGGAAGGGGCGGAGGAATTCGAGTGTAAAGTTCCCCAACAAATGGTTATCCCTAGATCTTGCTCTTTCACCACGATACACGGAAAAATGCCTCAGTTGGTAGTCATAAGTTGGAAAAAGTTTTATATTTCTTCGTAGGTATTGGGTGTTCGTGGAATCATAACATGAAATACTTCTCCAGTAATTCTACACCAAGTGACAAGGGAGTGGCGTCAGCGAGCAACAAATCACGAACCTTGTTTTTTCCACTCAACTGCGGCGAACCGTGCACCATAAGCCTCATCGGGATTGACACTCTTACAAAGCTCCTTCCCATTAAAATATTCTTGCAACATCTGTTGGACCATTGGTTCCCTTTGGCGTCCTTGTCAAATCTTCTTTTGAAGTCACGAACATAGTGATCCACCATGCGATTATCAAAATCCTCACCTCTAGCAGTATTACCGAAGCGGCTATCACCTCAAACTTGTTACGACCCGCTCCTCAATGGACATCGAGAAACATCAAAAGTACCACCACCAAAATCAAAGGCGAAAACATTCGGTTTGAGACTTCTTCTTGTCTAGACCATAAGTTATTGCGACTCTGATGGGTTCGTTGATCATGCAGATGACATTTAAGCCAACAATACTCCCTGCATCCTTGGTAGCTTGACGTTATGAATTATTAAAATTAGCAGGGACTGTTATGACGTGAAGATCGTTTATAAGCTCATCTAGGGATAACAATAACAAAGACAAACAACATGAATGCACAACGGAATAATAAGAACATCAATGTTATTGCTAAAGGTTTCTCGTCATCATCTCTAACTAAACACTCTAATACTGATCGACTACTAAATAATATTCGACTAGATACTATTCTAGTCAACTAAATACTAACTAACTATCCTAGGCGTTTATACTTTACGCCTAGGCTAAACACACACACCTTTGGTGTTCACATCTTGACACACTTAAAAACCTAATTCCCTGCCTCTCTTTATATACTAGAGAGTCTAGGGTTACAATTGACTACTAGGGACTAAATAATAAAGTTTTCTTTAACAAGTAAGTCCCTTGTCTTTCTTTATCTTCATAAGTCCTTCATCTTTCATATTTTGTCATAATCAACTCAAATATAATTCCTAACATTCTCCTAGGTATGCCTCAGCGGTTTCTTTCATCTTGCCAAGAATCATGGATGAAATTTCTTCAGCCGTAAATTCTTGCTCTTGACCTTTGTAGGTGACAACAACCTTTGGTGTGTCAGAAGGCCCTTGTATCACCTTGAAAGGCCACAATTTCATGTCTTCTTGCACTTTGGAATCACGTAATTCCTTCCAATTAACCTCTTGCATCACGAAAATATATTAACAGATACTTAACTATGGCTAATAAATTGCGAACTAATATGCAATATGCAGATAAGGATCAAGTAGAATATATCTGAGACTCAACTTTTAGTTTTCAGAGTCATGCATCATGCACATATGAATAAATTTAGGTAAAATTCATAACGATATAACGATACATGATAGCATAATTAAGAATCATAAACTAAAAGACATAACTTGTTATGAGCATATATATAATGTCTCACAAAAATCATATTTGAATAAAAAAACTGACCAATGATGGTGTTTCTAGAATTCATTGATTGTTGATTCTTGGCAGCATCGCCAATGAGACGATCTGCACGAGTGAAAACAACACAAGATGGTGTTGTTCTATTGCCTTGATCATTGGTACAATTTCAATCGATCATTCTTCAACGACTACACACGAGTAAGATGTTCCCGGTCGATTCGATCGTGGGTTGTCTTGCCCATTGACTCATTTAGTAGTCTGTATTCCTAAAGCTATGATGATAATTCAATGAAGTTTTGGCTAAACCATGACCCTATCTATAACTTAAAAATTTCTCACAAACTTTTCAGAAATTTTGGCTAAACCTGACCCTATTAAAATGGTTATGTTCCTGTCCAAACACTTAGTTTTAGGTTCTACATGATAAATTTTGATCCATGTCTATATACGCCTCACTCCATCCCTGTAGATCTTTGATTTACCTAAGTTGAACTCTACTTATAAATAATATTAATCAGTATCTTATATACTTACTTCAATTCACTTTTTTTACCCAATGCATATACTACATGATGAGTGCTTATTCATTTCATCATTTAAGTCAATCGAGTACGAAACATCTAAAACACTCCGAAATGCATCAAAATACTAAAAATATCTCAAAATTGTGTTTTATATGTTTGGATGCTAAACAAATGAAAAGCGAACAAAGTTTGCATAATTAGCGATTTCGGTCCCCACTTTTAAAAGGCAACTTTAGTCCTGGAATTTCAAAGAATAATGAAATTCACCCTGGACATTTTAAATTGGAAAATAAACATTTTTAGTCCTTTGGTAATTCTTACTTGTCAAAATTGGTCACTTTGATAAATTTTGGAAATTTGATTTGGTCCTCGAGTTTCAAAATTGGCAAATTCGGTCCTTGCACTTTGTAGAATGACAAAGCCAACCCTTGGACTACAATTTCATAATTTCTGACATTGGTCCACGATTTACAGATATGCGGTTTAGTCCTAAATGTTAAATGGGTTTCATAATCATCTAAGTCCAAAACTACCCAAACATATAACTGTGACCCAACATCAAACCAGTCAAAACCCGCTGACAACTTTGACCTAAGATAAACCAAATCGTTTTAAATCTTTCTTCTTCCCTTCCCTTAATGAACCCATAATTGAGAACCAAGAACCTAGATTCCTCTCATCTTTCTTTTCACTTTTGTACCGAACACTCACCCCGCTCTCTCTTTTACCCAAATCTCACCACACCTAAATCACCTTCAACCCTTTACCGGTTTTCCCAAAACCCAAACCCTATCACTTTTTCCGGCTCATTCCTTTGGCCATGTCACAATCTTTAGCTTCTAAAGAACTCGATGGGCGGCTCGGATATGTCTCATATGGTACCTACCAATTGGATGGTGAAGATTGAATTGAGAAAACACAAGTGAAGACCTTGAAGACCAAGATTTTAGTATAAAGAAGAGCTTGTAGCCATTGTATAAGGCACCGAGGATTTTAGCTTTAAAATTAGTTTTATTCTTTTGACTCAGTTGTACTGTTTTTCTTAAGTTAATGAAAAAGTTTTTTCTTACATTCCTGTCTTAGTTTAGCTTAGAACTTATTTGGTATTCATCAAGTTTTATATATAGTTTAGTTAAGTGGTCTTTTAGTTTTCATCCAAAATTTCCAAGTTGTAAACTTTTCAAAACAGTTTCTGAGTTATTTGTACCCATAAGGGAATGTTTGGGTTAAGTTTTAAATCGGTCTTAAATGTGTCTTTTACCGTTTGACCTTCCTAGTCAAACAACTTTTAAGGTTTTAGTCAAGCTTAACGGTTGGAATCGATTTCTCAATGTTTGTTCAAGTTTTCAAATTAAAATTCTTGGTAAACTCTCTGGCTTGCAAAAGAATAGCGATCAGACTTCTGGTCTTGTAATTTTTCGTTTATTGAGAATCAAAATGAGTTAAGTTGGATGTTATGTAATCCTTGTATGGTGAACTCACTTAGGAGTTAATATTGTACCTTAAATTGTTCCTAGTTTAGTTTAATTTAGAGATAAAATTAAATGGTGAATCATCTTTTTTTTTAGTGCACTGACCAAAGCGACCCCAGATCGATCTCAACTTATTTTCAAGCTTTAAGCGACTTATCCTTGGGTCTCGCTTTGTTTTATTTAATCTATGCTTAGCTAACTTTGTTGTTGTAGCTTTTGTTTCTTTGTGCAAGGCTTTATTCGACTTATAAATAAGCTCCAGCGGACCTACTAAATTCTTTGTTTGACTGCAATTCGTGAGCAGTGAGTTTCCTTTGGGCTTAGTTTTAGCGTATTTAGATTTATTAAGTGCTTATTAGGGTAGGTTAAGTATAAATTGTTATTGCTTAGTGCTTATTATAGGATTTTAGTGCTTATTCGGTCATTTACATGCTTATGTTCCATTAGTTAGTTTAGGATTTTCCTTAGTGTAATTGAATTCCCATTGTTCATTCCATTTGTAGGCTTAATCTCTTTTGTAATCTAGCTTATTCTAGTTGTAGTTTATGTGTTGTAGCTCCTTTGTTATATGCTAGTGCCTAGGCGTAATTGACTTGTTGCTTAAAAGCGCTTAAGGATGTTTGGTTGTATGCTCATTAGCTAAAAGGGGTGTTTGGTTGTTTTATTTGAGTAATGATAGCATATAAGCGGTTTCCTTGCTTATTTCAAAGTTTCATAAATAAAGTTTTCACAAAAGTGCTTATCTCATTACCCTTTACAAGTCTCAAAAGAAAAAGTAAAAAAAATAGTTTTCAAAAGTGGGAGCCAAGGGATTGAACCTCGGTCTCCACTCTCAGGCTCCCATCACACTAACACACTAACCAACTGCCCTTGGGACTTGTCTCATTAATTTTGCACAAACAAACCTCTTAACCCTTGAACACAGTTTTGCTCATAAGCTCTTTCTAGCTTATTTCCAGCTTATTTTCAATAGCACCACTCATTTTTTTCATTTTTCCTAGAATCAGTATTGCCTAAAGTATTTTTTGAGAATTTTTCAGATTTTTCTTAATTAGCTTAATATTTTTAATCATTTAATTAGAGTAAAATAGTTTTTAATTCATAGTAATTAATTTAAAAGTCAAAAAAATATTCCGCTCTTTCCTAAAATTATTTTTAGTCAAATAGAACGTAGAAAAATTGATTTCACACCGTGTATAAATTGCAAAACTTTTCGTTTATGGCTCGGGTTGTTTCTGATTTTTACGTTTTTGCGTTTTGCACCCTAGGACTTAGTGTAGCCGTTTTATTGTTCCTTAGGCTTAGTAGTAATTTATTTAGTGTTTATATTGTTTTACATGCTTTATTTCCATTCTCGTTCTTTAATTTGTAGAATTCATAATCAAAACCCAAATTCGTTTAACGAATTCAAGTCTAATCACGAAACTCAGCGACACCGTCAATTTCACCTCGTTGGGACACGACACAGAAATCACTTTCCGGTCTCACTTTACGAATCAAAAGCAACAAAAGGGGACCTCGTTTCGTACACACCATGATTGTCACGGTGACTTGAAAAGCATACCAAATCCCTATATATCTCCAAAAATAAGCTACTAATACTAAACAACGGTTTAAATAATAACAAAATTATAAACCATCGTTTGTTCTAGTGTATCCCACAGGACAAGTCGTTGAAGTCACCTAGATGGACACCGTCACCAATTGTGACTAATTCAGGTTACGAGATTGAGTTAATGGCTCTAATAGAGCAATGACGATGATATTTGCTCTAAAATGAAGTACACACAAGCCATCCCGAAAGAAACTTTGCAAATTTTAAATGACATGAAGTAGTTAATCGATGGCAAAACCAGTCACCATGTGGTTTCTATGTTTTGCCTTTGAAAGGACTCGGAGCAAGATGAAAAGAAGCTAGAATAATTAAACCATGTGGTTAAAGCTTTCACTAACCCGAGACAAGAACAACAATGGCTTGAAATGTATCAATTGCATGTAAAGGCGCAATGAGAGACAGTATTATTCGGCATAAGCTAGTTAGATAATTAAATCATACAAAAGAGGACCTACAAAGTTCATACATCATAACCAGGGCCCTCATGAATCCTATGGTGTTGATGACCATGCCTCTTGCTCTTGATTGACATTCCCGATAGCGCCTTTTGAGGACTGCATGAGCTCCTTTACAAGCACCTATAAAGATGCATTGGCATTACAAAGACAAAAGGTATAGGATCTTTGAAATAAAAGTTTAGATGGACAACACGAAAGAAACCAACAAAATCGGGCGGTGTTTGATTTTCGGGAACCACTATGAGCTTGTATTTTTGATATGATAGAATGGAAATGAGCGGTATAGAATATTTAACCCAGTGGGTGGTCAGAACTATTCCCAAAATTATGGTTACAAATTGGAGCGATATGTATTAGGCATGTATTAGGCTTTTTTATTTAGGCCGTATGTATTAGACCCATATGTATCTTATATATACATTCTTATGTACCCAATATTGAGAGAATATACTGCGAAGATTATATTTACTCACATGGTATCACGAAACCTAAACCCTATACCGCATTTTTTTTTCATTGCTATTTCTTTTCCAATTTGGTTGGTGACTTATTCCACTTTGGTATTTAATAGTTTAATATTCAACACTTTGTTTGTTGGGTTGACTTTTGTATTCAACAATTAGTAGCTTTTGTATGTGGTCGTTTGACATTTGTTCAGGGTTTAATATTCAATAGTTTATTAGTTGGGTTATTCTTTTTCCCAATTTAAGTTTGGTATTCAACGGGTTATTTAGTAAATCAACTTTTATTGCGTAAATATTCATGATTTATTTGGTTGGTTTCCGGTTTTAGTGTAAGTATTGTTGGACAGTTTGGTATTGGCTAAGTTGCCCGTTTTCCCTTTTATTATTGAAGTTTGATCATTGTTTAATTTAGTTTCTAATTCCTTGTTTGCTACTCCAATCATGACAATCGACAACCCGCCTCCAACAGCACTTACCTGTCGGACAAACTCATGGCTATGAATCATTTAACCACATTTGTTCCCAAAAAATTGGGCGTTGATGCGATGAATTACTCATCGTGGATGTATTATTTTCCATCTTTGTCATGGCTATAGGATTTGGATCATCTTGTTGATCCGGTTGCTTCTTCATCCACTCGCCTCTACGGATCTACCACCTAAGGGCGAATGGACCAAGATTGATTTCATCATCGGTCTTGGATATTCTCCACCTTTCCATCACTAAGACACGTCTGGTTGCTCTAAACCCTAAAGCGCAAAGGATGCATGGACATCTTGCGGCTATTTTCAAGACAACAAGCGTCTTGTAGCTTTGAAAGGCGAACCGTAACAGGCTTGGGGCTTTATCTATTGATGGGTATTTTCGGAAGATTGAATCTATTGTTTCGGTTCTTAATGGTCTTGGTTCCCCTCTTGCAATGATGATGTTGTTACTTTTAAGCGAGGGCTTACCTTCCACATGAGACCATCTCAGCCGTTATAGTTAGTCGGGAACCCTTTCGATCTCCAAGCAGTTAGATCCTTGTTAACTACTCATGAGATGCGCTAAAGTCTAAGGTTCCGGACCCTTTTGCCGATGCTACCTCCGCTTCTCCGGTGGTTTAGTGGCGAAAACAGCTCGCCTCGGCGTGGTACTTCTTTGGAAAAGTGAACAACCGTGTTGGAGTTTTGCTAAAGGTTCGTGTAGGTTTGGTGATGCTTGTAAGTATCTTCATAATGGTGTTCATGGAAAGTCTACTTTGCTTCCTCATTACCTCGGGCTCGGCTTCGGTGTCAGTGTGTGCCTTCAGTTGGATATGTTGCAGACATTGTTGGCTAAGTTTGGTTTAAATGCTACTAATTGTTTCACCTCTCGACTCCTGTTGCCTACCTTGTTTCTAGCCTTGTGTCGCCCACTGGATCGGCCAATCTTACATGACCCAGGCTCACGGGGTTCGGCATTTTGCCTAGTTCAGGGGTCATCGTTTGGCTTGGCGGGTTCTTTCCACAGGGGTTCGACAACGGCTAGGGGTGTTCCACAGTCGATTCGCGGCGGGGTTTATCCGCCACTGGACCTCGGTGCCACTAGTTCGATATCGACGGGGTTCCCCCGATTAGAAGTCGTTTTCGAGGGGTTCGGTTGGGGCGGTTCATGCGAGGTTCAATGACCACAAAGTGTTCCTTTTCATCGAGTCAATTGATGGCGTCCGGTTCTCGAGGTTGGTCGAGCTACCATTTTGCGTGCATTTACTAAATACCGCCGGGGATCGGCCGCGCAATTGGAACATGGATACGGTGCGACATCTCATCTTAATGATTACGTACATTGTCTTAGTGATATTCTTAATATGGCATTTACCGTGCATTGCGGTTGGTGGCGGCGTTTTATTCCAGTTACTAACTACGGGCATAGTGTTACATCTGCCCCCGTCCGCCGTTTAAATAATGTCTTAATCACTCCTAATATTGTCAAAAACTTAATTTCCGTTCGTCGGTTTGTCGTGATAATTCTTGTCTTGTTGAGTTTGACCCTTTTGGTTTTATGTGAAGGACTTCCTAACTCGGCTGCTCCTCATTGTGATATACGGGTGATCTCTATCATTCTGAAGCCCTCCTATACCTCAAGCTTTTCTTACCGGTCGATATCGTGGCATCAGCGACTTGGACATCCGAAGTGAAGTGTTCGTCGTCTTGTGTCTAGTGATTCTATTTCATGTAATAAAGAAAGCTTCCGTTCTTTGTCATGCTTGTCGGCTTGGAAAACATGTGAAGCTTCCATTTGTTAGTTCGTCTAGTTGTTACTTCCGTTTGATATTGTTCACTCGGTTTGTGGACCTCCCTAATTCGAGTCTTTACAGTTTCAAGTATTATGTTTTATTTTGGATCATTATTCTCAATATGTTTGGGTTTATCAGTTAATCAATAAATCGATGTTTTGTCTAAATTTGGTTGTTTCGTAGTTATGTTAGGTATTTCGGTTTAAGTGTGAAATTAAATCATTTCGATGTGATCATGGTGGTGAGTTTGATAATCATGCTTTTCATACCTTATTTTCAACTAATGGCATTCGGTTTAGATTTTCTTGTCCTCGCACCTCTCAACAAAATGGTAAATCGAGCGTGTAATCGTCTGATTAATAACCTTATTCGTACCTTATTATTTCAAGCATTTACCACCAAATTATTGGTGGGCTCTTAATATGGTTTGTTTATTTATTGAATATATAGTCTCGTGCCATTAATAATGAGACACCTTTTACCGTCTTTTGGTGCCAAACCCGATTATAGTGTCCTTGTGTTTGGATGCCTTTGTTACCCCCGTATTGATACTAATCATAAATTAGGTCACGTGCCACTCCTTGATCTTTACGAGGCACGCCTTGACCATTTTGCTACCGTTGTCTTGACCTCAACACCAATAAGATTATCATTTCCGTCATGTAACCTTTGATGAAACCGTTTTCCGTTTCAAACACATAAATCCTTGCCTCCTCTCATGATTTTTGGAAGATTAGAGTCTAATTTCCACCATTATCCGTACCACCCATTGGTCCAAATTCGGACCCGATACCCATTACACCAGTGAACCACCATCACCAACACGGTTACACCGCCTACCACCTACACCCACGCTGTGCCACCTACACCGCATTCTCCACGCTATTGTTGTACTGCGCCTCGATCACAACCAACCTACGTATCTACTCATCCCATGGTGCTGCGTTCTCGTGTCGGGACTACTAGTCCTAATCCTAAGTATGTTGGTGTGTCTACTATTTCTCCTTTACCTCGATGGTATAAGGATGCTCTTAATGATCCCAATTGGCGCGATGCTATGTATGATGAGTATAATGCACTTATTAAAAATAAAACTTGGACCAATGTACCTGCATAGGGGTGCCAATGTTGTTCGTTGTGGTTGTTTAATTGTAAGTATTTGGTGATGGCACCACCGGTATAAAGCACGTCTTGTTGCCAATGGTAGCACCAGGTTGAGGGTGTTGATGTTGATGAGACCTTTAGTCAGGTTGTTAAGCGAGCTATTAATCTTGTGTGGTTCCATCCTTCATCAATTTGGATCAATTATTTCTTCTGTGTCTATATGTCTACATAGTTTTATGATTTCTTCTTATATTACTCTATTGGTTTCGTTCTAGTCGATTGTGACTCCTCCTTGTTCATTTACAAACACGGTCGCGTCTGCATTCTTGCTTTATGTAGATGATATTGTTCTTCTGCTTCTCGATCGTTTATTCTGTTGATTATATCCTCTTTACATCGAGAGTTCTCTAGGTGATCTAGGTGCTCTTAATTATTTTTGGGTATTTGGTTCTGTGACTCTTCAGGATGTTTTGTCACAGGCGTAAATATGCTATGGAGGTTTTAGGCGTGCACATATGGTTGGATGTAACCCTTCTCGGACTCTGTGATACGAGTCAAGTTGAGTCTTGGTGGTACTCAGGTTGATGATCCCGTTATCTAGAAGTCTTGAGGTTCTCTTGATATCTTACATTTACTAGACGACATTACATATCTTTGTGCGGCCAGTGCATCTTTTATCATGATCGCGTGAGCCGCCTTCTACGCTCTTAAGCGGATTTTGCGGTATCGAGGACTTTGGACTATGGTTTCTGATTGTTTTCATCTACTCTTGACTCATGATTGCCTATCGGATCTTGATTGGTGGATGCCCAACTACTCGACGGTCTACTTGGGATATTGTGTTTTCTTGGTAACTTACTCTGGTCCTCTAGCGTCAACGGCGCTTTCGTTCTAGTCTTTGGTGAGTATCGGTGTTGCTAATCTTTGTTCTTGAGACATGTTGGATTGAATTTACTTCGTGAGCTTCACACTCCGTTATCTTGACCACTATTGTGTATTGTGATAGCGTGAGTCTTGTGTACTTGTCCTCTAATCTGTTGACATCGGCCGGACAAAGCATGATTGATATTCATTTTGTTGTTTGGTTGCTCTTGGTGATTCGGAGTTCTACATGTTCTTTCTCGGTTTCGATATCTTGATATTTTTACCAAAGGGTTCCGTCAATCTTGTTTCTTTGGTGACAGGTGAATCCTCAAGCTCAAGCTAGAAGTGTTAGGAAGCGATATGTATTAGGCTTATGTATTGGCTTTTGTATTTAGGCCGTATGTATTAGACCGTATATGTCTTACATATACATTCTTATGTACCCAATATTGAGAGAGGAATATACGAGAAGATTATATTTACTCACAACAACCACATACCCTTAAAACAAACATGTGCAAATACTATCAAACCCACTTAAACTAAAATCACCTTAAGAAAATAAATATAGATGTATCAACGACAAAAAGAATGAGTAAGAATATTGTTACGTTGGAGTGTTATGTCCATAAAAGTGACAAAGAGGCATCTCGGCGGAATCCTTCCTTTGGATCAATAGGCATTTCGATTGGGCTGACAGCGCGCAGGAGGTTATAGATCCTTGGCCGCGTCGAATCACAGTAGGTTTCCACCCTGTTTGTAATTGATTTGAACAATTACTATAAGTGATCATAATAAGTTTGAGTTTTGGATCTTACAGCAAGATTTGTAGGTTTCAAAGCAAGTTTGACCACCATTGACCATTGTTGATCGCCGTTGACCACGGTTGACCTATTTGTTTGACCCGATTACATCGGCAAGATTAGTGGCCTTATGGCGTCTGGCGGCGATTAATCGGCCTTGTAGACCTTTTTGCAACCTTGGTTTATATATTAAATCTTGGTTAATCCTCACCATTAAATAAAACCATATGGATGATGAGGATTTGTTCGTAGTAAATTTGTGAGTATGAAATAAAGTGACTCTTATATATGGTTTAAAAATGGGTTTAAGGTAACAATTTTGAAGTTTTAAGTCGGAAAGTTTTAAATTGTATTATGGAGATTAACCATTACTTAATTTTAAGATTTTAAGTTTAAATTTGCTTTATATGTAATAGAAATTTATGTTAAAATCAAACGGTGGCAAAATTCTTTGGACCAATCTATTTACCCTCTCTTTCATAAATAGCTTCATTTATTATAATTAAAAGTTGAATTTCATGACATAAATATTAGTATGCATGGTTTAAATCTTTATGAGTTTTGTAATAACATTAGTGTACATTTAGCCCGCATGTAATCTTTAGAGGATGTATATTTTACATAAATGTTGCAGAAAGAAGACACCGTATAGTATAAGTATAGGCGCGCAATAACATGACATCTTTGGATCCAATATTAACCGTGCATTCAATACTCGTTTCTAAACATGTGAGATGGCTAATGTAACATAAGTGCACCACACATATTTACTGTAACACATAATTGCACATTAAACACATATATAATGAATCACATTTGAAACATGACATCAATAAGGAGAGTGGCCATGGTCAAAGAGACTGATGCACTTATGCATAATTATGCACTACTGAAGGCAGAGAGTTCACGGGTAGTGACAGACCCAGCTAAGCTAACATTAAACCATTTAGCAATTAGCACCACTAGCCGTATGTGCCAATTATTTTGTCTTAACCATCATACAATGTGGTATTGGCGTGGACACTGGACAACCAAACACCAACCTAGCTTGTATCGTCTCTTTGACATCATATCTTTACACAAATTATATACATTCTGATATTTTGAGTTATTGTTTCTAAATTCCACCCATCTAGATTATTAAGTCCAGAAGTGACCACTAATTCAAAACAAGTATTTAGACGGTTTACAAGTTAGCTAGTTTCTCTATAGTTGAATTTTCAAGTTTAGATCAATAATCAACAATCTACAACATTAGTTAACGTAGATATATCAAATGACTAGAATATCCGCCTAAGTCGTGATTGTATGGCTGACAACAATTATCTTTAAATCGTGATTCTAATTTGACCTTGTCTAAACTACGATTTCAATTTGTAGTTATTGCGAGAAAAAGATAATGAAAATAAAAATGATAAAATTTTAAGGATTAAACAATATTTAAAATATTAATTCGGTTATAAATGATGCTAGTATTTTTAATCAAAGGTATAATAGTTTATTAACATTATTCAAATTTTAAGCATTTAAGCTTAAAAATGTATATGCATGCATTATAAGTGCATCCACAATAAGTGGCATACGTATAATGGAGTCTTTGAAGCGTTGAATTCTTGAGAATTCATGTCTTGCAGGAGTTGAATTAATTCGCTATGAAAACATGAGTAATATACACCGATAAGGAGATAAATAATACTTGTTTAATGTAAGGGCCCATAATTTTGTATTCTTGTAATCATAATAGATGTGCCTTTATTTAATTATTATAATAAATTACTTATAAGTTAATAAAATATAAGTTACATTCTATCTATTAAACTTCATAAAATATTGAATCCATTGTGAGGATGCCGGTGCATAAGAAGTGTAATGGGGTGCAAATTTAAAAAGTATGATGTGATTGGTTGTCATTTTATAAGACTCTCTTTGTTGTCTATATCTATATTTATATTATATATAATAGATGTATCAATTTTTGAAAATTTCAAAATTTTAAAACTTAAAATTTATTTAAGGAAACACAAAAATATAAAGTTGACCTGAGAATACATTTATATAAAAGTTTGAGAATAAATAAAAGCGAAACATTGATTGATTAATCTGAGTACGTTTGCATGTGACGAGATTTTAAAGCGGTATATAATTAATTATATTTGTTAAGTGTATTATGTAACGTTTTGTGTAACAAAATATCGTTATAACCATCAGCGATATAAAATTCGTTTTATGTGAATATTAAATCTAGTGTTTTAAAATTGTGTTACAAGGGATATATTAAGCATTAAAAATTTTAAGTTTAAGGATCCAATATACATGCGTTATAAGTAGTAAAGATTAGTTAGAACTTGCCCAATTTATTTTAATGGCATGAAGATTCACCTTTTAAAATAGAACTTAGTAGTATAAATAAAAAGGATTCACATCCTCTAAAATTACGTCGTATTCGTGTTTTTTGTGTGAGAAGAGAAAAGATGTAGGTACAATGTATCAATTTCTTTTCTTAAATTCAATTTTTCTTGAAATATATTAACATGGGCTCGTCATGTTCAATCTGTTTTAAATGTCTCAATCCGAATAAAAATACAACAATTTATTTTTCTGACAGGTTTTTTTTTTTTTTTATGCAAAAGATAGATATATTTACTCCTCTATATATATATATATCTATGAATGTTAGTTGCGGCTTTAACAATGAATGGTGTTGAAGGGTCAAGCAGATTCATCATCCATACTCGATCAAAACGCAAATTATATGAATATTATGAGCATGAATGGAGGACAGGATTCACATTTATGCAGCTGGAAGAGCTTAAATTACAAGCTTTAATCTACAACTACATTGAAGCTGGATTACCTGTTCCTTCTCATCTTATCCTCCCAATATGGAATTCTGTCCTAGCTTCCTTCACAGGTAACTATTCAGTCTAAAGTTAATCATTCAAACGTGAATGTATAACATTATCAACTATGAAAGTTAAATAATTAATCATGATACCGTTATAGGTTCTGGATGTGACCATAGTTTGTATGACAACTATAAAAACACAATGGAAGCTGAACCAGGAAGGTGTAAGAGAACCGATGGGAAGAAATGGAGGTGTAGCAAAAGTTGTCTCGGGTCATAAGTATTGTGAAAGGCATTTGCATCGTGGTCGTTCAAGAAAGGATGTGGAAGCAAGAGCAATTAAATATATATAGAACGACGAGGTAACTATATCTTCTTCTAAACTTATTCCTACAAATTCTGTAATTGACACTTGACAACAACTTCGTACGTGATGTTTACTTTTGTACGTGTAGCGGTTTTGTTGTAAAGTTTCCATTAGATTGATATGTAAGAAAAAGTTTGGAAGGATTGAACATTACTTTATCAACAATAAGTATGAAGGTTCAACATCGAAAGGGAGAGTTGGTGTAATTTTTTGGGGCTAGTATCAACTGTTTGGTTAGTTTTTGTTATAGTTTCGCAGTTACATGATTACGTTACATTTCGAGGCTTCGCTTCTGACATAGTGACATGATTCATGTTTACAATGAACACATATCAAACTCTTGAACAAAATTATGCATCACAAGCTCTTAATAATGTAGTATTGATATATTTTATCACGAATCTGTAAGTTATTGGATTAGATATAGTAAAGTTATGACAAACGTACTACTTAAGTTAAACTAGTTTCTTGTTCAAAGAAATGTTAAACTAGTTTCAAAAGGATTTTTGGTGAATAAGGCCAGAGTTGTCTCGTTTTGAGGATAAATGAACCATTAAAGGCCCGTGGGACTGGACCCTGTAAACATGATCCCAGTTGAGGCCCTCTTCTTTATTTCTTTCAGTGTTTGATGCAGGAAACGTTGTATTTGAGGTTTAATTAAAAGGCGATTTCGTATTTCCATTTTAGTTAGAAATTTAGTATATCCAACGTGCGTTAAAAATATTGTCATTATCGATTTAATACTTGCATTTTGTATATATGAAATTAATCGTGAAAGTAGGTTGATATATGAAATTAATTATTTATGATTTTGTTTTACTTTTCTTATTCTTTGTTAAAGATGATTATTATTAGAATTCAAGAATATTTCTTTATAGTTTTAAACACTCCATGATTCGACTCTAGATGAAACTTTTTGTTTTAAAGGCTAGTTGTTTAAAATGTATCGTATTGTCATGGTTTGTAATTGTGTGTATTATTGTTCAAATCTAATTATTTCACACATTTTTCAAATTTTGATTATTTTGTGTATCGATTCTAAAATACTTGATTCGATTACCCAAAAATGTGATTCTATACCAAAAAAATCAAGCATCACTGAGAATAATCAAAATTTGAAAAGATGCATGAAATAATCGATTCAAACAATCGTGCACACAATTACAAAAAGGGTATAAATATAAAATTTTAAACAATTAACCCTTGTTTTAAAAACCACAAATTTATTGTGATCAATCATAGTACAAAAATACTTTTTTTGTATACATTTTAGAATCATTTTCAAGATTAAATTTGGCGAATTTCATGTTGTATATTATTACTATTAAATTTGTGTCATAATTAAAGTATGAAACTTTGATATTTTGTTGAAATAAGATATGCGTTACTACTTGAAAACAAAGTTAAGCCGCCTTCTTTAATTTGACTCCTCCTCTAAATGCAACATTCAATTTTGATAGGCATAACATGGTAAGTGAAAACTTGTAATCGTTTGTTGGTGACCTATCATAAGTATATAAAAATGATTTGGTCTCTTACGAAGAACACAAAGAAAATCCTCATGAAACTCCATCACGAAACCATATCTAACTATCTTATAATAGAGGATGAATTTCCTCATATTAAATGTTTTAAGATTTCCATATATAAATTTTAAGCAAATATACAAGTTACAAAGCATTAGTTACAATAGTTAAAGCACAAATAAAATACAAATCAAACTAATTAATACACAACAAAACACCCATAAAAGAGTACATGTCTCTAATCATGATGTACAACATTTGCTTCACATAAATGACCATGTATATGATTCTTCTTGACCAAGATACCATTTTGAGTTCTTCGCATAAATGACCATGTATATGATTCTTGACGAAGATACCATGTATAAAACTGCATCCATGCATTAGGAAATTCCTATATTCAAAGATTCAAATTAATTAAACATATACTTTAAAGTTGCAATATAATTACTCTAGATTCAATCTTTTTTTGAAATAGGAGTAGTAAAGGAAATTAATGGCAGCTTTCTTGGTTTCATCAACTTTAATTCAATCGAATATTAATGAGTTTGCAAATGGGTTTATTTATCACTAAATCTTTGACTTGTACAAGGTAATCTTTTGGATATCTAAATTCTTTAGAGCTTACCTTAACCCATCATAGATCGTAATCTTTTATGAAAACAAAAAGAATCATAACAAATATGTTATGTTCTTTCTCATTCGTTCAATACAACAAAAATCAAAATTAATACACCTACCGAGACCTTTTACAAAGATCTTGAAGGCGTCTTTGAGATAATGAAAAATTATCTTCGTTATAGGTGAAATCTGTTGAAAGAGTGATGCTTTGATGTTCGGGTTTAGCAAAAAGATTTTAGAGAATCTGTTTGTGGCGGTTGAGCATAAAGAGATGGTAATTATTTTTGTTGAGGATGAAATTATTGTGTTGTGTATATGAAGTTCGATCGGGGTGGTTGAAAAACAAAATTGGTATCTCATTCAAAGGAGTGGGCTGCGGATGGTAAAGAAAGAGAAGGATGGAGGCGATAGAATGAGATTAGGTTGAAGAATTGGAGAAATATTAGGGTATATTTATGATTAGTCAAAACTAAAATGGGTTATGTTATATGGGCTTATCCGAAATATCGAAACTTGATTGGGCTATGATCTTTTGTATCCGATTTCATTAAAAGTTTGAGCTTGGAATTGTCTTGCAATATGTGAATTAAATAGATGTATAGGTTAGATTAGAGGGTGTGTCTTTGCCTTCTTTATAAAATGCGGTGGAGAGACAAGGTAAAAATGTGAAACCAAATAACATTTGCTCGCATACGTAAAATATAAAACGGTGCCCACTTGCCGCGTATGTGGTACCCTACTAGTCTATTAGTACATTCAAGTTTTGTTAAATTCATTCTCTAACAAAAATATTTGAGAACCACCATGGGAATTAATTATTAGAAATTAGAAGATAAAATGAATCAAAGAGGTATAGCTTTTATCCAAACTATACTAGTGAAGACTTTTTGACCGTGCTTCGTTAAAATTTAGCATTACAAATATTTGATGCAAAGATAAGGAAAAACTTTTTCACATGCACATAGGGTGTCATAAGACGACTGATCCATTCGAATAAGACTATTGGTCGGGTTAATCGAGTTTAAAATAATATTTAGGTGAACCCAATAACGAGTTCTAAATAGGGTTGGGTTCGGGTATGTTTTATTAGCCTCGACCGTTGTGTCACACCCCAAAATATCGCGGTAGACGATAGTGTCTTTGGGGTATGGCGTCATAGCACAAAGCATGGATCTGACGACCTCTAAAATGAGGCGTTTGGAAAAGTTTACCATTCGATTAAATAAAGTTAAAGTTTACAAAACATGAGATCCCAAAGTTTGATAATACATAAAGGGTTACAAAACATGTCGAATAGTAATTGATAAAACACAAGACTCAATGTATGCCATGTGACCCAAAGCTCCATGAAATCTATCACCTACGACACGAGACAAACATGCTAAAAAGTGTCAACCGAGAGGTTGGTGAGTTCATAAGTTTGTTGAAAATGATTTGAAAAAATCTTTAAAGAATGTTTCCACAACAAAGGCATCGTAAAT
The DNA here is from genome assembly GCA_022545495.1 of Chrysanthemum lavandulifolium. Classification (NCBI taxonomy): domain Eukaryota; kingdom Viridiplantae; phylum Streptophyta; class Magnoliopsida; order Asterales; family Asteraceae; genus Chrysanthemum; species Chrysanthemum lavandulifolium. Next base: position 188,410,860 of record CM040239.1, on the reverse strand, counting down.
CCACCAGTTCAAGTCCCCACCTTTTGCAACTTGTGTGTTTACGACCACTGCGAAGACATAAATTGTCAATCTTGTTTGTAAGTAGGACATTTGTAGAATGACAAAGCCAACCCTTGGACTACAATTTCATAATTCTGACATTGGTCCACTGGAATTTACGAATGTGCGCTTTAGTCCCTAAATGTTAAATGGGTTTCATAATCTATCCTAAGTCCAAAACTACCCAAACATATAACTTTGCCCAACCCAACATCCAAACCCGATCAAAACCCACCCAACCTTTGACCTAAGATAAACCAAATCGTTTTACGTCTTTCTTCCCTTCCCGCCCAAACTGAACCCAAGAACCAAGAACCCTAGATTCCCTCTCATCTTTCTCTTCAACCCAAACACTCCACCCCCACCTCTCTCTTTTACCCAAATCTCACCACACCCTAAATCACCTTCAACCCTTTACCCGGATTTTCCCAAAACCCAAACCCACTATCACTTTTTTCCAGCTCATTCCTTTGGTCATGTCACCAATCTTTAGCTACAAAGAACTCAATGGACGGCTCAGATATGTCTCATATGGTACCTACCAATTGGATGGTGAAGATTGAATTGAGAAAACACAAGAGTGAAGACCTTGAAGACCAAGATTTTAGTATAAAGAAGAGCTTGTAGCCATTGTATAAGGCACCAAGGATTTTAGCTTTAAAATTAGTTTTATTCTTTTGACTCAGTTATACTGTTTTTCTTAAGTTAATGAAAAAGTTTTTTCTTACATTCCTGTCTTAGTTTAGCTTAGAACTTATTTGGTATTCATCAAGTTTTATATATAGTTTAGTTAAGTGGTATTTTAGTTTTAATCCAAAATTTCCAAGTTGTAAACTTTTCAAAACAGTTTCTGAGTTATTTGTACCCATAAGGGAATGTTTGGGTTAAGTTTTAAATCGGTCTTAAATGTGTCTTTTACCCGTTTGACCTTCCTAGTCAAACAACTTTTAAGGTTTTTAGTCAAGCTTAACAGTTGGAATCTGATTTCTCAATGTTTGTTCAAGTTTTCAAATTAAAAATTCTTGGTAAACTCTCCTGGCTTGCAAAAGAATAGCAGTCAACGCTGCTGGTCTTGTGAATTTTTTTCGTTTATTTGAGAATCAAAATGAGTTAAGTTGGATGTTATGTAATCCTTGTATGGTGAACTCACTTAGGAGTTAATATTGTACCTTAGAATTGTTCCTAGTTTAGTTTAATTTAGAGATAAAATTCGTCGTGAATCTGTCTTTTTTTTTTGTCTGCACCAGCAGCCAAAACAGCCCCCCAAGATCTGATCTCAACTTATTTTCAAGCTTTAAACAGCTTATCCTTGGGTCTCACTTTGTTTTTATTTAATCTATGCTTAGCTAACTTTGTTGTTGTAGCTTTTGTTTGCTGTGCAAGGCTTTATTTCAGCTTATAAATAAGCTCCAACAGACCCCCTAAGGCTGCTGTTTCAGCCTGCAATTCAGCAGACAGTGAGTTTCCTTTGGGCTTAGTTTTTAGCGTATTTAGATTTATTAAGTGCTTATTAGGGTAGGTTAAGTATAAATTGTTATTGCTTAGTGCTTATTATAGGATTTTAGTGCTTATTCGGTCATTTACATGCTTATGTTCCATTAGTTAGTTTAGGATTTTCCTTAGTGTAATTGAATTCCCAACTGTTCATTCCCATTTGTAGGCTTAATCTCTTTTGTAATCTAGCTTATTCTAGCTGTAGTTTATGTGTTGTAGCTCACTGTTATATGCTAGTGCCTAGACGTAATTGACTTGTTGCTTAAAAACTGCTTAAGGATGTTTGGTTGTCTGCTCATTAGCTAAAAGGGGTGTTTGGTTGTTTTTATTTGAAGTGACAGTAGCATATAAGCAGTTTCACTGCTTATTTCAAAGTTTCATAAATAAAGTTTTCACAAAAAGTGCTTATCTCATTACCCTTTACAAGTCTCAAAAAGAAAAAGTAAAAAAAAATAGTTTTCAAAAAGTGGGAGCCAAGGGATTCGAACCCTGGTCTCCACACTCAAACCCCATCACACAACACACTAACCAACTGCGCCCTTGGGACTTGTCTCATTAATTTTGCACAAACAAACCTCTTAACCCTTGAATACAGTTTTGCTCATAAGCTCTTTCTAGCTTATTTCCGACTTATTTTCAATAGCACCACTCATTTTTTCATTTTCCTAGAATCGATGTTGCCTAAAGTATTTTTGAGAATTTTTGATTTTCTTAATTAGCTTAATATTTTAATCATTTAATTAGAGTAAAATAGTTTTTAATTCATAGTAATTAATTTAAAAGTCAAAAAATATTCCGCTCTTTCCTAAAATTATTTTTAGTCAAATAGAGCGTAGAAAATTGATTTCACACCGTAGCCCTTAAATTGCAAAACTTTTACGTTTATGGCTCGGGTTGTTTTACCGTTTTTACGTTTTTGCGTTTTTGCACCCTAGGACTTAGTGTAGCTTCGTTTTATTGTTCCTTAGGCTTAGTAGTAATTTATTTAGTGTTTATATTGTTTTACATGCTTTATTTCCATTCTCGTTCTTTAATTTGTAGAATTCATAATCAAAACCCAAATTCGTTTAACCAATTCAAGTCCTAATCACGAAACTCAACGACACCGTCAATTTCACACCTCGTTGGGACACGACCCGGGAAATCACTTTCCCGGTCTCACTTTACACGAATCACTACACATTTTTAACAGCTACAAAATACACAAGATATAAACAAATGAACATGTATAATGGTAGATTTGCTAGCAAACCTCTGATAAACACTTAAACAATGAGAACTTTTATTACTGTACTAAATTTTCAATTGTCTTAATAGTACATAAGGAGGTCTTTACAAACAGGACAACTATTTTTGTATGTTTTACCAAGGGAAAAAATCTATATCCAACCAAAATGTGTGATGTCTTGATGTCAAATAACGTAAACATAAGAGGCAAACAACAAACAATACTAAGTTGGTTAAAATAACTTTACCTTCCAAGATAGAAACCATCGCCTAAAAGATGACACCAATAATATTCAAATTATGATTCCCACGGATGAAACATAGCAACAAAAGGGGACCTCGTTTTAATTACACCATGATTGTCTGTGACTTGAAAAGCATACCCAAAATCCCTATATATCTCCAAAAATAAGCTACTAATACTAAACAACAGTTTAAATAATAACAAAATTATAAACCATCGTTTGTTCTAGTGTATCCCCCAGGACAAGTCGATGAAGTCACCTAGATGGACACCGTCACCAATTGTGACTAATTCAGGTTACGAGATTGAGTTAATGGCTCTAATAGAGCAATGACGACCGATATTTGCTCTAAAATGCGAGGTACACACAAAAGCTTCGTCCCGAAAGAAACTTTGCAAATTTTAAATGACATGAAGTAGTTAATCGATGGCAAAACCAGTCACCATGTGGTTTCTATGTTTTGCCTTTGAAAGGACTCGGAGCAAGATGGAAAAGAAGCTAGTTAGATAATTAAACCATGTGGTTAAAGCTTTCACCTAACCCAAGACAAGAACAACAATGGCTTGAAATGTATCAATTGCATGTAAAAGAAGCTGCAATGAGAGACACCGTATTATTCAGCATAAGCTAGTTAGATAATTAAATCATACAAAAGAGGACCTACAAAGTTCATACATCATAACCAAGGCCCTCAATGAATCCTATGGTGTTGATGACCATGCCTCTTGCTCTTGATTGACATTCCCGATAGCGCCTTTTGAGGACTGCAAGAAGCTCCTTTACAAGCACCCTATAAAGATGCGCATTGGCATTACAAAGACAAAAGGTATAGGATCTTTGAAATAAAAGTTTAGATGGACAACACGAAGAAACCAACAAAATCGGGCGGTGTTTGATTTTTCGGAACCACTATGAGCTTGTATTTCTTGATATGATAGAATGGAAATGAGCGGTATAGAATATTTAACCCAATGGGTGAGTCAGAACTATTCCCAAAATTATGGGTTACAAGCATTAGGCGATATGTATTAGGCTTATGTATTAGGCTTTTTGTATTTAGGCCGTATGTATTAGACCCATATGTATCTTATATATACATTCTTATGTACCCAATATTGAGAGAGAATATACATGCGAAGATTATATTTACTCACATGGTATCACGAAACCTAAACCCTATACCGCATTTTTTTTTCATTGCTATTTCTTTTCCAATTTGGTTGGTGACTTATTCCCACTTTGGTATTTAATAGTTTAATATTCAACACTTTGTTTGTTGGGTTGACTTTTGTATTCAACAATTAGTAGCTTTTGTATGTGGTCGTTTGACATTTGTTCGAGTTTAATATTCAATAGTTTATTAGTTGGGTTATTCTTTTTCCCAATTTAAGTTTGGTATTCAACAGTTATTTAAGTAAATCAACTTTTATTGCGTAAATATTCAACGATTTATTTGGTTGGTTTCGGTTTTAGTCGAAAGTATTGGTCGACAGTTTGGTATTAGCTAAGTTTAGCCGTTTTCCCTTTTATTCGATGAAGTTTGATCATTGTTTAATTTGGTTTCTAATTCCTTGTTTGCTACTCCAATCATGACAATCGACAACCCACCTCCAACACCCAGCACTTACCTGTCGGACAAACTCATGGCTATGAATCATTTAACCACATTTGTTCCCAAAAATTGGGCGTTGATGCGATGAATTACTCATCGTGGATGTATTATTTTCCCATCTTTGTCATGGCTATGGGATTTTGGATCATCTTGTTGATCCGGTTGCTTCTTCATCCACTCGCCTCCACGGATCTACCACCTAAGGGCGGAATGGACCAAGATTGATTTCATCATCGGTCTTGGATATTCTCCACACTTGCTCCATCACTAAGGACACGTCTGGTTGCTCTAAACCCTAAAGCGCAAAGGATGCATGGGCACATCTTGCGGCTATTTTCAAGACAACAAGCGCCCGCGTGCTATGGCTTTGAAAGGCGAACCGTAACTTGAAGCTTGGGGCTTTATCTATTGATGGGTATTTTGGAAGATTGAATCTATTGTTTGGTTCTTAATGGTCTTGGTTCCCCTCTTGCAATGATGATGTTGTTACTTTTGCGCGAGGGCTTACCTTCCACATATGAGACCATCTCAACCGTTATAGTTAGTCGGAACCCTTTCCCGATCTCAAGCAGTTAGATCCTTGTTAACTACTCATGAGATCGCCTAAAGTCTAAGGTTCCGGACCCTTTTGTCGATGCTACCTCCGCTTCTCCGGTGGTTTAGTGGCGAAAACCAACGCTACGCCTCGGCGTGGTACTTCTTTGGAAAAGTGAACAACCCGTGTTGGAGTTTTGCTAAAGGTTCGTGTAGGTTTGGTGATGCTTGTAAGTATCTTCATAATGGTGTTCATGGAAAGTCTACTTTGCTTCCTCGTACCTCGGGCTCGGCTTCGGTGTCTCGAGTGTGTGCCTTCAGTTGGATATGTTGGAGACATTGTTGGCTAAGTTTGGTTTAAATGCTACTAATTGTTTCACCTCTGACTCTGTTGCCTACCTTGTTTCTAGCCCTTGTGTCGCCCCACTGGATCGCCCATCTTCGCAACCCATAGGCTCACGGGGGTTCGTGATTTTGCCTAGTTCACAGGGGTCATCGTTTGGCTTGGCCGGGTTCTTTCCACGGGGGTTCGACAGCGAGCTAGGGGTCGTTCCACAGTCGATTCGCGGCGGGGTTTATCCGCCACTGGACCTCGGTGCCACTAGTTCGATATCGACGGGGTTCCCCACGATTAGAAGTCGTTTTCGAGGGGTTCGATTAGGCGGTTCATGCGAGGTTCATGACCACAAAGTGTTCCTTTTCATCGAGTCAATTGATGGCGTCCGGTTCTCGGGTTGGTCGAGCTACCATTTTGCGCGTGCATTTACTACCATACCGCCGGGATCCGGCCACGCAATTGGAACATGGATACTGGTGCGACATCTCATCTTAATGATTACGTACATTGTCTTAGTGATATTCTTAATATGTGCATTTACCGTGCATTGCGGTTGGTGGCGGGCGTTTATTCCGTTACTAACTACGGGCATAGTGTTACATCTGCCCCTTTCGTCCAGCCGTTTAAATAATGTCTTAATCACTCCTAATATTGTCAAAAACTTAATTTCCGTTCGTCGGTTTGTCGTGATAATTCTTGTCTTGTTGAGTTTGACCCTTTTGGTTTTACTGAAGGACTTCCTAACTCGGCGGGTGCTCCTCATTGTGATATACGGGTGATCTCTATCTGTTCGAAGCCCTCCACTATACCTCAAGCTTTTCTTACGGTCGATATCGTGGCATCAGCGACTTGGACATCCGGAAGTGAAGTGTTACGTCGTCTTGTGTCTAGTGATTCTATTTCATGTAATAAAGAAAGCTTCCGTTCTTTGTCATGCTTGTCGACTTGGAAAACATGTGAAGCTTCCATTTGTTAGTTCGTCTAGTTACATTACTTCCGTTTGATATTGTTCACTCGGTTTGTGGACCTCCCTAATTCGAGTCTTTACAGTTTCAAGTATTATGTTTTATTTTTGGATCATTATTCTCAATATGTTTGGGTTTATCAGTTAATCAATAAATCGATGTTTTGTCTAAATTTGGTTGTTTAGTAGTTATGTTAGTACTCGGTTTAAGTGTGAAATTAAATCATTTCGATTGTGATCATGGTGGTGAGTTTGATAATCATGCTTTTCATACCTTATTTTCAACTAATGGCATTCGGTTTAGATTTTCTTGTCCTCGCACCTCTCAACAAAATGGTAAATCGAGCGTGTAATCGTCTGATTAATAACCTTATTCGTACCTTATTATTTCAAGCATTTACCACCAAATTATTGGATGAGGCTCTTAATATGGTTTGTTTATTTATTGAATATATTACCGTCTCGTGCCATTAATAATGAGACACCTTTACCGTCTTTTGGTGCCAAACCCGATTATAGTGTCCTTCGTGTTTTGGATGCCTTTGTTACCCCCATATTGATACTAATCATAAATTAGGTCCACGTGCCACTCCTTGATCTTTACGGGGCTGCCTTGACCATTTTGCTACCGTTGTCTTGACCTCAACACCAATAAGATTATCATTTCCGTCATGTAACCTTTGATGAAACCGTTTTCCGTTTCAAACACATAAATCCTTGCCTCCTCCCTCATGATTTTTGGAAGATTAGATCTAATTTCCACCATTATCCGTACCACACCCATTGGTCCAAATTCGGACCCGATACCCATTACACCAGTGAACCACCACATCACCAACACGGTTACACGCCTACCTACCTACACACTTACCCTTTGTGCCACCTACACCACATTCTCCACTTTTATTGTTGTACTGCGCCTCGATCACTAACCAACCTCACGTATCTACTCATCCCATGGTCGCGCGTTCTCGTGTCGGGACTACTAGTCCTAATCCTAAGTATGTTGGTCATGTGTCTACTATTTCTCCTTTACCTCGATTAGTATAAGGATGCTCTTAATGATCCCAATTGGCGCAATGCTATGTATGATGAGTATAATGCACTTATTAAAAATAAAACTTGGACCAATGTACCTGCATACGAGGTGCCAATGTTGTTCGTTGTATGTGGTTGTTTAAGTCATAAGTATTTGGTGATGGCACCTTATTCCGGTATAAAGGCACGTCTTGTTGCCAATGGTAGCACCAGGTTGAGGTGTTGATGTTGATGAGACCTTTAGTCAGGTTGTTAAGCCGGCACTATTCATCTTGTGCTTAGTTTAGCCATTTCTCGTCATTGGCCTATTCATCGACTTGATGTCAAGAATGCATTTTACATGGTGATTTAGGCGAGGCTTTTATATGCATCGACCTCACGGATTTCGGGATCTGTGCATCGATTATGTTTGTTTATTGCGGCGATCTCTTTATGGTCTTAAGCGGGCCCTCGAGCATGGTTTCGGGTTTCTTGCTTATATTACTCTTGTTGGTTTCGTTCTAGTCGGTGTGACTCCTCCTTGTTCATTTACAAACACGGTCGTCTGCGCATTCTTCTTTTTATGTAGATGATATTGTTCTTCTGCTTCCTCACGATCGTTTATTCTGATTATATCCTCTTTACATCGAGAGTTCTCTATGGTGATCTAGGTGCTCTTAATTATTTTTGGGTATTTGGTTCTGCGTGACTCTTACGGGATGTTTTGTCACGGCGTAAATATGCTATGGAGGTTTTAGGCGTGCACATATGGTTGGATGTAACCCTTCTCGGACTCTGATCACGAGTCAAGTTGGGTCTTGGTGGTACTCGGTTGATGATCCCGTTATCTGAAAGTCTTGCGAGGTTCTCTTGATATCTTACATTTACTAGACGACATTACATATCTTTGTGCGGCAGTCATCTTTTATGCATGATCCGCGTGAGCCGCCTTCTACGCTCTTAAGCGGATTTTGCGGTATATTCGAGGGACTTTGGACTATGGTTTCTGATTGTTTTCATCTACTCTTGACTCCTTGATTGCCTATTCGGATCTTGATTGGTTTGGATGCCCAACTACTCGACCGGTCTACTTGGGATATTGTGTTTTCTTGGTAACAACTTACTCTCTCGGTCCTCTAGCGTCAACAAGCGCTTTCGTTCTAGTCTTTGAAATGAGTATCGTGGTGTTGCTAATCTTTATTCTTGAGACATGTTGGATTGAATTTACTTCGTGAGCTTCACACTCCGTTATCTTGACCACTATTGTGTATTGTGATAGCGTGAGTCTTTGTGTACTTGTCCTCTAATCTGTTCGACATCGGTGGACAAAGCACATTGAGATTGATATTCATTTTGTTCGTGATTTGGTTGCTCTTGGTCAGTTCGAGTTCTACATGTTCTTCTCGGTTTCGATTATCTTGATATTTTTACCAAAGGGTTGTCAATCTTGTTTCTTGAGTTTCGTGACGACTTGAGTGTTCGGTCTCCTCCCGCTCAAGCTGCAGAAGTGTTAGGCGATATGTATTAGGCTTATGTATTAGGCTTTTTGTATTTAGGCCCGTATGTATTAGACCCATATGTATCTTACATATACATTCTTATGTACCCAATATTGAGAGAGGAATATACACAGAAGATTATATTTACTCACAACAACCACATACCCTTAAAACAAACATGTGCAAATACTATCAAACCCACCCTTAAACTAAAAATCACCTTAAGAAAATAAATATAGATGTATCAACGACAAAAAAGAATGAGTAAGAATATTGTTACGTTGGAGTGTTATGTCCATAAAAGTAGACAAGAGGCATCTCGGCGGAATCCTTCCACTTTGGATCAATAGGCATTTCGATTGGGCTAGTGACAGCGCACCCGAGGAGGTTATAGATCCTTGGCCAACGTCGAATCCAAAGTAGGTTTCCACCCTGTTTGTAATTGATTTAGACAATTACTATAAGTGATCATAATAAGTTTACGGCGAGTTTTGGATACTTCTGGCAAGATTTGTAGGTTTCCGACAAGTTTGACCACCATTGACCACTGTTGATCGCCGTTGACCACGGTTGACCTATTTGTTTGACCCAGTTACATAAATCGGCAAGATTAGTGGCCTTGTAGCGTCTAGGCGGCGATTAATCGGCCTTGTAGACCTTTTTTTGCAACACTGGTTTATATATTAAATCTTAGGTTAATCCTCACCATTAAATAAAACCATATGGATGATGAGGATTTGTTCCTTGGTAAGCATAAATTTGTGAGTAAGCAAAATAAAGTGACTCTTATATATGGCGTTTAAAAATGGGTTTAAGGTAACAATTTTGAAGTTTTAAGTCGGAAAAGTTTTAAATTGTATTATGGAGATTAACCATTACTTAATTTTAAGATTTTTAAGTTTAAATTTGCTTTATATGTAATAGAAATTTATGTTAAAATCCAAACGGTGGCAAAATTCTTTGGACCAATCTATTTACCCTCTCTTTCATAAATAGCTTCATTTTATTATAATTAAAAGTTGAATTTCATGACATAAATATTAGTATGCATGGTTTAAATCTTTATGAGTTTTGTAATAACATTAGTGTACATTTAGCCCGCATGTAATCTTTAGAGGATGTATATTTTACATAACATTTTCAAATGTTGCAGAAAGAAGACACCGTATAGTATAAGTATAGGCGCGCAATAACATGACATCTTTGGATCCAATATTAACCGTGCATTCAATACTCGTTTCTAAACATGTGAGATGGCTAATGTAACATAAGTGCACCACACATATTTACTGTAACACATAATTGCACATTAAACACATATATAATGAAGCTCACATTTGAAACATGACATCAATAAGGAGAGTGGCCATGGTCAAAGAGAGAGAGAGACTGATGCACTTATGCACTTAATTATGCACTACTGAAGGCAGAGAGTTCACGGGTAGTGACAGACCCAGCTAAGCTAACATTAAACCATTTAGCAATTAGCACCACTAGCCGTATGTGCCAATTATTTTGTCTTAACCATCATACAATGTGGTATTGGCGTGGACACTGGACAACCAAACACCAACCTAGCTTGTATCGTCTCTTTGACATCATATCTTTACACAAATTATATACATTCTGATATTTTGAGTTATTGTTTCTAAATTCCACCCATCTAGATTATTAAGTCCAGAAGTGACCACTAATTCAAAACAAGTATTTAGACGGTTACAAGTTAGCTAGTTTCTCTATAGTTGAATTTTCAAGTTTAGATCAATAATCAACAATCTACAACATTAGTTAACGTAGATATATTCAAATGACTAGAATATCCGCGCAAATCGACGGTGTATGGCGTGAACAATTATCTTTAAAAATCGTGATTAAATTTGACCTTGATACAAAACTTACGATTTCATTTGTAGTTATTGCGAGAAAAAGATAATGAGAAATAAAAATGATAAAATTTTAAGGATTAAACAATATTTAAAATATTAATTCAGTTATAAATGATGCTAGTATTTTTAATCAAGGGTATAATAGTTTATTAACATTATTCAAATTTTAAGCATTTTAAGCTTAAAAAATGTATATGCATGCATTATAAGTGCATCCACAATGGGCAAGGTGGCATACGTATAATGGAGTCTTTGAAACGTTCAATCTATTGCAAAGTTGCCATGTCCTGCACAGGTTGAATTCAAGTTCCTTTATGAAAACATGAGTAATATACACCGATAAGGAGATAAATAATACTTGTTTAATGTAAGGAGCCCATAATTTTTGTATTCTTGTAATCATAATAGATGTGCCTTTATTTAATTATTATAATAAATTACTTATAAGTTAATAAAATATAAGTTACATTCTATCTATTAAACTTCATAAAATATTGAATCCATTGTGAGGATGCCGGTGCATAAGAAGTGTAATGGGGAGTGCGCAAATTTAAAAAGTATGATGTGATTGGTTGTCATTTTTATAAGACTCTCTTTTGTTGTCTATATCTATATTTATATTATATATAATAGATGTATCCAATTTTTTGAAAATTTCAAGAATTTTAAAAACTTAAAATTTATTTAAGGAAACACAAAAAAAATATAAAAGTTGACCTGAGAATACATTTATATAAAAGTTTACTTGAGAATAAATAAAACTGAAACACGGTTGATTAATACTTGACGAGTACATTTGCATAGCAACGAGATTTTAAAGCGGTATATAATTCTAATTATATTTGTTAAGTGTATTATGTAACGTTTTGTGTGTAAAATATCGTTATAACCATCCAGCGAGATAAAATTTCGTTTTATCTTGCGAATATTCGTCTAGTGTTTTTTAAAATTGTGTTGCAAGGGATATATTAAGCATTAAAAATTTTAAGTTTAAGGATGCCAATATCGTGCGTTATAAGTAGTAAAGATTAGTTAGAACTTGCCCAATTTATTTTAAACGGCATGAAGATTCACCTTTTAAAATAGAACTTAGTAGTATAAATAAAAAGGATTCACATCCTCTAAAATTCTACATGTCATGTTCATGTTTTTGTGAGAAGAGAAAAGATGTGGGCCCTCTAATGTATCAATTTTCTTTTACTTAAATTCAAATTTTTACTTGAAATAACACTACTACTACCATCATGTTCAAATCTGTTTTAGAGTGATCTCAATCCAAATAAAATATACAACAATTTATTTTTCTGACAGGTTTTTTTTTTTTTTTTTTTTTTTTTTTATGCAAAAGATAGATATATTTACTCCTCTATATATATCTCATATACTCCAATATGAATGAAGTTAGTTGCGGCTTTAACAATGAATGGTGTTGAAGGGTCATTTTCTTTAGCAGATTCATCATCCATACTCGATCAAAACGCAAATTATATGAATATTATGAGCATGAATGGAGGACAGGATTCACATTTATGCAGCTGGAAGAGCTTAAATTACAAGCTTTAATCTACAACTACATTGAAGCTGGATTACCTGTTCCTTCTCATCTTATCCTCCCAATATGGAATTCTGTCCTAGCTTCCTTCACAGGTAACTATTCAGTCTAAAGTTAATCATTCAAACGTGAATGTATAACATTATCAACTATGAAAGTTAAATAATTAATCATGATACCGTTATAGGTTCTGGATGTGACCATAGTTTGTATGACAACTATAAAACACAATGGAAGCTGAACCAGGAAGGTGTAAGAGAACCGATGGGAAGAAATGGAGGTGTAGCAAAGAAGTTGTCTCGGGTCATAAGTATTGTGAAAGGCATTTGCATCGTGGTCGTTCAAGAAAGGATGTGGAAGCAAAGAGCAATTAAATATATATGAGAACGACGAGAGTAACTATATCTTCTTCTAAACTTATTCCTACAAATTCTGTAATTGACACTTGACAACAACTTCGTACGTGATGTTTACTTTTGTACGTGTAGCGGTTTTTGTTGTAAAGTTTCCATTAGATTGATATGTAAGAAAAGTTTGGAAGGATTGAACATTACTTTATCAACAATAAGTATGAAGGTTCAACATCGAAAAGGGAGAGTTGGTGTAATTTTTTCGGGCTAGTATCAACTGTTTGGTTAGTTTTTGTTATAGAAGTTTCGCAGTTACATGATTACGTTACATTTCGAGGCTTTTCGCTTCTGACATAGTGACATGATTCATGTTTTACAATGAACACATATCAAACTCTTGAACAAAATTATGCATCACAAGCTCTTAATAATGTAGTATTGATATATTTTATCACGAATCTGTAAGTTATTGGATTAGATATAGTAAAGTTATGACAAACGTACTACTTAAGTTAAACTAGTTTCTTGTTCAAAGGAAATGTTAAACTAGTTTCAAAAAGGATTTTTTGGTGAATAAGGCCAGAGTTGTCTCGTTTTGAGGGATAAATGAACCATTAAAGGCCCGTGGGACTGGACCCTGTAAACATGATCCCAGTTGAGGCCCTCTTCTTTATTTCTTTCAGTGTTTGATGCAGGAAACGTTGTATTTGAGGTTTAATTAAAAGGGGCAATTTCATATTTCTCCTCCATTTTAGTTAGAATTTCGTATATCCAAACACGTCATTAAAAATATTGTACATTATCGTTTAATACTTGCATTTTTGTATATATAAAATTAATCGTGAAAGTAGGGTGATATATGAAATTAATTGTATTTATGATTTTGTTTTTACTTTTCTTATTCTTTGTTAAAAGATGATTATTATTAGAATTCAAGAATATTTCTTTATAGTTTTAAACACTCCGCAGTTCGACTCTAGATGAAACTTTTTGTTTTAAAGGCTAGTTGTTTAAAAATGTATCGTATTTGTCACCGTTTGTAATTGTGTGTATTATTGTTCAAATCTAATTATTTCGCACACATTTTTTCAAATTTTGATTATTTTGTGTATCGATTCCTAAAATACTTGATTCGATTACCCAAAAAATGTGATTCTATACCAAAAAATACGTCAAGCAATACGCAGAATAATCAAAATTTGAAAAGATGTGCATGAAATAATCAGATTCAAACAATCGTGCACACAATTACAAAAAAGGGTAGCAAATATAAAATTTTAAACAATTAACCCTTGTTTTAAAAACCACCAGAATTTCTGTTGTGATCAATCATAGTACAAAAATACTTTTTTTTGTATACATTTTTAGAATCATTTTCAAGATTAAATTTGGCAGAATTTCATGTTGTATATTGTTACTATTAAAATTTGTCAATAAACGCTGCAAAGTATGAAACTTTGATATTTTGTTGAAATAAGATATGCGTTGTTACTACTTGAAAACAAAGTTAAGCCGCCTTTAACTTTAATTTCTGACTCCTCCTCTAAATGCAACATTCAATTTTGATAGGCATAACATGGTAAGTGAAAACTTGTAATCGTTTGTTGGTGACCTATCATAAGTATATAAAAAATGATTTGGTCTCTTCTGAAGAACACAAAGAAAATCCTCATAAACTCCATCACGAAACCATATCTAACTATCTTATAATAGAGGGATGAATTTCCCTCATATTAAATGTTTTAAGATTTCCATATATAGAATTTTAAGCAAATATACAAGTTACAAAGCATTAGTTACAATAGTTAAAGCACAAATAAAAATACAAATCAAACTACAATTAATACACAACTTAAAACACCCCTTCACAAAAGAGTACATGTCTCTAATCATGATGTACAACATTTGCTTCACATAAATGACCATGTATAACGATTCTTCTTGACCAAGATACCATTTTCAGTTCTTCACATAAATGACCATGTATAACGATTCTTCTTGACCAAGATACCATGTATAAAGACTGCTGTCCATGCATTAGGAAATTCCTATATTCAAAGATTCAAATTAATTAAACATATACTTTAAAGTTGCAATATAATTACTCTAGATTCAATCTTTTATTTGAAATAGGAGTAGTAAAAGGGAAATTAATGGCAACCGGTTTCTTGGGTTCATCAACTTTAATTCAATCGAATATTAATGAGTTTGCAAATGGGTTTATTTATCGACCTAAATCTTTGACTTGTACAAGGTAATCTTTTTGGATATCTAAATTCTTTAGAGCTTACCCTTAACCCATCATAGATCTGTAATCTTTTTATATTCGAAAACAAAAAAGAATCATAACAAATATGTTATGTTCTTTCTTTCATTCGTTCAATACAACAAAAATCAAAATTAATACACCCTACTCGAGACCTTTTACAAAGATCTTGAAGACGTCTTTGAGATAATGAAAAGTATTATCTTCGTTATAGGTGAAATCTGTTGAAAGAGTGATGCTTTTGATGTTCGGGTTTAGCAAAAAGATTTTAGAGAATCTGTTTGTGGCGGTTGAGCATAAAGAGATGGTAATTATTTTTGTTGAGGATGAAATTATTGTGTTGTGTATATGAAGTTCGATCGGGGTGGTTGAAAAACAAAATTGGTATCTCATTCAAAGGAGTGGTGGTCATGGATGGTAAAGAAAGAGAAGGGATGGAGGCTGATAGAATGAGATTAGGTTGAAGAATTGGAGAAATATTAGGGTATATTTATGATTAGTCAAAACTCAAAATGGGTTATGTTATATGGGCTTATCTGAAATATCCAAACTTCGATTGGGCTATGATCTTTTGTATCCGAATTTCATTAAAAGTTTTGAGCTTGGAATTGTCTTGCAATATGTGAATTAAATAGATGTATAGGTTAGATTAGAGGGTGTGTGTGTCTTTGCCTTCTTATAAAATGCGGTGGAGAGACAAGGTAAAAATGTGAAACCAAATAACATTTGCTCGCCATAAAATATAAACACAGGTACCCGCAAGCATCGCTGGTACCTACTAGTCTATTTAGTACATTCAAGTTTTTGTTAAATTCATTCTCTAACAAAAATATTTGAGAACCACCATGGGAATTAATTATTAGAAATTAGAAGATAAAATGAATCAAAAGAGGTATAGCTTTTATCCAAACTATACTAGTGAAGACTTTTGACCGTGCTTACGTTAAAATTTAGCATTACAAATATTTGATGCAAAGATAAGGAAAAACTTTTTCACATGCACATAGAGGTGTCATAAGACCTGACCTGATCCGGCTCGAATAAGACTATTCGGGTCGGGTTAATCGGGTTTAAAATAATATTTGGGTCAACCCAAATAACCCGAGTTCTAAATAGGGTTGGGTTCGGGTATGTTTTTATTAGCCTCAACCCGAATTGTGTCACACCCCAAAATATCGCGGTGAACGATAGTGTCTTTGGGGTATGGCGTCATAGCACAAAGCATGGATCTGAAACGACCTCTAAAATGAGGCGTTTGGAAAAGTTTACCATTCGATTAAATAAAGTTAAAGTTTACAAAACATGAGATCCCAAAGTTTGATAATACATAAAGGGTTACAAAACATGTCGAATAGTAATTGATAAAAACACAAGACTCCAATGTATGCCATGTGACCCAAAAGCTCCATGAAATGCTATCACCTTACGACCTGAGACAAACATGCTAAAAAGTGTCAACACAGAGGTTGGTGAGTTCATAAGTTTGTTGAAAATGATTTGAAAAAAATCTTTAAAGAATGTTTCCACAGCAAAGGCATCGTAAATCCACCCAGTTCCAAGTCCCGCCCACACAAAACTTGCAACTTGTGTGTTTACGACCCACTGCCAAGACATAGAATTGTCAATCTTGTTTGTAAGTAGGACATATGTGCATACGATATACACGAGTACTTAATGCAAGGAATCACAACCAACTGAACCTCTTGACAAGTCTACATTGTTTGTTGTGTCTCATTGAATAACGGATTATATTCACCCCAGGTCAAGTCATCAGGGACACAAGGGTGGGGTGTCGGCCGATAGTACCATCAATACCTCTCTGCCGGCTCCCAGCAGAGTTAACCATTGCTAATGTATGTATGTTGAGGCATAATTGAAAACAAGTTTAGCACATTAAGGCACATATCGCAATAAACCAAACATAATGTCCAAAGAGTATAAGAGTATAGTGTAACACAATTATATAAATGGTTTGAGTATTCATGAGTAAAACAAGTATTTAAGCATGTATCTCCCCAAAGAGTTTGTAAGAATTTAAGCGAGTAAAAGCGGGTATGAACTCACATGCAATAGTTACGATGACACGGTGGATGCACGAAATGAGATGCAACTCTAACCGCGACCTATGATGAATGATATGATCTAATATAAGTCATGAAGCAATGTCATGCATGCAAATCCACATGTAATCTATACCACTTGTACATTTTGAAAATATAATTTATCGTCGAAATATATGTTTATGGCATCTCGTCATGTTATAAAATACTTTACAAGTATATACGTTGAATCAATATCCTCGATAGTCGTTTAATGATTTATTATGAAATTATAACTTTTAAATCAGAAACAATATAATTTGACAAGTCATGAGAGTGACTAAATGACCTTGAAAAGCTAGTCGTAAAATGGTGCACATCGAGTGTAAGGAAACAAAGTCAACGGTTTTGGAAAGCTTGTAGCATTATCTCAAAGTTTTAGCTTTTAAGTTTTCATCATAGAGGTCTCGATCATGAAGAAAAATGTAGGTAAAGTATGGTACTTGTGTCCAAAATATCGTTTAAGGGTGGTTTTCGCAAAGTTTAAGTGACCGTATTTTACTCGTTACAACTCCGTTTGACGAATGGTTGGACGTTTTGGAAAATAGGCTAGGCGAATTTACTTTTACTAGAAGACATCGTTTCATAAAAAGTACTCCATCAATGTTAAAAACAACCCTCAACATGGTCATTTGCGGCCGATATGTTTGTATATTAGAAAATATATTAGTTATGCTTATATAAAATAGTTACGGCAACTTGTTTAAAATGTGAATAACTTAGTCGTTATAAGTCCGTTTTCTATGTTTTAAATATCCTCGGAATCGTGATAATATATACTAATATATTTTTGATAAGTCGACACATTTAATAACGCTTAAGATTCATTTTGACTCGTACAAAGTTGAGAATACATCTTGAATTTTAAAAACAAATAGTTTTCGTCGTCAAACTTGAAAAATTCATATCTTCTTCGTTATAACTCCGTTTAACCCGTTCAAGCGACCACGTTTTCGTTTTAAAGTATATTTTCCAAATATCTAGTCCAAAATTTTTATCTCTTGTCGAAAATTCCAGATTTCAAAATATGGACAAACCCTTAAGTAAACTTGTCGAAATTAGTTTTCTCGCGCCAAACCTATTCCAACCAATTCAAAACAACTCAAGCTATTCTAATCCTAACATACACCTTCTTAGGGTGTCATGGGTTCTTAGACATCACCAAAAGTGATATGTTTCAAGGAGTAATTATAGGATGACATATATATATATATAACTCTTAAAAACAATGAAAAGTGGTATAAACATACATAGGACTTGCATGTTTTTCTTAAATATGATGAAATGAACACAAAATAAATATGAAATATGAATATGAATATGAGATGCTTACTAGTAACTTGATGAGGTGAAGTGAACAAAGGTTTATTCCTAAACACCCTAGGTTTTTATTTCAAAACCTATACTAAGAGTGTAACTAGAGTGTAATAAACTTGACTAGAAATTTTTTGAAGAACTCCTCTTGATCCTTATGGTGTGGCCGGTTGGGTAGAGAAGAGAGAAGAGAGT
Organism: Chrysanthemum lavandulifolium; assembly: GCA_022545495.1. Lineage (NCBI taxonomy): Eukaryota > Viridiplantae > Streptophyta > Magnoliopsida > Asterales > Asteraceae > Chrysanthemum > Chrysanthemum lavandulifolium. The sequence continues at coordinate 188,392,230 of CM040239.1, read as the reverse complement.
GTTTTTGTTTTACACTTAGTAAGTTTTGTGTTGTATGTATTATTGTTTTAGTATAATAAGATATACTTGCAAGATATTTGGCAAAGTTTAGGTGTGAGTCACCCTTGTTGTCGACAAGGGTGAGTTTTGTTTAATGTTTATATAGAGTGAATTACATAATTGGTCCTTGTGGTTTGTTGAAAATTGCAGAAAATGTCCATGTGTTTTTTTTGACTCGTTTAGTCCTCATGGTTTACAAATCTTACAGATTTTGTCCTCGTCCAAAATGTCCGTTAAGTGTCTTGCGTTGTTAGTCCTTCGTTAGTGCGATCCGTTAAGTGTTTTGCCTTTATTAGTCCTTCGTTAATAAATTTTGCACCGTTAGTCCTTATTTTTAAAATATAGTTTTCCCATTAGTCCCTCCAGTTAATAATAGTTTTCACCCGTTTTTGTCCGTTTTTATCCGTTTTCGTTCGTTTTTATCCGTTTCCCCGTTTTTTCGTTTTAAATAGTTTTTCGTTTTTCCCTTTTAAATCTGCTTTTTATGCTTTTGTCCGTTTTGTCTGCTTTTTATCCGTTTCGACCGTTTTTACATTTTATTCGTTTTAGTCATCTTTTTTAAAGTTTTGTCCGTTTTGAAAAAAAATATCAAATTTAAAAAAATTGAATAAAAATTTCAAAAAAATTTAGAACAAAAATATTTTTTTCAAATATTTTTAAAAAACGGACATTGAAAAAATTTCGAAAATATTTTTTCAAATATTTTTTTAAAAATCTTAAAACTTTTCAAAAATATTGAAAAAAAGCGAAATATTTAAAAAATATATATTTTGAAAATTTTTTTTTATTCAATTTTTTTTGAAATTTTTATTCAAATTTTTTAAGCGGACAAAACGTAAGAAAACCGATAAAACGCATTTAAGAAAAGCGGACAAAACCGATGAAAACGATAAAAGCGTAAAAAATGGACAAAACTATATAAAGCGAAAGAAACGGACGAAAACGAAAAACGGGGAAACGGATAAAAAACGAACTAAAACGGATAAAACGGACAAAGCGGGTGAAAACTATTATTAACGGAGGGACTAATTGGGAAAACTATATTTTAAAAATAAGGACTAACGGTGCAAAATTTATTAACGAAGGACTAACGATTGCAAAACACTTAACGGACTGCACTAACGAAGGACTAACAACGCAAGACACTTAACGGACATTTTTGGACGAGGAACAAAATCCGTAAGATTTGTAAACCACGAGGACTAAACGCGTCAAAAAAAAACAGGGGACATTTTCTCGCAATTTTCAACAAACCACAAGGACCAATTATGTAATTCACTCTTATATATATATATATATATATATATATATATATATATATATATATATATATATATATATATATATATATATATATATATATATATATATTATATTTTAAAAGTATAAGTATAAGTAAAGGTAAGTTAATTAGATATAAGTAGTAACTTGTATACACATTTGAGCATTTAGGGTAGCGTTAGCTAAAATTATTTTTTTTAACGGAACAAAATAAAATATATTGAAGTCATAAAATTATAAAAATACATTTCTTGCAAAATTTGAGTGAAATAATAATTATCGAGTTGAATTCTGGCGTCGTAAATAGTTATATATAACAATTTATATACAAAATAAATTTAAAACACCGGGTAAACTAATAGTATAATTTTTATGGTCTTAAATTGAGTATAAAAATATATCAGGATAAGTTTTGGGAAGTGTCGGATCAATTGTTCAAATAAATGATTACGCGATAGCGTTTATTTAATAAGAAATATATACGTTAATGAATATATAAATTTGAAAAATGACCGAAAATTGAGAATTGTGACATTCTTCCCCTGTTAGAGGAATCGCGTCCTCGCGATTCAATCGATGATACTTAAAGTTCTATCCTTAGGTTTCGCAAAATCGGGGTGCATGGTCAAAGCGCTTATGTCAAAACTTACATGTCTAGGTTTCTTATCTAATGAGACTCACTGAATCTGAATAATACGGTGGATTACTTAATGATCTAGGAAGCGTGCGATTCACGCATTGCGGGCGCCTCGGTTCCTAAATAGAATGCTCGAGCTCGGGTGGACCGAGATTGAGTACGAGGTTTGGGTTATTTCCTTGAATTGCCATAGCTAGATGAGCTTGCATCGGTGGCTTATTCAACGAGGACAATTATTCCAGAGTGATTTGGGTTTTGTTGCACTCAAGCAAGTCCTTTGGTTATTCCTCATGTTGCCCACGTTAGCGGGTGTTACTTGTGTTTTACATCGCTCCTTAAAATGGCCGTGTCGATTGCAATTTGTACACAAGCGGCAAGGCTTGGTCTTCGGATGATGATAAGCACATTTGGGATGTGTACCGCGTACTCTCTTTGTTCAAGCACTTGCCACAAAACTCTTGCCCTTTTGTTGTCTGCTACCACGTCCATCCGCTATTCGACCCACTCGCTTCCTTCCTCTTGTCAACGCTCTTCAAAGTACCATTTCTAACCATCTCGCCCGCATGTGGTTCCCGCCTCGATGTTGCACTTTGTATTGTAGGCGGCTCGATCGTTTTCCACGATCCACGGATTTGGGGACAAGACCATATATGTACCTCGCGATTCTCTTGGACTCGGGGTAACTAGATGAGGAACTAGTCCGCTAACTCATGAAATCGATGCGTGTAGGTCGCGTGACCGGCCCTATCATGGAGTGGTGATAAAGTTCATCTTCCGGTTTACGCATTTCATTGTCCGGCGGTACTCCTCTTTCAATAACGCCTTAAATTCGTCCCATGTCATACCTATAGTCGCTTCTCCTTTAACTAGCCTGTAGCTGTGTGTTCCACCATGTCAATGCCTTCCCGATAGCAAGCAAGCAAGATACTTCACCCTACGATGTGTGGCACAATTGTCGATGTCGATCATCGACTCTGTCTTCTCTACCCATCGAGTATCGCCAAAGCACCTCCTATACCATCAAACTCCACGGTGTTTGCATGCGAAAATTCCTTATCGTGCATCCGGTTACATTGTTGTTGTTGTTGTTGTTGTTGTTGTTGTTGTTGTTGGTGTTGTTATTGTTGCCACTGCCAACTACATTGTTGGTGTCGCCAGTACCGTTCCCGTGGTTTCCCGAGTTATTCATATGGTTTCCAACTTGTGTGACAATAGTGGGAAGCAAGATTTGAAGTTGTTGAGCGATGATGGCGGCAAAATCAGGGTTTCCGCCAAACGTTGTTGTCATTGTTACCCATGTCGCGACCGCCTTCTCTACCTCCACGCCACCGTCCTTCCACCTTTGCGCGCGCACCACCTCGGCGGTCTTTGCGTGTTACCTCTTTGGTGCCATGATCTCGCAAGGAAAGAACCGTTGAATTTCCAATGTCTATACTTAACGTCCTCAAACATAATACCACGCCACAAATTGGTTCCTAAGGTGTGACCACACCGATCTACATATCGTGGTCGCATATGTCCACGTGGGTTGTGGCGCATTTATAATTATGTTGGCCACCATAATTATAATTGCCTCATTTCACACGTGTACATACCACCAAGCATACATGTCTCGGCGATTGATGTTCTTGAAATAGGTAGCCATTCTATCATCCGATTCTAAGCGGTGGAGGAGAAATTTAGGGTAGGTATCTATGGAGAGTCACACTGGTGTATAGGAAATTCCTTTAGGTGCTAAAGTCATGATGAAGTTTGGTCGCTAATAGTTCCCAAAGTATCCTCAAGAGGACTCCCATCCTCGTGCAAAATCATCAAATCTATCTGACTATATAGTAACACTTATTTAGCTCGATCTCGTGTCTCATCAAACAAGAACTGTCACGAGATCAAGTTATATAAGTGTTTATTACTGAGCTCCATATTTTTGATGACTCGACTAGATTTTGGGACTCCCCTATTAGTACAAAGAAAACCATATTGTCCAATGAGGCGGATCTAGACGAAAATTTTCAGAAAACATATGCGCACGAAAAGTGTGTAAGGCGATAGGAAAAGAAAGGATCGTCGCGAAAGCGGTTATAGTCTAGGAACTAAAATGCAACCTAGTTCTCTATAACCAAGTCTCTGATACCAATCTGTCACACCCCCAAAATATCGCAGCGGAACGATAGTGTCTTTGGGGTATGACGTCATAGCACAAAGCATGGATACAGAAAACGACCTCTAAAATGAGACGTTTGGAAAAGTTTACCATTCGATTAAATAAAGTTAAAGTTTACAAAACATGAGATCCCAAAGTTTGATAATACATAAAGGGTTACAAAACATGTCGAATAGTAATTGATAAAAACACAAGACTCCAATGTATGCCATGTGACCCAAAAGCTCCATGAAATGCTATCACCTTACGACTGAGACAAACATGCTAAAAGTGTCAACACAGAGGTTGGTGAGTTCATAAGTTTGTTGAAAATGATTTGAAAAAAATCTTTAAAGAATGTTTCCACAGCAAAGGCATCGTAAATCCACCCAGTTCCAAGTCCCGCCCACACAAAACTTGCAACTTGTGTGTTTACGACCCACTGCCAAGACATAGAATTATCAATCTTGTTTGTAAGTAGGACATATGTGCATACGATATACACGAGTACTTAATGCAAGGAATCACAACCAACTGAACCTCTTGACAAGTCTACATTGTTTGTTGTGTCTCATTGAATAACGGATTATATTCACCCCAGGTCAAGTCATCGAGGGACACAAGGGTGGGGGTGTCGGCCGATAGTACCATCAATACCTCTTCTTGGCTCCCAGAGTTAACCATTGCTAATGTATGTATGTTGAGGCATAATTGAAAACAAGTTTAGCACATTAAGGCACATATCGCAATAAACCACACATAATGTCCAAAGAGTATAATAAGTATAGTGTAACACAATTATATAAATGGTTTGAGTATTCGCAAGAGTAAAACAAGTATTTAAGCATGTATCTCCCCAAAGAGTTTGTAAGAATTTAAACGAGTAAAAGCGGGTATGAACTCACCTGCAATAGTTACGATGACACGGTGGATGCACGAAAATGAGATGCAACTCTAACCGCGACCTATGATGAATGATATGATCTAATATAAGTCATGAAGCAATGTCGTGCATGCAAATCCACATGTAATCTATACCACTTGTACATTTTGAAAATAGAATTTATCGTCGAAATATATGTTTATGGCATCTCGTCATGTTATAAAATACTTTACAAGTATATCGTTGAATCAATATCCTCGATAGTCGTTTAATGATTTATTATGAAATTATAACTTTTCGTCAGAAACAATATAATTTGACAAGTCATGAGAGTGACTAAATGACCTTGAAAAGCTAGTCGTAAAATGGTGCACATCGAGTGTTAGGAAACAAACTCAACGGTTTTGGAAAGCTTGTAGCATTATCTCAAAGTTTTAGCTTTTAAGTTTTCATCATAGAGGTCTCGATCATGAAGAAAATATAGGTAAAGTATGGTACTTGTGTCCAAAATATCGTTTAAGGGTGGTTTTCGGCAAAGTTTAAGTGACCGTATTTTACTCGTTACAACTCCGTTTGACGAATGGTTGGACGTTTTGGAAAATAGGCTAGGCGAATTTACTTTTACTAGAAGACATCGTTTCATAAAAGTACTCCATCAATGTTAAAACAACCCTCAACATGGTCATTTCGGCCGATATGTTTGTCTATTAGAAAATATATTAGTTATGCTTATATAAAATAGTTACGACAACTTGTTTAAAATGTGAATAACTTAGTCGTTATAAGTCCGTTTTCTATGTTTTATATATCCTCGGAATCGTGATAATATATATTAATATATTTTTGATAAGTCGACACATTTAATAACGCTTAAGATTCATTTTTGAATCGTACAAAGTTGAGAATACATGCTGAATTTTCTGAAACAAATAGTTTTCGTCGTCAAACTTGAAAAATTCATATCTTCTTCGTTATAACTCCGTTTTAACCCGCTCAAGCGACCACGTTTCGTTTTAAAGTATATTTTCCAAATATCTAGCCCAAAAATTTTTATCTCTGTCGAAAATTCCGATTTCAAAAATATGGACAGACCCTTATAAACTTGTCGAAATTAGTTTTTCTCGCGCCAAACCTATTCCAACCAATTCAAAACAACTCCGAAGCTATTCTAATCCTACAATACACCTTCTTAGGGTGTCATGGGTTCCTAGACATCACCAAAAGTGATATATTTCAAGGAGTAATTATAGGATGACATATATATATATAACTCTTAAAAACAATGAAAAGTGGTATAAACATACATAGGACTTGCATGTTTTTCTTAAATATGATGAAATGAACACAAAATAGATATGAAATATGAATATGAATATGAGATGCTTACTAGGAACTTGATGAGGTGAAGTGAACAAACGTTTATTCCTAAACACCATAGGTTTTTATTTCAAAACATATACTAAGAGTGTAACTAGAGTGTAATAAACTTGACTAGAAATTTTTTGAAGAACTCCTCTTGATCCTTATGGTGTGGCCGGTTGGGTAGAGAAGAGAGGAAGAGAGTGTTTTTGTTTTACACTTAGTAAGTTTTGTGTTGTATGTATTATTGTTTTAGTATAATAAAATATACTTGCAAGATATTTGGCAAAGTTTAGGTGTGAGTCACCCTTGTTGTCGACAAGGTGAGTTTTGTTTAATGTTTATATATATATATATATATTTTAAAAGTATAAGTATAAGTAAAGGTAAGTTAATTAGATATAAGTAGTAACTTGTATGCACATTTGAGCATTTAGGGTAGCGTTAGCTAAAAATAGTTTTTTTGAACGGAACAAAATAAAATATATTGAAGTCATAAAATTATAAAAATACATTTCTTGCAAAATTTGAGTGAAATAATAATTATCGAGTTGAATTCTGAAAAGCGTCGTAAATAGTTATATATAACAATTTATATACAAAATAAATTTAAAACACCGGTAAACTAATAGTATAATTTTATGGTCTTAAATTGAGTATAAAATATATCGGGATAAGTTTTGGGAAGTGTCGGATCAATTGTTCAAATAAATGATTCTGCGATAGCGTTTATTTAATAAGAAATATATCGTTAATGAAAATATAAATTTGAAAAATGACCGGAAATTGAGAATTGTGACAAATTGACCCGAAACCGACCAACCCGACTGTGACTAACGCTTTTACAATGTAGAAATATTAAAGTAAGACATTGTTTTAATCATTTTTTATATACTCGGGTTGACCCGAACCCGACTAATCCGAGTTCTAAATAAAGTCGGGTTCGGATATATTTTTTTAAGTTTTGACTCGACGCAAATTGACCTGAACCCGACCGGGTCAACCCGAATAACATCCCCGTGTCAGGTTAGCTCCCGCAATGTGGTTAAGACAATCAATGATGAGCAATACCACTCTGGTGGTTACCGGATATCACTTGAATCGTGTGATCACTTTCCAAAGTAAACTATTCGACCCTAATGCCCGGGTATCACGAATATCTACTGGGATAAGACCAAATGTAGTTAGAGAATTAGGCACAATTCTATAACCCTTTCACTAATAAGTGTTTATTGTTTTCTGCAAGTGTCTCATGCATGTTCGTATCTCCTATATATAGGAGGTTACTCTTGAGTATTCCAATGGAATTATGAGTATTAATCGCCCATTAATAGCCTCATAATTATCCCCATTATAGCCGTTAGTGGTTACATGACCAATTAAACGTGGTCATAAAGAAGTTGTAATCGCTATTTAGCAAGATTTCCATAAGCGAGATTTCCACTAGCAAGATTTCACTTGCGTGGAAGTACATCGATGGAAACACCGCTATCAAGACTTTCATAGCATCGATTTCACAGCTATCGCTGGAAACATCGCTTATCGCGGAAGCACCGCCATCGCTGGAAACCACAAGCAAGATTTCCACAAGCAAGATTTTCACCAAGCAAGACTTTCACCAAGACTACCAATACAAACCACTATATGAGTCGGGTGTTCATGGACCTTATGGGTGTACACTGCACTCCCAACCCATTACAAGGTGTGAACTAATCCCACAAGTGCACTAAATTTTCCAACAATCCTCCCCAAATTTAGTTCACTTTGCATGAAAAATAAACATTAAGCAAAACATGTGCATAAACGAAAATGTCCCGAGGATTGAATTTCCATCTTAGTAAATTACACGCTCAAATATTCGAGAATCGTGGTGTTCTAAGAATTGAACCTTCAACCCATTTGAATACCAAGATAAAATACACACAAGTTTTCAAACACTTAATACCCCCGACACTATACAAGCCATGTGTCCATATCCAAATTCATAAATGTTGTAAAAGCTAAAAGTCCAAAGCTTCTCAAGCGGCAAAACTTCAACATTTACATAGGTGGTTCCTCTTTAGTCATGCTCCGCCAAGCACTTTTTCAAAGAAAATTAACCATTAAGAAGTAAAGACTTCATCCTCCTTTCAAGAAGTTCTCGAGCACAATCTTGGGATGTAAATAAACATGTGCTCCAAATCAATGTTCAACTTTCCACATTGAACTCAGCTCCTAAGTTTCCTCGTGAGGAGTCAGGTGTCCTAGCATTCAAAGGACTGTTGGACTTAAACCCATCCCTTTAGCGACTTTATAACCAAGTCTCTAGCCGCACCCTTCGCAAGTGATCACCAAGTTCGCTGAGATCTCACAAACTCTATAGATACCACCCCATTCATGATAAGCTCACGAATCATGCTATGCCCGACACCTAAGTGTCTAGACTTACCATTGTACATCCGGCTATAAGCCTTAGCCAATGTAGTCGCACTATCACACCGGATAGAAATAGGTGCTATAGGTTTAGCCACAATGGAATCTCAAGAAGCAAGTTTTTCAACCATTCAAATTTTTACCAAAGAAATGCTAGAGCCACAAATTCAGATTCCATTGTTGAACCGGTGATGCAAGTTTGCTTTGATGCCCAAGAAATTGCACCTCCACCAAGTAGGAATACCCAACCACCGGTAGATTTAATTGTCTTCGCAGTTATCGATCCAACTTGCATCGCTGTAACCTTCCAACATCGATGGTAACCAGATACGGTAGACTATAATCCATAGTTCTCTTCAAATACTTCAAGACTTTTGAACTGCTTCGCGCTGATGAGCACTAGGATTACTAGTATACCGCTCAATTTTCCCACCGCAAAACCAATATTAGGTCTTGTACAAGTCATGGCATACATCAGTGCACCAATTACCCTAGAATACTCAAGTTGAGATACGCCTTGCCATGATTAGGCATCGCTTCTCAAGTATCCATAGGTGTACTCACTCGAGTACAATCAAAGTAATTGAATTTCCTCAAGACCTTCTCAATATAATGAGACCGAGAGATAGAAATTTATTACTTTCATGTTTAATCCTTATACCAAGGATAACATCGCCTCCCCATGTCTTTCATGGAGAACCTTGATGACAAAATTCCTTTGTCGTCAACCTCGATTTTGGTCGGTGCAAAGATCAACATGTCATCAACATATAGACAAATGATGACTCCTTTACCGTATTCATCAAATTTGCTATATACACATTTGTCACCAGTTAAGAACATAACCACTAGACAAAACCACTTCATCAAACTTTGATGCCATTGTTAGGTGCCCGCTAAGTCCATAAAGAGACTTAATCGCTTACACACCTTGTTTTCATTGCCAGCATGATGAAGCCCCGAGGTTGGTTCATATAAACCTCCTCTTCCAATTCACCATTCAAGAAAGCCGTTTTCACATCCATCCGATGAATAACCGATTGTGAATAGATGCCATAGCAATCGCCAGCCTTATGGTAATCGACACGAGCCATGTGGGCATAAGTATCAAAATAGTCTATTCCTGACTTTTGTTTAAAGCCCTGAATAACTAATCTAGCCTTGAACTTTTCAATAGTTCCATCTACCTTCATTTTCCTTTTGAAAATCCACTTGCAACCCAAAGGCTTGCAACCTGGTGGTAGATCAACCAACACCCAAGTGTTGTTGCCCATGATGGAATCCATCTCATCATTGATTGCTTCTTTCCAGAAAGCAATGTCCTGGGACTTCATTGCTTCTTCAAATGTTTTGGGGTCATCCTCAACAATGAAGCAATAGGAGTATTGGTCTGAGACCTCATCCCTAGTACCTTCAACTAAGTATAGTTGAAACTCAGTCCAAATGACTTTGGAGTCCCGATCCTTTGCTCTTCCCGAGCACGTGTTCAGTTGTCGAACCACAACCTCATCGGGGACCATCGATGGTTCATCATCGTGACCTCGATACACAAAGGTCATGAGTTCCATTAGGAATCCTCGACTTGGTCTAGAACCGATGAGAATCTATTCTCATCAAAGTCTCGCATCCCTTGATTCAATTATCGAGTTAATCGAACATGTTCATTAGGTTCAATAACATAGAACCTAAAAGCCTTGGAATGCTCAAGATATCCAACAAAGATGCAATAACGCCTCTTTCACCCAAAGTCTTTTGCTTTGGATCGTGGAGTCTTACAATGACCTACAACCCCAAACCTTGAGATAGTTCAGTTGGTTTTTAGTCCGTAGTTCATAAGGGGTAACCTTGTTCCTTTTGTTTGGAACCCTATTTAATAAATAGCAAGTCGTTAACATAGCTTCACCCTGTAACCTCGACTCACCCCGAATAGGACAACATGGAATTAACCATCTCCTTCAAAGACCGCTTTTCCTTTCGTAAATACCATTTTGCCGAGGAGTATAGGAGCAAGATTTCATGGATAATACCAACAGATCGAAGCACCGAGTATCCATGTACTCACCTCCCCTATCGCCCTTAATCTTTGATCAAAGACCCAAGTTGTAATTCAACTTCGCTTTTAAACACTTTGAATTTATCTAATGCTTCATCCTTGGTATGTAATAAATAGACATAACAAAATCTAGAAGCATCATCAATAAATGTCACAGTACTTATTCCCCAAAGAAGGAGTGGCATGCAAATCACACGTGTCATCGTGAATAAGCTCCAAGATCTTAGTCTCACGACTAACACCCCAAAGTGGTTTCTTGTTATCTTGGTCAACATGCAAGTTTTACACTTTTCGTTGTCCATGTCAAAAGCGTGATTAAACCATCCCTAGACATATCTTGCATTCTTTTATAATGTACATGGCCAAGTCTTGCATGCCATAGGCTAGAATCAATGTCATGGTGGTCACAAAGTCGAATTAACATTGTCGAGAAATATTAAGCCTAAACATTTGATTACATAAATAACCAAACCAATAAAGACACCATGCTTGAAAGCACAAATTTATCGACTCAATAACTTGTTTATAACCATGATTATTCAAAATACTACTTGAAACCAAGTTCTTCCCGATATCGTGAACATGAATAACATCAAACAAAGTTACAATCTTTCCGAACTAAACCTAAGATCTACACAACCACGACCATGCACCAAGGTCGTTGACTCATTTCCCATGTGAAGAATAGAACCATCATTCGCTGACTCATAAGTCTTGAACCGCCTTCTATCTTTGCACACATGAACTGTTGCACCGTAGTCAACCCACCACGCAACATCATCATCCCGCACATAAACGATTCAGATACATATGTAACATAATAACAAAAGACTTATTAAACATATTCGACCTTTAGTGCCGATCCATTGGCTTTACCACCAACTTTAACACCCTTGCAATCCCTTTTAATGCGACCGGCCTTGCCACATTTCCAACAAGTAGGTGTTGCCTTCGTGTTAGGATCTCGCCTGTGTTATCATGAAATTTATGCTTGCCTTTGTTGTCATTGTACCGGTGGAGTTGTTATGCTCCACCATATTGACAATGATGGTCCAAGAAGATTGCCACTCTTTCGCTTGTCATTATCCCGCACCTCGAGAGATTCTCAATGTGCGTATGATCGCCTAACTCAACAAGAGTTAACCTCCTTCATATGTTTCAAGGTATGCTTGAAATCTTCCATGAAGCGAGGAGTTTGTCAATGACACAAGAGACTTTGATAGCCTCATCCATGTTCATTTGGTGTTGTGTAAACCTTCCAAGTATTCCAAGAAGTTCATTGTATTGTTCCATAACCGGTCTTGAATCGCCATTTTGTAATTTGTGAAATTACTAACAAGGAACTTCTTACTTGATGCATCCTCACCATATATTCGGCATCCAAGGAATCCACAGCTCTTTGAAGATTCAAAGTTCGATAAATATCAAACAAAGAATCGATATACCATTCTGCATAAGACCTCAGATATGTAGTCATCATTCTCCCACTTGCTCCTCCTCCCGATCCGATCCACGTAGCATCATCACCATCATCGTGAATTGAGTAGTCACATACACCACACTCATGCTCGATGCCAGAAGTGCATCTTCTTCGCCACCTCCTAGTCCACCCTTCAAACTTGTCCATTTTAGCAAAGTGCATCTTCTTCATTGCCACCTGATTATCCTAAATAGTCCACCCTTCAAACTTGTCCACATAGCAAAGTTTCAAGCCATGTGTTTCATTGCAAGAGAATTGCCATTGATTATCACTAAATAGTTTACTTTGATTGTTGGGGTTAGCCCATTAATAGGTTAAGACAATCATCCCCATTATAGCTGTTAATACCACTGGTGGTTACCGGACATCACTGAATCGTGTGATCACTTTCCAAAGTAAACTATTCACCCTAATGCCGGGTATCACGAATATCTACTTGGAAACACCAAATGTAGTTAGAGAATTAGGCACAATTCTATAAAACCTTCACTAATAAGTGTTTATTGTTTTCCACAAGTGTCTCACAAGCTGTTCGTATCTCCTATATAGGAGGTTACCTTGAGCTATTCCAATGGAATTATGAGTATTAATCGCCCATTAATAGCCCTCATAATTATCCCCATTATACCTCCTAACCCATACACGACCAATTAAACGCGGTCATGAAGTTGTAATCGCAAGATTTTCCATAGCAAGATTTCAACAAGAGATATGGACACATAGATGTGAGTTTGACGAGTTTATCTTATACTGTTTCCAAATTTACAATTAAAAAGTCAAAATTTCTTTATAGCTCATGCTGAAATTTACAACTAAAAGGTTGAATATTTTTATATAGCTCATGCTTCTTCCCGAGTCTCGATATCGTACACTGAGAATGAATGGGCAAGCTAGGCATTGGTCGTGCATATTTAGAAAGACTTATGGAGTTTTGAGTACTTCTTTTCTTGATTTCCTTAAACAGTTGGGTCAAGACTTTTTGTTTAATTCAATACTTTTAATTTCCTTCCCAAAAATTTGACCAAAATTTGGTGTGTCCAAGTTTTTTGTTTGAGTTCACGTGGTGTTAGCTGAAGTGCCTACATGTCATCGTATGAATGGGCGAATAAGGTTTTTTTTTTTTGTCTGTTTTTATATTGGGGGTGATCACATGCGTTTTGATCGTTCGTCGTTATTTACGATTCTGATGTTGTATTGTCTAACAACGTAATCATAAACGATGCGAACGATCAAAACGCGCAGAAGATCAATTCCCTTTATATTTAAAGAAGATGATAACATAAATAATTGGGTGTCTGCGTATATATCATCCAAAGATCGCAAAATCATATATATATTCTTCAGACGCATAAAAATCATCAGACTTATGCATCAAAAACTCAGAAGAAAAATATATATAAATTATTCACCTGGAGGATATATATGCAATTCCCCCTAAATTTAGTGATTACAAGCTCAACCTACAAATTTAAGGCAAAAGCATTTTTATGTTATTTATATACCAGGCTATCTCCACCACCTTCCTATCTATTTATAAGATTGCTAGATCAAGCTCCTCCGTAGACCATAGTAGTAAAGCAACATGTACCCAGCCCTTCGTCAACCTTTTGGCCATGAATAACATGATCAAGCTGTAAGAAAAAAACATAAACAAAAAGAAAGGAGTACTCTAAAATCATTTCAAGAAAAGTAGAATCGCCATGAAAAAAATAGATATAGAAGAAAAGAGATACGATCATAGTCAAAAGCTCATACACACCCCCACGCATGCACGTTTTAAAGCCATGCCTATAAAAGCATAAGAAGAATAACATGGTGGCATTATCCAAACAAAAAAGATCCTACAAGAGATCAGGAATCACCGATCATGAACCTGCAAAAGAACAAATCAACAAGCCAAAAAAAAATAATAATAAAAAAAATAGTGATAATGAATAGAAAGGCAGAGAAGGAGTATTTGAGTGGTTGATAGAATGGTAGAGTATAGAGCTACCTAAGAGAGGAGGGAGTGGGCACGGGTAAGGGATTCGGGTACCTTTACCCGAGCGGTAACACCGCCGCCGCCCCTTCGGGTATCAAAATCAGGTACCAAAAACGGTTTACCAAGTCGAGCGTGTTAGGGTGTTGGATTTGAAAAAAGTGGACGTTGGGAATATAGCAACGGCTATATTTAACTTTAAATTAAAAAAAAAAAAACCTCTTTAAAACCAAACCATTTCACTTCATTTTTTCAAAATAACAATACACAAACCAAACCATTTCACACACTAATCTTTCAAAATTTGGCGAAACCATGGATCGAAGAAGAGGTAAACGTCAACTTGCAGCCAAACGTCAACTTGCCGCATGTTGGAATTGCTCAACTAAAAGCGTCAACTGCGGTACCAAACACTACAATTTTTAAGTTGTAGTTTCAACTTTTTAAATTTCAACTTTGTACTTGTTTTAATTTCAACTTTTTTATGTTGTAGTTTTTAAGTATTATGTAATGTTTTTTTAATGAAATTGTATGTTTTTATTTTAAATATTGTATGTGATTTTATGTAAAAAAAAAAAAAAAAAAAAAAAAAAATCGGTAGTATAGGTGACCACCCTCCACTTATGGTAGTGTTAGGGTAAAATTGGGTAGTTTTGAGGTGTAAGGTTTTATTGGATGGAGGTGATGTGGCACCTAGGGTATTAGGTGACCACTCCCTCCTCCCTAAGAGCATCTCCAATGTATAACACTAAATTTTGCACTAAAATAGTGTAAAATTAGCATCTTAATAGAATATGCTTGCACTAATTAAAGTTGCTCCAATGTATGACACTAAAATTTGGCACTAAACATTTTCAACTAGTTTAAATTACATTTACACACAATAAACGAAAAAAATAGTCTAAAAAACATATATCAATATTGGACTCATTTTAATTGTATTTGTTAGACAATTATAAGAATATAAATTATATAAACTATTTTTTATATTTTTAGTCATATATCAAAGATTTAACAAATACATTGAGTTTTAATACAGAGAATAGTGTTTAGTCTATATGAATAGTGTTGCACTATATTTAGTGCTTTATTATTCATCGCACTAAATTAATGACAAGTTTAGTGCTAACATCGGAGAAGAATTTATGTAGCTATTTGTACTTTTGCACCAAATTAAGGCAAAAGACGCTTAATGTTAACATCGGAGATGCCTAAGAAAGATTTATAACGCATCGTCTTAAAGACTGACGATTTAACGATTTAATGCAAATCTAATTTAATGACCAAGACTTGTATCAAATACTTGGTGTTTATCAAGCTTTTCTAAAAAGCTTTTCAAAAACCTAGTCATGCAATGCAAAAAACTATATCAAAAAGCTTTTTGTAATAGTAAAAAGTCTTTATTTGATTTTCCATAGATGCTCTAAGATGGAGAGGGGGCTTGAAATTTTGGAAGTTGGTAGTACTTGCGGTATGGTGCTCCAAATCGGTCTTTGAATATTGATGGATGTTGAATAAGTGGTTACATGTTGATTTTTTCGGGTTTTTCTTTTTTGTCAATTTTTTTACAAAGTATGTTGAGTTGTCGTCTTCTTAGATGCTTACGTGTTATAATGAGAATGCATGCTCTTCTATTTATATAATAAGTAGACTAGGTAGACGTTTAGGCAGTGCTATACACGGCTCAAGAGGAGTTAATATTTCATCTTCTGTATCATTTGAATTGGCTAGTGAAATGTTTTACCTTTAAATACGTTAAAATGTTCAAACTTATTCATTGTAGATGAGTAACATGGTATACCTTTAACTACTATTTAATAAGGGGAAGTTGCATATACCCCTCACAAGGTGAAGATATCCTTGGTACAAATTTGGAGACATGCGACAAAGTGAGTAAGATTTGGTGAATGTATGTCGGTTTGAAGAAAATGATTCAGGTTGTTTAAGTGAGATTCTTTTTACCTAGTGACTATAGAAAATACAAGAAATTAAAATCAGTCAATAGACAAATTTTGTGCAATACCATACCCCTTCCATGCGACCTACTCTAGGCTTCTATTTTCATAGTTGAGTGTTTGACAACCTCTATTATTTGACTTGTACTTTTTGACTCATGTAACGATCATTTATTAAAAATGAAGAACTTTGCCAGATATATCCTCCCGAAACGAAAAATCGCGTATATATCCAAAGTGCGCATAAAACCATTGTACTATGTGCATAAAAAACTTGTAAAAAGATATATATGCAATTATTCACTTTGGGAGGGATATATATGCATTTTTGCCAAAAATGAACTACTATGTAGTACATACTCATATATAACTTAAGATCTTTTGGATCTGATGATAAAATCAAATCGATAAAGATACTGGAAACACAAGTCTAACGATATAGAAAAGCTTATTACTGTAAGGTTGACCACAATGGTCGGTTGGGCAAGGTGGGTCGATCGACCCTTTACTCGGTTGTGCCCACTATGGCATTAAGGTGAGCATCGGTTGGGCGACACAATTTGGACAAACTAGGTCGTTCATACGACCGAATTCTATGCACACAAAAATCCAAACATCCCTCCATTTTTGTTACCGTTTCATATTTAAACAAAAAAAACTTTTTTTTTTAAAAAAACTTTACCACTTTTACATGCTATAAATACTAACTCAAACACACTTCTAAATACACAATTTCAAACACAATTCAACCTCAAACTACTCTCAACACAAGATTATTATGGTTTGTCGTCTCCCCCATTCCGTTGAAGATATGCAAATGTACGTTAAAAACAATGCGATGTGGCTCAAAAAGCTATTATAGACGTTATCAACTGCTTTGATCGAGCGAGGCGGAGAAGCGGCGTATGAGAAAACTACACGATTTGCAACGACATTACGCATGAACGAAAGCGTCGTGATCGAAAAGTTTTTGATGGATGAAGCCATAAAGATGACAACATTCATTGACATGTTGTGGGGTGTGTTCAACAAATACATAACAACATCAAGACCAAAATCGGTTGAGCTATCGGAGAACAAAACCGATGGTGTAGGTGCATCAAGTTCGTCTCGCTAGATTTGTTGGGCAACCTCTGCTGACGAGGAACGTTTGGCTCGCGTCCGTGAATTTCTGGGTTATCGGTCTCATTCAGATGATTCTGCATGCGGGAAGCATTAAGATTAAGATTTATGATTTATGTATTTCGTATCGTTTTTATTTTTAATATATTAATGTTTTTATTTAGTATTGAAATGTTTTTATATTTTATGAATTTTAAATTAGTTGTTTAAAATGTTTGAATTAAACAAAAAAATAACCAGGCCATCATTTGCTGTGAATCTGGTGGTCGGAGAGAGAAAGGCGATGTCTTAGACCTGCGCCACCACTACTACCGGCGTAATTCATCTCAACTGATAGCATCACTGATGAGATTAATGTATTTATGTAAAGGACAATAATACATAATGCAACCGACGTATTTAGCAAAGAGAAGAAACTAAAACGTATGTACATAGTACATACATATACGAAACATCTTTACAAAACTGATCTATTTTTCATATTCTTAGGACATAAATCACTTAGAAGCAACAAACCAATCGACATATTAATAAGTAGCAAAGCGATGAAAAAAATATCTACTCCGCTCCGTATAGCTTAACTCCCGGTCCCCATTCCTGAATGCATTCACATGTCTCCCTTGTCGAGCAAAAGCATCAAGTTTACACCAAAGACTAAAAGAAGTGTAGATAGAAAATCAAACTGAAAGATGCCTTACATGGACTTCAGCATGAAACAACAACCCATTTATATTGTGAAAATTGGTGAACCACCATGGCTGCCGTTGGTCCCAATCTAAACCGAAATAAAAAAATAGTTGGGAGTGAGATGAATACTAAATAATGTGTTATCAACTATTACATGGCAGCCCATTCTAACAAGAAGCATCAATCTATTTTTTTCAAGTTTGTAATTTTTTGAAATGAAGAACTCTCATATAAGCTTTTACAGCTAAAAAGCCTTTACAAAGCATTTATGTTGGGCTTCAATTGGGTTGATGGCAATTTGGATTTTGGGATGAGGGCATCACTGAAAAAGGATCAATAATAAAATAAATTTACAATAATAAAATAAATTTACGCTAAATATCTTAGGTTAATGGGCTCACCGTAGAGGACACTGCCCCCAACTAACATGTACACCCCTCCGCCCCTATCACGATACCTAATTAATACCCGACCCTAAAAGGCATGTTTGGGTCGGTTCGGGTTCGGACCGATCCTTTTGACACCCCTGCTACATCCATAACCAATGACTGCAATTTAACAAAAAAAAAGTGTGAAATACTTGGTATTTGCCCATAAATATGATACTACATCTGATCAATGTTACATTCGAAAAACGTTTTATCATGACCAAAATCCTATGGCATTTAAGTTAGCAATCACTAAACGGTAGTGTAACTATGGGTTAAAATGCTTGGGTTTAAAGCCTGAGAAAGACTCGCGACCGATAATTAAGCACATTTTCCTCAGACATTTCAGTGAGCACCTCCCTGGCACTCTCTAGATGGTCACATTTACACAAGATTATCAGCAAAGAAACCAAATTAGATACATCAAACACATTCAAAAACTTTCAAACAAGACTCGAAAACACAGTAATTTTTAAAGGTGTTTGCAGCAATGAAGAGCCAAAGAACATCATAACTACTATCTTCATCTTGCCGCCAATTCCATACAAAAATCATAGCACTTGGTTGAATAAATATTTGATACACATACATCAAGTCTAAATGTAAAAGAGTTTTTTTTTTTTCTTTTTTTTTTTAGGGGGAATTGCATATATATCCCTCTTAAAACTCAAAATTACATATATATCCAACTTAAAATCATATTTACATATATATCCTTTTCAAACACAAAAATTATCATATATATCCAATTAATTAACTTATATATATAAATAAAACACTAAATACATTATACTAATAACCTCATACACAATTGTCTATTTTACCCTCTGGGTTCTTATGTGACTTGTCATTGTCTGTACGTATACCCCTAACATAGTAACATGACACCAGCAAACTTACTCTCATTTTTTTCCTCTGAACATCAGGTACCTTAGGTATAGTCATTGTTGATGACAACTTATTTTATTAAAGATTATAATGGAAGAATCCTTAGAACAAACAACAAACCTTAACTTGTTTTCTTTTTCTTTGCGTGTGTCTCATAACTCTGATTCTCCGACAAGAAACGGTAGCATGTATCTTCAAAGCTTTACTATTTTATTACTTTCTTCTTCATTAGATCTGATTTATTATTTGTTAGTTTTGTTGTAAACTTTGCTTCGTTCATATTTCTTCTTAATTCTCTGTCACCGGTGACATCTCTGGCATCAACCACAACACAGTCACCCATTTTTAATGTCCAAGAATTATTTGTCAGGGAGAGAGGCAAATGGTGTTTGGTTTCTCGGGGATTGTGATGTTGTTGTAGAAGACAAAATTAAGGGTATAATGGTCAAATGACAAGTAACTAGTAATTAAAATCTATTTTAGTGTTTAAATTAAATAGAATCTAATTATTTGGATATATATGTTGATTTTAATGTTTAGGAAGGATATATACGTAATTACGATTTTAAGTTGGATATATACGCAATTTCGACGCTTTAAGAGGATATATATTTAATTCTCCTTTTTTAAATGTAAAAAAGGTTACCATCAGAATTCAGAAATCTTATACACCTTCTCAATTACAAATCCATAAAACTAGCAACCGTAAATATATATTGTACACAAAGTGATCCAGAAAAATAGATACCTTTTAGCCTTAAATTGATATCTTTAATGGAAGTCACTGTTTTTTAAGATCTGCAACAATTAACATAAATGTTGTCATTCGACTAATAAATAGCTGAGCAAACAAATTTACTAAAAATAAGAAAGAATCAGTAAACTAATGTGATCAATATTACTCTCAATTTCTTGACAATATAAACGAAAACATCCGGATAAATCAGATGGAGAGAATAAAAGTTACCTCGTTGTATGCGGTATCAGAGCATCTACTGGTGGTTTTTAAACATGTTTAAAACATTTTGAAGAGGTTTACAAATTTGTGAACTATAGTGAGAAACCATTTCAATCCTAAGTGAAATGAAAATGTCTAAAATCTTGGAGAAGTCTAACCTATTTTCTAATTTCTTTTTTCTTTTTATTTTTGAAAATGTTAGTTGTATTTTATGATATGAAAAGCTTTACAATAGGAAGAAGATAAAAAGGGAAAGTGGAGTATATAAGTGATAGAAATTGGGACTAAGATCCTCTCAAGTTGTTGATATAACTTGAGTCAAGTTAGATCATCATAGCCATCGGATTTGATCCAATTGTTCAATCAAAAGTTGTTTAGATTTGGTAATTAGATCAAATCCAACTACCATAATCATTATTATCGACTCAAGTCAGATATACAACCTGGCGATCTCGCCCTGTAAATTGATTGCCTAATAAATGGTGTGTAGAAGTGAGAGAAATTTTATTTTGTTTACTCTTATTTTGATGCTTAACAACGGATAAATTACTATTATCCATCTAGTTTAATCTAATGATGAGAATTAACTTAAGATTTAATAGATAAACCTAAGTCCATGTTATTTTTCTTGTCTTTTTATCTTTTTTTTTGTCTTTTTTATTAATTCACGTTTTTTTCTTTTTTTTTTAAAAAAAAATTCCCGTTATTCACTTTTTTTATTGGCGTTTTTCTTCGCTTTTATACGTTTTCGTCTGTTTTCATACGTTTTCGTCCGCTTTTATCAGTTTGTCCGTTTTCCAACGTTTTCGCCCGTTTTTCTTCGTTTTCATAAATTTTCATCCATTTTCATATGTTTTCGTCCATTTTCATACGTTTTCATGTTTTTCGTCCGTTTTTATACGTTTTCGTCCATTTTCAGTCATTTTTGTCCGTTTTTATCGCTTTCATCCGTTTTCATAGGTTTATATCTGATTTCGTCCGTTTCATATGTTTTCGTCTGTTTTTTACGTTTCGTCCGCTTTCATTTTCGTCCATTTTCAAACGTTTAAATCGCTTTTTTAGGTTTTCATGTATTTTGTTCGCTTTTATCGCTTTTGTCGTAATTTTACGTTTTCATGTATTTTCTTCTGTTTTTTTACGTTTTCGTTCATCTTTAGACGTTTTCATACGTTTTCATCCGTTTTTATACGTTTTTGTCAGTTTTCAGACCTTTTTCCTGCTTTTATACGTTTTTGTCCGTTTTTATACGTTTTTGTCTATTTTCAAACCTTTTTTCTGCTTTTATATGTTTTTCATTCGTTTTTATACGTTTTTGTCCGTTATCATACGTTTTAAATCATTTTGGCGCTTTTTATACGTTTTAAATCCGTTTTCATACGTTTTCATGCTTATTATTAAACTTTATTATATTACATGCCTAATATCAATTGTGATATTTTATAAAAAATAGTTAATGTTTAATATCACTTGTGATATTTCATAAACAAACAAGTATATTTTTAACCTTTAATATCACCTGAGATATTTCATTGCTCTATATATTTTTATATATTATCAGCTATGTGTTTTCTAATATTTTTATTTTCGTTTACAAGATAGTTTTCGTGCCTTTCATCGCAACTGATAAGCGCATATTTTTTTTAATGCAACCAATGTTATCTATCACTTGTGCTATTATACTATTAGTAGAAATAAAAGGGTTAAAGTCTCTTTAGGTGAATTCTTATTTTGATAAAAAAATAATAATAAAATAAAAAAAGTGCTAATTTAATGCAACACTTGTTTGATTTTGAGAATATGTCAAGTTTCTATTTTTATAGTTTGCTTCCTTTTAATTAATTTTGATATGTGTAAGTGACACTTATTTATCTCTTGTGATATAACACTGTAAGGAAGATGAAGCGTATTACATTCTTCATCATGTATGTGTTATCAGTTGTGATACTCAACTAAGAATGTGATGATTCTGATGATTTTGTTCGTTTTTCTTATTTGTGTTTTTGAAAATATTTAGGAAGATTTTTGTGTTTTATGATATTATGAAATATTAGACAAGTTGTTCAACTAAAAACAAGAGATGTTATGATAATTTTGTTAGACTTGTGGTGGATTTTTCTATTTAATGGATACATTGTGCATATTTCGATAGTTTTTATAGCGGGATTTGAAAATATCTATGGTTGAATCAGCAAACTAAAGAAGCTATGGTTGAAGAAAGCACACATCTTTATAAACAAACTGGGAAAGCTCAAATACATGTGATATCACACATGATATCACATGATATCACATTTGATATCACATGTGATATCACCTATGATATCACACATGCTATCACCGGTGATATCACACATGATATCACAAGTGTTATCACACATCATATCATCGGTGATATCACCTGCACATGATATCACCTGTGATATCACCTATCAAAACACACATCTTTATAAAAAAAGCGGGAAGCTCAAACACTTGTGATATCACATTCTTAGTTGAGTATCAATACTGATAACACATATATGATGAAGAATGTAATAGTCTTCATCTTCCTTACAGTGTTATATAAATAAATAAGTGTCACTTAAAAATATCAAAATGAATAAAAAGGAAGCAAACTATGAAAATAGAGACTTGATATATTCTCAAAATCGAACAAGTGTTGCATTAAATTAGCATTTTTTTAGCAAAATAAGAATTCACCTAAAGAGACTTTAACCATTTTATTTCTACTAATAGTATAATAGCACAAGTGATAGATAACATTGGTTGCATTAAAAAAATATGCGCTTATCAGTTGCGATGAAAGACACGAAAACTATCTTTTAAACGAAAATAAAAATATTAGAAAACACATAGCTGATAATATAAAAAAATATATAGAGCAATGAAATATCTCAGGTGATATTAAAGGTTAAAAATATACTTGTTTGTTTATGAAATATCACAAGTGATATTAAACATTAACTATTTTTCTAAAATATCATAATTGATATTAGGCATGTAATACAATAAAGTTTAATAATAAGCATGAAAACGGATGAAAACGGATGAAAACTAAAACAAAAAAGCAGAAAACGTATGATAACGGACAAAACGATAAAACGAATGAAAACATATAAAAGCGTAAAAAGGTCCGAAAATGCATAAAACGATAAAACGATAAAAGCGTAAAAAGGTCCGAAAATAGACAAAAACGTATAAAACGGATGAAAACATATGAAAACGGACGAAAACGTCTAAAAATGGACGAAAACGTAAAAAAACAAAAGAAAATACATGAAAACGTAAAATTACAGATAAAAACGTATAAAAATGAACAAAAATACATGAAAACCTAAAAAAACAGACGAAAACGTGTGAAAATGGACGAAAATGTATGAAAGCGGACGAAAATGAACGAAAACGTAAGAAAACGGGCGAAAACGTCTAAGAATGGAAGAAAACATAAAAAACAGACGAAAACATATGAAAACGGACGAAATCGTATATAAACCTATGAAATATCACAAGTGATATTAGACATTAACTTTTTTTATAAAATATCACAATTGATATTAGACATGTAATATAATAAAGTTTAATAATAAGCATGAAAACGTATGAAAATGGACGAAAACGTTTAAAAAACTGCCAAAAACGAACGAAAACATCTGAAACGGACAAAAGCGTATAAAAACGAATGAAAAACGTAAGAAAACGGGCAAAAACGTCTCGAAAACGAACGAAAACGTATAAAAACGGATGAAAACGGACGAAAATGTTTATAAACCTATGAAAACGGATGAAAAGGTATAGAAATGGACGAAAACGTCTGAAAACGGACGAAAGTACATGAAAACGTAAAAAAACAGACGAAAACGTATGAAAATGGATGAAAACATATGAAAACGGATGAAAATGTATGAAAACGAACGAAAACGTATGAAAACAGACAAAAACGTAAGAAAACGGGTGAAAAAGTCTAAAAACAGACGAAAACATATGAAAACGGACTAAAACGTATATAAACCTATGAAAACGGATAAAAACGGATGAAAACGTCTAAAAACAGACGAAAACGTATAAAAACGAACGAAAATACATGAAAACGTAAAAAAATGGATGAAAACGTATAAAAATGGACAAAAACGTATGAAAACGAACAAAAACGTAAGAAACACGGATGAAAACAGACAAAATTGTAAGAAATCGGGTGAAAACGTCTAAAAACAGACGAAAACGTATGAAAACGGATATAAACCTATGAAAACGGATGAAAACGTATAAAAACGGAAGAAAACGTATAAAAATGAATGAAAATACATGAACACGTAAAAAACGGATGAAAATAGACGAAAACATATGAAAACGAACGAAAAGGTAAGAAAATAGACGAAAACATATGAAAACGAACGAAAACGTAAGAAAATGGACGAAAACGTTGAAAAACGGACGAAACAGATGAAAACGGACGAAAACAGACGAAAAAAATATGAAAGCGAAAAAAAAAAGCGAATTAAAAAAATTGTGAATAAGGTGAAAAAAAAACGTTGAGATAAAAAATCGTGAATTAAAAAAAAGACGAAAAAGATGAATAAAGAAAAAGACAAAAAAACAAGAAAAAAAAACATGGACTTAGTTTTATCTATTAAATCTTAGGTTAATCCCCACCATTAGATCAAACTAGATGAAAGGTGAAGATTTGTCCCTTTTTAAGCATGAATATTTAAGTATGCAAAATAAAGTGCCTCGTAGAAGTAAAGAGTGGGTAGAAATGAGAGTCAAAGAGGAGGGAATAGTCTTGATAAAATAAAATGAGGAACAATCGCAAACTATTTGATGCCACATGTAAATTTCTTAGACACCTAGAGTAAAACAAGGGCTTCTATCTATGCTATCTATAATAGAAAAATGGTCAAAGTGAAAAGTCAAGAAAGTGAAATGTGAAAAAAATTAAAAAGGAAATGTTGAAATAATTAATTATGAGTAATTTCGACTATTAATACCTACATATGTTTCAAAAGGAAACTATTAATACACATCGAAATCGGTTGACCAGACGCTTCTATTAATACACATCGAAAATCGGTTGACCCAGACGCTCAAACCCGGCGGTTTGACCCGGTTTAATTTGACCTGCTTTCACCCAACCCGTCAACCCGTTTATATTGACTCGTTTTTAACCGAACGGTTCAACCAGTTGAACCTCCCAGGTTTCAAAATATTATGTTAATCCTCAACTTTT
This sequence comes from Chrysanthemum lavandulifolium, assembly GCA_022545495.1. NCBI lineage: Eukaryota > Viridiplantae > Streptophyta > Magnoliopsida > Asterales > Asteraceae > Chrysanthemum > Chrysanthemum lavandulifolium. Next base: position 188,366,706 of record CM040239.1, on the reverse strand, counting down.
CAAACTTTTACTATTTTTCGTTTATAACCCATAAACTTTTTTTACCACTAAAACTATCTTATTAAAAAGTACAATAAAATTTTCACAATGTACAATTTAAACAAGCTACAACATAATTCTAAATATAAAATAATTAAACATACTAATTAATATTATTTTAAAACACCCTAAAATGAAAAGTACATGTTATTATATACAATATACAAATTAATAAACACACAAAGCTTCACAAGCTAACAAGTTGATGGTACATATAGTTTTGAAAATCGGATCGGATCAACGGGTTCAACCGAAACCGTGTCGCCACCGCGCCTCGCTAACCAATAACAACCATCCGAAAACAACTAGAGAGGACCCAACCTGTAGGGTTGACTCGGTTTAAATCGACCCGTTGACGGAACGGTTCAACCAGTTGAACCACCCGGGTCGTACCGGGTTTCAAAACATTATGTTTAATCCCCAAATCTTCAAACTTTTATTATTTTTCGTTTAGAACCCATAAACTTTTTTTTAACACAAAACGATCTGTCGCTATATAAATATATTATATATATAAGGTTTTTTTCTTTCAAAAACGATTATAATATATTGCAATTAAAAGAAAATATATGCCCGTTAGTGCACATTTAACTTTTCAATAGGCTAAATACGCTCATTTCAAAAAGAAAAATGGGGCTAAATGTGCCCAAATCTTTTATAAAATAGCCAAAATTAGCCATTTATTTTTATTTTTATTTTGGGCTAATCTCATTCATGCTAATTTTGGTACGTGCGTTCTTCTTAACAACGACACCATTAATCCCATCCTTGTTAGTTTCACGCGACAAGTAACGTGTGTTGTTAGTTTTTATCTCATAACTAATGTTTACTTTCATTTTCATTAAATGTTTTTATATGTTGTTTGATAGATGTTAATAATTTTGTCTAGACTTTAGTTATCGTATAGTACAACCGTTTGCAATTGCATTTTCATAGGTTCACGTTCTATTTTAAACACTACACAAAACACTCATCACAGTATCACAAATCATTAATTATCTGACGCTAGAAACCGTTGCCGCTAGGCGCGGGTACTCGCCTATTTTATATAATAGGTAGATATAATGGAGGAAACCATTCCTTCCATTAAATAACTAAGACATTTCAAATTTAAATATTAAGCAATAAAACTATGTATGTTTGTTGTAAATTAACTTATGCATGAACATATATATTTAACACCATCAATAATGTGATCATTAACACACACCCTCCCCCCACCACCCATGCAAAAATATAATCAATAAACTACATGATATAAATCAAACAAGTTATTAAAATAAATTTTTAAATACTCTCATCAAACACAATAAAACATGAGCTAATTCTCTAAAGGAACTAGTAGCCCAGGGGACCTTTTTTAGACAAGAATGTATTTTTTTCTCAAACTAGACATGTCTACTTTGGATATGGGCTACTATATTTTAAAACCATGACAAGTGTCCACTTACAAAAGTACATCAAGTACAAGTGTGTTGGAATTATATAACATGACTAATCATAAATATAAACAATAAACATCAAGTACACATGCGGAAGCGTATAGGAAAGATTAACGAATAATTAATTAACATAAATAAGAATATGCGTACCTTTCTTGATTCTAGCCGAACAAGAATCAAATCCACAAAACTAGCAATTAGATGAACCCTAATTAGGGTTTATAGGATTATGTGAATTACCCCTTACCGTTTTGTAATTCAATCCAAGAATACTAACAATAATGTGTTAGTACCACTTTCTTGTACACACGTACTATACCGAATTAAAGGAATGCTAGTTTTAATCAAACAAAATAACTTGAGTTTGGAAAAGCTTATTGATCGACACCCTTGGTGTGATTGTCGACCAAACACAAGCAAAAACACACACAAACTATTTTAGGTTTTAGCTTATGAGTACAAGAGATAAATTACAAACACCCTTGGTTTTGTATTTATACCAAACAAACTTGGTGAACAAGGTTGAGTTGTAGATGGATTGGGTTTCCTTTTCTTGTGGCCGATCGGATGAGGTATCCCACAAGGAACTCCGGAACCTTCCCATTATTTACAACTTAGTCCTTTTTCAATTACATTTAACGACTGTTAGTCCTTAACGTCCGTTATAATTATTTCGTTTAATTAATAAATAAATATAACATTTATATTTAATTATTAACTTTAATTCTCATACGCAAAGTGTGCAATCCCGTGGTCTCGAGTTCGATCCTAACACACATCTATTAATTTATTGTCCATTAAACCAACAGCTCCCACTTGGACATATCTTAATAGAGTGATCACATCGGTTAGCGTCTAGCAACACTTCGATGCCTCTAGTACAACTCAAGTAAGGTCTCCTGAAAAAACCTTTTAATGATTTCTCATTATTATTATCCTTTTGTTTCTAATACCATGTTAAATAAAGATATGGAATTAAGTCATTCTTTATTCAACCATTCTGTTTCTCGTTATAAGTGATTGAGCAAGATTACCAAATCTTCTAAACATATTTAGGGGAGATTTTGGGTGTGGCCACACAAACATCTTGTCAACCCTACGAGGGCCCAAGAAGATTAAACTCCAAATAAATTTGAAGGAACAAATTCTATCTTGACTACGAGACTAACCCACAAACTTTGCAACACTTTAAGAAACAACCCTTATGACTACCGATTCGTATAGCGTTAAGTTGTTCCACGTATGCACTACATTCATGACACTTATCCGGTATCTCAAGTCCGAGGATAACTATTCATGATTTACTTAATAACAATATCCATAAAGTAAAATCACGTAGTTGGGATAAGTCCTATATTCAATTCATTGAATATCATCTGAAATTGGTATGCATTCTCATCAATATACTTTCAAGTTACTTTCAAGTATATTCTACCATATTTCTCAGATTTGTCTTAGTTTAATGATACTCCTATATCATTAATTGACAACGGACGATTTAGAATAAATAAATTTATTCACGGATTAAACATGCAAATATAGGATACAATATATTATAAAATCAAACATACCAAGTATTTGATTTATTATAACAATTGTTTAACATACCTTATCCAAATACTAAATAGATCAATGCATGAAAATTCCAGTTGATGAATTATGCCTCAAGTAATGATAATCATACTTGTTGATAAGGCATAAATCAGCCAATTTGATCTATCGTAATTTTGAGAATACCTTTTTTTAAGAATTCAATTAGTGAAGTTCTTGTATGTGTGCATTCAATAATCCACATAATAATTCATAAAGTATGTAACATCCTCTATCACCAATTTATGACAATTTAAACTTTCAAACATTTTAAAGTTTAAAGTATTCTTATTATTTTAATGTATAATGCAACTGTGCTCTTTTAGTAGCACACCTAGTTCACATGGCCATTAACAAGGATGAAATCCTACCATGACTAGTATTGAGTGTCATCTCAATTAAACCAGCATTATTGTATACAAACAACAATATGCTCATTTAAACTCCGTAAACTTTAATATCTTATTGTGTAATGTTTGATGTCTTTCAAACTTTCAAGTTTGTAGCTGATGACAATTTGCACAACAATTGACATATTGTTCATCCATAGAATCTAGGAGCAATTCCAAGCTGAGGATGTAATTCTTTTAGAATATTCATTACACAAGTTATCTAATAACTTTTAGTTAGATATCAATGTTGTCAAATCATCTATCATTCAAGAATGATACAACAATTTGAATATACTACATGATGTACATGATGAATCTACATGTCAAACTTAGATTTCATTTATGTTCTATCTTGTCAAAAGATATTTATCCATTTCCCAAATGATATATCATGTTTTATTAGAATCAATTATTTTACTGCACATATTTATTAATAATAAACATATATTCCAAGGTTGTATGTTTTAATTCTTAAATCTTACAAGTGAAGTTGCATTCCAATTTAATACTTAACATTTAGCTTACAAGGAATGTTACTTCCTATATGTTATACAACATATAAGATTTAAAATCTTAACATAATACTCGCACTAGCTTTCAGGAATACTTAAAATTTATCTTATTTCAATTATAAATCAAAACTAGAATTTAATAATTAAATATAAGAATAATATCATAGATGCATGCATTTATCCATTCATGAATTATTGCACTTCGTACACTTCCAAAGATTATATGAATTCAAAAAAACTTTCAATTACTTACCGTCATCGCTCAAGTAATTTCTCAAGAAAGAGTTTTGATATTTCATTGTCATATTTCATATTAATGAAAACAATTATGACAATTATCATTTTTATATATTTAATGTGTCTAGGAAAGAATATTCAATCATAATTAATTGCTTAAGTATGATTAATAATCTTGTCATAAAACATGCATTAAATATGTGTACAATATTGTCCATATGATTTCTACATAGAAATTTAAACCACTAGGGTTTCATCTCTTTGAAAAATATTATCTTCATTCTCTAGTCTAACTATTAAGATAAACCAAATTTCAAAAATTGATTACCTTTATGGATAGCATATTTAACATTCATAGTATGAGTAATTTACCCAATTCAATATTTGGTAATCCATCATAATGATTATCAGGTTTACTATAATCTTGTAACTCATATTCTTCTCAGCATATAAATCAAATATCTGAGATATCCTTGCAGATCTATGAATGAAAATTCCATCATCTTGAGGTTAACATTTCATATCTAGCCTCATCATGATATTTACTTGTGTATTTAAGAAGATTATGTATTTTGTAATTTTATCTTTCAAGATAAAAAATACTCCCACTTGCCTTTTGTAATATATAGACTATCTATATATACTTAGCAATTAAAGCAAAACTACATTTTTCTCTTTTTGGGACATTACAAATACACAATGATAATTCCTGACTTTACTTTGTTAATAACCTATTCATAAGTAGTTTAACAAATTCAGAATCTTCAATTTTAAAACTTAATATGATTCATCACATTCCATAATAAAATGGTGTTTTATCAATCTTCTAGGTTTGAGTCATATTGAGTATATTCAATCCATACTCAATTTTCTAACCTTGTTACTTTTTAAGAAAGAAGTTATGGTTATCTTGAATCAAATAAATCAAATAGAGTTTAATTCTCCTAACTGAACATACCATCAACTTGTGGTATTCATTAGAATTAATATTGTAAGACAATATAACAATATATAAGATAAACATATTCCTTTTGGCTTACCTATTTACCAACTAAGTCAACTTAATGGTATAATAGACTTTCCACGCCAATTTCATGCTTTATAACACAAGTACTTTTTAACCAAGTCACTTCATATCCATGTCTCATCAAGAAAACATAAACTGTTATAATCCCATTATACGTTATAAATTATTGATCAACTCAATGACTTCTTGTATATGTCTTAAAGAAAACCTAACAAGTTAACATCTTACTTTATTATAAGTCTAAAAAAACTTTATGTTTATGTCTTTACAATGAATCATAAACATGTTTAACTAAAGTAATTATGAACACAACTCTTGGTTTCAATAGTAATTTCAAGTTAATTTATTTACTTCACAATAATGTAGGAGTACATTATTTTTTCATTTATGTCATTCCAAAATACATAAATAAACAAGTTGAAGTAGTATTAGATTACTTCATTTATTTATGTCATTCTAATAATACATAAATATTTAATTTGAAGTAGTCTTATATATCATTTTGACACATATTCTAAATACTTGTCTAATTTAGAAACGGCAAATATGTCCATGCAAGGTCTGACTTCACATGGAGATTTACTTTGTTGTTGCAATCTCGCCAAGTTCTCACATGACGTAAATTGAACCACCAAGTGTTTCTTGAATTAGATATGTTCAAGTTATATTAGAACGTTATTCTATTACCTTGCAGTCAAGAGAGACCGTTAAATCATTTACTTATATGTTGTACCTTGCACACAATATAGATTTCTCCCACTTGTGCATGGAACAACATCATGTAGCAAATAAACAACACGACATATGTTTGTTTATGTGACTAATATGATTGTGTCATTGATATTAGCATAACTAGCAGATATAGAACCACTTTATTGTCTAATAAGGAAACGTACATGACTATCCTTGAAAACATAAGTGTCTACAAGTGGAAAGTAATTATCTTAAGACATTTTAGAGATAATATGGGTTACTACCAAGATGACAAAGCTTGTAACTCCCAATGAATTAGAGATCATTACATTAATTCCTTATTCAGTAATAAGAACACAACACTCCCACTGGATTTGACAACATTGAAAGTGTTTCATTAACCAGTGAAAGAAAATAGTGTTCTATTTACTTCCCTACACTTTTGAGAAAGTCCATACATAACAATTACTTATGTACTAAAAGAGTGTATTCTACTATGTAGATGATGAACTATCCATCAATTCTATTAACTTGAAAAATTAGGCATGTAATTTCTTTCTTAATAGTTCTACTATTCCAACAATTGTAAGTAGTACTTTCAAATGGTCAAAACAAAACAACTAGATAAAATATGCTAGTTTGTCTTTTACCAATTTATACAGTAATTAGTCTAGCTTCTAATTTAATAACTCAGAAAATATGCAATTTTCTTAACTATTAAAATTTGCTTAAGAGTTATGAATTTAGAATTTAGAAAATTCTAATTGTCCTATCATACATTTCTTCATTCATGAAAAGGAATAGGATTGAATCTCACTCTTTCTTATGAAAAGAGGACTAGGTTTATTCTCTTAGCAAAGTTGACTCTACCAAAAACCCTTACAGGTGTAGATCAATTTACCAATATAGGAATAACCTTCGTTTACGGTTTAATGTTGCATTAATACATTTAAAGAATTAGCAAAACTCAATTTTAGTATTTTCAATAATTAAACTTTTCAAGAAAATAAAATACCCAAGGTAATATTCATATAACCATAGAATTTTCTCGAAAACTAGGATCCAAATTATCATAGGTTCATTACATCAGTTGATCTGCTAGTAACGAAAGCATATAATAAGGTAATATGTCGAACAATAATTGGCAAACAATTTCCAATTCCTAGATCATTATAGGATTTATATTTTCCAACGTTATTGCAAATATAAACATGTTTCATCCCATCTTATGCCTTGAGTCCAGGTCTCACTTCCTACTCAACTTAAGTGTCTAACTTAAAGAACTGCAAATATGTTCATGTAAGGTCTGACTTTACATAAAGATTTACCTCTCCATCACAATCTCGCCAAGTACTGTCATTACGTAAATTGCAACTTCAAGTGTTCCTTTTAATTAGATGGCACATAACTTAATTTATAATGGTACTAGTTTTGATTTTATGTGGTCAAATCAAATATGCACAAAGATGTCATGCATTCATCTTGTAGCATAAATTTAATAAAAAACTTTTTATTACCAATTTATAAAGATCAAATTATCAAAGTTTTGATTGAGGTATTGGGTTCACCAATCAAGGAATTTAGCGTTAATTATCGTCCATTATACCGTACTTTTGCATAAGTGTAAACACTTAGTGTTTCGGATAATTACCACCGAAGTGGCGCATGGAATTAAAACTAATTCTCCCTTAAGATGAGTTTGTACATTTATGGCTTACTAAGTAGCTCCAATCGAACTCACAGAGGGCAGAGGACCAAGTAAGCGCAAAAGCATAACCTTGGACATCCTTTAAGTGTAATTGTGCGCACTTCTTTATTAACCCCTTTATAGTTTGTTCTAGTGGGTGAGTCGTTCAGACCATTTGTACCAAAATCATCGAGAAATTAAACTATTGAAAACTGAACTCTTCAAAAACAAATCAAATTTCACTATTGTTTAGTCCGTATTATTTTTCTATTCAAAATTACCCTTTGCTTAAAACTGTCTAACATAATAAACAAACAAGTAACAAATAAAAAATAAACAACTAAAAAACAATACGCACATAATAAACAATTTATACGTGTAAACAAGTAGCCACATGCAACTTATTCGATAAAACCCTATTAATAATCTATGTCTAGGTTAAATTAATGTATATATTAATTAGGGCTTTCACTCTCCCAATTGAATGTGAGCCACATACATCGACGAATCGATTATAAATAAAGTAAACCCATAATTAATGATATACCAAATTGCACATAATTGATTTATTAATGTATATAATTGGAGTCTTCCCCAATTCAAGATTTATCGTAAATAAACATGTGATAAATATATCTTAACAATTTAAACAAATATTCAAGCAACTATCCATGACAAACATGCATTTATCATCATGGATATATCATAACAATTATACAAATAGTCACAAGATCGCATATTAAAATTTCATGTCACATAACATATTATTAATGAATTAATCACGTAACAAATATATTAATTATAGGTTTCGATAAGGTTAGCAAACAATTTTCAAACCCTAAAAATATTTTAAGTATGTCGACTAAAAAAATTTAAGGGGTACGCCCCATATAAATAAAATTAAATCGACACATAAAAAAATAATCTAAAACCCTAGATTAACCATATCAAACAACATACAATTATTCGTTTTTTACGCGTTTAGTAATTAATTACTCATTAAAACCAATGGCTCGTGATGCCACTGTTGGAATTATATAACATGACTAATCATAAATATAAACAATAAACATCAAGTACACATGCGGAAGCGTATAGGAAAGATTAACGAATAATTAATTAACATAAACAAGAATATGCGTACCTTTCTTGATTCTAGCCGAACAAGAATCAAATCCACAAAACTAGCAATTGGATGAACCCTAATTAGGGTTTATAGGATTATGTGAATTACCTCTTACCGTTTTGTAATTCAATCCAAGAATACTAACAATAATGTGTTAGTACCACTTTCTTGTACACACGTACTATACCGAATTAAAGGAATGCTAGTTTTAATCAAACAAAATAACTTGAGTTTGGAAAAGCTTATTTATCGACACCCTTGGTGTGATTGTCGACCGAACACAAGCAAAAACACACACAAACTATTTTAGGTTTTAGCTTATGAGTACAAGAGATAAATTACAAACACCATTGGTTTTGTATTTATACCCAAACAAACTTGGTGAACAAGTTTGAGTTGTAGATGGATTGGGTTTCCTTTTCTTGTGGCCGATCGGATGAGGTATCCCACAAGGAACTCCGGAACCTTCCCATTATTTAGAACTTAGTCCTTTTTCAATTACATTTAACGACTGTTAGTCCATTACAACTAATTACTTAACGCCCGTTATAATTATTTCGTTTAATTAATAAATAAGTATAACATTTATATTTAATTATTAACTTTAATTCTCATACGCAAAGTGTGCACTCCCGTGGTCTCGAGTTCGATCCTAACACACGTCTATTAATTTATTGTCCATTAAACCAACAAAGTGTGTAAGCTATATGTGAGACTTGTCCCCTACGAGTACTTTGGGTTACTACTGTTTTGTCGGGACGACCAAAACCCGGGGCGACCTGATTTTTGTCTTTTAGTGAAAAAAGTCAAACCTCAAATAATACTAAAATATTATTGGGCTACCGGGACTTGGGCTACTTACATTTAATAGGTTGGGCGACCATTTGGTAGAAAGGTGTACTTTTATGATCCACCTTCCTAAAATACCGTGATATCTACCTCGAAAATTGTGCACACTTAATTTTATACAAAAAATACACAAATACACAAATTCAAAATATAAAATACAAAAATAATTTAGTTTTGCTACTCAAAAACACGTACACACACATGCAGAATTTTGAAAGATCACTTAGCGTATCCAATACACCAATGCATTTGAAATATCTTAGCGTATTTAACACACTACAACAACTCCATATCTAAACACACACTATGTTTAACTCAAAACACACAAGATAACATTTAACCCAATCACACACTAGATCTAACTCATTACAAGCAATGTTCATCTTCTTCACCTAAACACGCAGTAACTGTTCATCTTCTTCGACGCTTAACTCTGACCGATTTATATTTAAAATGGGTTTTTATAGGGTATGCTTGTTCGTATTTTACGAAACCCTAAACTTTTTTAAAACTTCGTATTATGTTCTTTTAGGGTTTTGTTTCTATTACTTGTATTTTATGTTTGTGTTGTTTTTGTGGCCTTTATTATTTGCTTATCTTGTAAACATGCCACCGGACTACTCTGTGACTGCAAGGATGGACATGCTTCAAAATCAGCTTATGCAACACAACAATGAAGCATCTACTTTTGGCTCATACAACTTCATGGCAGGTAATCCCCACAGGCTGATAGCTCATTACATTTCTGGTTCTAAAGAGATTTGGATTATAGATAGTGGTGCTACTAATCATATATTCATATCACTTACATTAATGCACAACATAATTTCATGTATACACCAATTACTTTGCACTTACCAAATGGTTATACCATACATGTCACCAAATTGGGTCAGTCAAACTACAATCAAATATAACACTACACAATGTACTTTATATCCCAACTTTCACTTACAACCTCATCTAAATTAGCCAAATCCTTAAACACACCTTAAAATTAATCACCTTCACTCATGACACTTGTGTTTTCCAGAGCCATGATGGTTCACAAACTCATGGAACACTTAGTGGTAGATTGCACATCTTACCCTCTACAGCTCGAACTACACCTGCTCAACCAACTGCTACTGCTCTGTTTACTACCAGTAACCTTTCTATATGGCATGCTAGGCTGGGATACCCATCAACTTAAGTGCTTAAACATGTATCCAAATTACCAATTTCAATTTCTAGTTCAGTAGATCACAAATGTACTATATGCCCTTTTTCCAAACACCATGCTTTACCTTTTTCTCCTAGTTTGTCACATGCTAGTTCTGCTTTCATTTTGATTCATATGGATGTATGGGGTCCCTATCATCATTGTACATTCAATAAATGCAAACTATTTCTCACCATTGTTGATGATTTTTCTAGGGCCGATAGACTTACTTAATTCCATCCAAACACCATGTTATTTCAACAGTCAAACATTTTCATGCTTATGTCAAGAATTAATTTGACAAACACATTCAAATCAAGAAGTGACAATGGTACAGAGTTTGTAAACTCTTCTCTTACTGAATTTTTCAATACAAATGGCATCATTCACCAAACCTCTTGCCCCTACACCCCACAACAAACTCAAGAGTAGAAAGAAAACATGAACACCTATTAGAGGTAGCAAGAGGACTTCAACTCAAGCAAATTTTTCAAAGCACCTGTAGGGATATTGTATCCTAACGACCATATATCTAATCAACAAATTTCCCTCACCCACATTAAACAAAAAAAGCCCCTATGAGTTACTCTACCATCATCCACCTCCAATTGAACACCTCAGAACCATTGGATGTATATCCTATGCACATCAACACACCCCTGATAAATTTCAGCCAAGGTCAATACCCATTACCTTACTTGGCTACCCACAAAACCAAAAAGGTTATCTACTCTATGATCCACTCACCACCAAAGTTATCACAAGTAGACATGTTACTTTGAAGAATCCATTTTTTCTTTTCATCAAACCACCATACGTATCCCAAACAACACCACAACTATCCCTACCACTTACAACACACCTTCACTATCCACATTATCACCTATTTCATTCAACACACCCACACCCACACCTTCACCAACACAGTCCCACCACTCATCTCCCAGTCAACCATCTAACCCTGCATCACCCACTTCACAAGAACATTCACAAACCAACCTTACAATACCTATTACAGATCCTCCAACTTCAAGTCCACCATCACCACTCCATACCAACCATACACCCTCATCCTCACAGACTGAACCATCACCATCACAGACTACCTCATCATCATCAAAACCTGAACCACCACCTATACCACCAGCACCAACAAGAACTTCCACCAGACAAAAATACAACCTGCAAAATATCTGACTATCAATGCAAACTACCACCTTCTTTATCAAAACACAATCACTCAAACTTTCTTAATTTTTCAAATCTAAAAAACAATCACTGCATTTTATACTTCGCATAGATAGAACTATAGAAACACATTCTTATGTCCAGGCCTCCAAAGATCCAAACTGGACTGAAGCTATGAACAAAGAGACTCAAGCCTTGGAAGAAAATGGAACTTGGGAAGTCACCACACTCCGCCCATGAAAAAGTCCAATTGGCAGAAAACGGGTCTTCAAAATCAAGTATAATGTCAATAGCTCAATTGAGAGGTACAAGGCAAGGCTGTTGCTAAAGGCTATCATCAGAGAGAGGGCATTGACTACAAAGAAACTTATGCACCAGTGGAAAATATGTTTACTGTAAGGACTATGCCTTCTATTACAATCTCTCACAATTGGTACATTGAACAACTGGATGTGAACAATGCATTCTTACATGGGGATTTGAATGAAGAAGTCTACATGTCACTACCATAAGGCTATCCACAACCTTCAATTCCAAACCCTGTGTGAAAACTCAAAAGTTCTCTTTATGGTCTTAAACAAGCCAACAGACAGTGGTTTGAGAAGCTCACTACATTTTTACTCAGTCTTGGTTTTACTCAAAGCTATGCAAATACCTCCTTACTCACCATCAACACCAATGGTTCTCAGACCTCCATTCTTATCTGTCACACCCTCGCCGGAGGCGGAAACACGAGGTGTAACGGAAGGGAACATAAGCACAAGATAATAGAACATACCAACATTAATATTTAAAAGAAAGAGTACACCATTACAATACTAGTTTAGCCGTCATCGGCAATTATATTACAAGTTTAGTTCCCAAAATATTTCGTTCTATTACATAATGATTTGTAGTGACAAGTGAAAACTTCATTATGCAAGACCGGTAGAAAAAGCTTACTAACGATCACAGAAATGCATGAGAGAAAACGGGTCAACTATGAAAATAGTTGGTGAGTAAACACGCTTAGCAAAATAAGAAAACTCGAAAGAAATATTCAAAGCTTTCGGTCAACGAAAATAGATCCCAAAGCAAAGGCTTTGTAAATCCACTCGGCCCAAGTTCACCATACAAAACTTGCAACCTGTGTGTTTACAACCCATTGCACAAAATATAGCGATCAAGTGGTCAAGTATAAGCGGTCATAATAGCTCACAATATAGTACCACAAATATAATAATTCGTGGATGATACCGATGAAACCAAATTAAGTCATGCCACTACCCAAAGTTATATGGTGCCTCTTCCCAAAGATATACTGGTGCCTCTTCCCAAAGATATACTGGTGCCTCTTCCCAAAGATATACTCCGAACATAGGAGTCTTTATAGTGATGCTCCGAACATGGGAGACTTTATAGTGATGCTCCGAACATGGGAGACTTTATAGTGATGCTCCGAACATGGGAGACTTTGGGACAAGGTCATAACACGTACGGTTCAATAAGCTCAAATAAGTCATAATTCCGTAATTTATTTCAAGGATTGATTCGAGTTCACAAGTTCTAGTCAAACTAATTAATAAAAGTAGTGATCAATTTAGCTCAAGAATGATTCATGCATTTCGCCCCAAAGTATAGTAAAAACGGTAAAAAAAAGGGGATGTGATTACTCACTAGATAAACTGGAATGATGACAAGAGTGAGTACACCGAGGTATAATGTAATGCTTTAACCGGGACCTATTACGAATGATATGATATGTAATGAGTTGCAATGTAATGTTATGCATGCATTTCAGATGTTATTTATACCATTTATGAGTTTTGAAAATAATACTTATCGTCGAAAAATACTCTTTGACGCCTTGACCCTTCAAAATCACTTTACAAGTTTTACGTCAAAATGTCATCCTACAATGGTTTCGTAATGATTTATGGTGAAATTTTCACTTTTCGTCGTAAAACAATGTCGTCGAATTTTTATAAAAGTAACAAAATGGCTTTGGAAAACTAGTCGTAATGGTGTGCGTCGATCGTTAGAAACGAACTCGACGGTTTTGGAAAGTTTGTATCGAAATCTAGAAGTTTCGATTCAGAGTTTTCGTCATAAAGGTCTCGAACATAAAGATAATAAGGGTTAAAGATGGGGATTTTGTCTAATTGTTGTGTAAAAGTGAGTTTCGCCAATTTTGAGCAACCGTAATTAATTTATTAAAACTCCGCTATACAAACGGTTGATTGTTTTGAAAACATGCTCGGTGATCTTGATTTTATTAGAAGACATTTCGTTTCAAAAGTTCCACATCATTGATAAAACACCGCTAACATGGTCGTTTCAACTAACATAACACTTGTCTCGTAAAATAATATAGTTTTCGTAAAATAATAGTTACGGCAATTTTATGAAAACGCATATATCTTTGTCGTTTCAAACCGCTTTCACGATAATACGTCCTTAGCTTCGTATCAATGTATACTAATATATTTTTGATAAGTCGAAATAATTTGTGAAGCTTAGGACTCGTTTTAACCCGAATAGAGTAAAAATAGTATGCTGAAATTTGAAAATAATATATTTCGTCGCCAAACTTTAAAAATTCATAACTTCTTCGTTATAACTCCGTTTTATCCGTTCAAGCGCCACGGATTCGTTTTAAAGTATATTTCTAAATATCAAGGCCAAAAAGTCGTGCCTACTGTCGGTTTTTCCAGAAAATCAAAACAAGGACAGAACATATTTTATACTTATCGAAAATAGTTTTTCTCGAACTAAACCTATTCTAATCCCTTCAAATCAACTCCAAAGCTAGTCTAATCCTACCATACACCTTCTTAGGGTGTCATGGGTTCCTAAACATCATCAAGACCAAAGTATACCAAGGGGATAATTATAGGATGACCATATATATATATATTTCTAAAAATCATGAAAAATGGTATAAACAACACAAGTCTTGCATGCTTGTTCCAAAAATGAAGAGATGAATATAAAATGAAAAGGAAGCATGAAAAATGTAAATGATATGCTTACAAGTATTATGATGAGGTGCAAAGAACAAGGTTTAGCCTAAATACTCTAGATTTTTATTTCAAAATCTTAATAAGAGTATTATCTAGATTGTATAAAACTTGGACTTGAATTTTTTTTGATGAATCCTTGCTACTCCTTGTTAGGCCGGTTTTGAGGAGAACCAAGAGAGAAGAAAAACACTTACTACTTGACTTGAAATTATTAGAATGAATGTATGAGTTGAAAAATAGATACTTGGAGTATAGATACATGAATTCAAAGAAATTTTTTACCAACTTTTAGATACATTCCCCCCCATGGCCGGATATGGGGGGATTGTGTCTTCACAATATATATATATATATATTTTTTTTTTCTTTTATAATGTAGGAAATTGTAAAAAGTGTAAGTAATTTGTGTAGATAAATATAACTTGTAAGGTTTTGGTAGCTTTTAAGTACAAGTAAATTTTTAATAGATCAAAATAGAGTATAATGATATTATAAAAATTGTAAAAATACATTCCTTGTGAAATTTGAGTGATATAATAATTATAGTGTAGTTTTTAAGAAAAATGTCGTAATAATATAAATTTAACGATTTATATACCAAATAAATTTAAAACACTAGGTAAACTCAAAATATAGTTTTTAAAACTAAATGTAAGTTTAAAAAAATACATCGGGATCATTTTTGAAAGTAACGGATTAAATGCTCAAAATAATAACTCACGCGATAACGTTTATTTAATAAAAATTTCACGCGTTAAATGTGAAATGAAATGTCATGAATGAACTAGTATGATGAATGTAGAGTTTAAGAAATGACCAAAAATTGAGAATTGTGACATTCTTCCCATGTCAGAGGAATCACGTCCTCGTGATTCGATTAACGATACTATAGTCCGAACCTCGACAAGAGTTCTAAAAGTTCATGCTTGTACGAACAGTCTAAATGATCATATCAATGCCCATGCGCATGTGTTCCCTATTCAACTAAATGCGTGCCCGTGATTAGATTGGATAGGGTAAACTTGCCAATATCGAACGTAGCTCTCAAAAGACCTTTAGGTAGTCGATTCTAATTTAATCTCACAACTACTCAAACAAGAACTGTCATGAGGTTAAACTAAACCGACTTGAGTAAACTTGTCTCTTAGCTTGATTTTCGCAACTCATCAAACAAGAACTGTCACTAGATCAAGCTAGGAAACAAGTTGTTAGAAAGGTAGGATTCAACATCCTTGAATGAAGTCTTTTGAAAGATTCGCTCGATATTGGATTTACTTACACAAATCAAATCAAATCAACAAAATATATAACAACTAAGGTCGATATCAATAGGTCTCGAATTAATCAATATCGTGAACGTGATAAGAATTGGAAGGAAGTTAAGCACTCAAAATCATGTTGCACAGAAATAAAGTGATTGCTCAAAAGAATGTACCGTTACAGCGTTGCGGGCTTCCTCGTGCCCGGATAGAATGCTCGACCACGCATGGGAGGAATTTCAATGTTCGATCTTGTGGGCCTTCTATTGCCAACGCCGTGTTTGGACGACACCTCCTTGATTGGGAGTTCTTTTCGCCTTTGGGCGGTATTGCGGGGTGATCTAGACTTCCACACTCGTAACATGCTTTTCTCCGCCCTGATTTCAGCCTGCTTTGAGCAATTTCGCCGAAGTGCCCGCCTGTCCACATTTGTCGCACCTTCTCAGCCTCTCTGAGTGATGATAATTACATCGAGTACACAAAGGATGTGGACACAGATATCCTTTGCGCCCTGGTGATCGCCCATAGTTCGGGTTATTCACGCCTCTTGTTTTGCCGATTCGGTCTCGGTTTCCGGTGATCCTCCCGCCGCTTTCGTCCATTGTCGCTTGATTTTGTTAGTTCTCCGCACCATCACATCATTTGTTAAGCGATACGCCATACTCACAGTGTCAAGTTGCGAGTGGTTGGTTTCACAAGTGACATCCCTCCTAATTTCGTATCAATCCCCATATATATCGGTCAATCAACTTCTCCACAAGTGGAAACCATGTGAGGAACCATCCTAGTTAACTCGTGGAACCGGATCGTGTACTTGTCGATCTCTACTCCTACCATCAGTGGTTCCAAAATTCTTCTTCCAGGTTTACGCACTTCATCTTTTCGCAGTACTCATCGCTAGTAGTTTCTTAAATGCTTCCCAAAATAACGCATTTGCCCCTCTTCCTCTAGTCCGTAGTTGGTTGTTCCACCAGTCAATGCTCGACCGTAGTAGACCAAAGAGAACTCAACCTTGTTTCCTTCAAAGACATTTCGTGATACTAAGCTTCACTCAACATTCTCGAACCAGTTAGCAATTCAATGGCACCTCGCACCATGAAATTCCATTGGCTTACATGTCATGAAAGTTTTGTAGCGCATCCTTGACCGTTTGAAGTACCTTCCCGTTGTTGGTTCGTCTAGCATCGAGATGTGTTATAATCGGGTGAGTAGATCCGCTATTCCAAAGCAGTTGTTGTTTGGATCGTCATTGTTGTTTGGGTTGCCGTTGTTGCTACCTCGAAGCGTGTGTTTTTGCGACCATGATCCTACAAAGGACCAAAACATCGGTTGAGTAAACCACATTCGAACGAAGTCGATGAGGTGTAGAACGGTGGTAATGTGTGTTATAGTGATCGAAATATGACAGATCGTGGGCATGCTATGTCTAACAAGTCGAAAGATGGAAAAGAGAGGATATAAATAAGATACGGTAATGTAGACGTGAACGTAAAACATACTATGCATACCCACCCACCAATGCAACTTCAGTGACCGGACTCTAAAGACTCGACTAAATATGATTTAAAACTATTATTTTATCATTGCATGGTTCTTCATAAATTAGACATAGTTGATCGCTATGTATAATTTATGATTAACGATGCAACGATAGGACTAGATGACTTGATGATGTTCAATGTTTAAAAAATTTCGTTATAGTGTGATTTTAATTTTGAAAATCGGCATTCTCTATAACCTTCGCTCGATACCAATCTGTCACACCTCACGGAGGCGGAAACACGAGGTGTAACGGAAGGAACATAAGCACAAGATAATAGAACATACCAACATTAATATTTAAAAGAAAGAGTACACCATTACAATACTAGTTTAGCCATTACCCAATTATATTACAAGTTTAGTTCCCAAAATATTTCGCTCTATTACATAATGATTTGTAGTGACAAGTGAAAACTTCATTATGCAAGAACTGTAGAAAAAGCTTACTAACGATCACCGAAATGCATGAGAGAAAACGGGTCAACTATGAAAATAGTTGGTGAGTAAACACGCTTAGCAAAATAAGAAAACTCGAAAGAAATATTCAAAGCTTTCGTCAACGAAAATAGATCCCAAAGCAAAGGCTTTGTAAATCCACTCGCCCAAGTTCCGCTAATACAAAACTTGCAACCTGTGTGTTTACAACCCATTGCACAAAATATAGCGTATCAAGTGGTCAAGTATAAGCGGTCATAATAGCTCACAATATAGTACCACAAATATAATAATTCAGGGATGATACCGATGAAACCAAATTAAGCTGGGTGCCACTACCCAAAGTTATACTGGGTGCCTCTTCCCAAAGATATACTGGGTGCCTCTTCCCAAAGATATACTGGGTGCCTCTTCCCAAAGATATACTCCGAACATAGGAGTCTTTATAGTGATGTTCGAACATGGGAGACTTTATAGTGATGTTCAACATGGAAGACTTTATAGTGATGCTCCAACATGGGAGACTTTGGGACAAGGTCATAACACGACGGTTCAATAAGCTCAAATAAGTCATAATTCGTAATTTATTTCAAGGATTGATTCGAGTTCACAAGTTCTAGTCAAACTAATTAATAAAAGTAGTGATCAATTTAGCTCAAGAATGATTCATGCATTTCGCCCCAAAATATAGTAAAAACGGTAAAAAAAAAGGGGATGTGATTACTCACTAGATAAACTGGAATGATGACAAGAGTGAGTACACCGAGGTATAATGTAATGCTTTAACCGGGACCTATTATGAATGATATGATATGTAATGAGTTGCAATGTAATGTTATGCATGCATTTCGTATGTTATTTATACCATTTGCGAGTTTTGAAAATAATACTTATCGTCGAAAAATACTCTTTTGACGTCTTGACCCTTCAAAATCACTTTACAAGTTTTTACGTCAAAATGTCATCCTACAATGGTTTCAGTAATGATTTATGGTGAAATTTTCACTTTTCGTCAGAAACAATGTCGTCGGAATTTTATAAAAGTAACAAAATGGCTTTGAAAAACTAGTCGTGAATGGTGTGCGTCGATCGTTAGGAAACGAATCGGACGGTTTTAGAAAGTTTGTATCGAAATCTAGAAGTTTCAGTTCAGGAGTTTTCGCCATAAAGGTCTCGAACATAAAGATAATAAGGGTTAAAGATGGGATTTTGTCTAATTGTTGTGTAAAAGTGAGTTTCGCCAATTTTGAGCAACAGTAATTAATTTATTAAAACTCCGCTATACAAACGGTTGATTGTTTTGAAAACATGCTCGGTGATCTTGATTTTATTAGAAGACATTTCGCTTTCAAAAAGTTCCACATCATTGATAAAACAGCCGCTAACATGGTCGCTTCACCTAACATAACACTTGTCTCAGAAATAATATAGTTTTCGAAAATAATAGTTACGGCAATTTTATGAAAACGCATATCTTTGTCGCTTCAAACCGCTTTCACGATAATACGCCCTTAGCTTCAGATCAATGTATACTAATATATTTTTGATAAGTCGAAATAATTTGTGAAGCTTAGGACCTGTTTTTAACCCGAATAGAGTAAAATAGTATGTCAAATTTTAAAATAATATATTTCGTCGCCAAACTTTAAAATTCATAACTTCTTCGTTATAACTCCGCTTTATCCGCTCAAGCGCCACGGATTCGCTTTTAAAGTATATTTTCTAAATATCAAGGCCAAAAGTCGTGCCTCACTGTCGGTTTTTCCAGAAAATCAAAACAAGGACAGAACATATTTTATACTTATCGAAAATAGTTTTTCTCGAACTAAACCTATTCTAATCCCTTCAAATCAACTCCAAAGCTAGTCTAATCCTACCATACACCTTCTTAGGGTGTCATGGGTTCCTAAACATCATCAAGACCAAAGTATACCAAGGGATAATTATAGGATGACCATATATATATATATATTTCTAAAAATCATGAAAATGGTATAAACAACACAAGTCTTGCATGCTTGTTCCAAAAATGAAGAGATGAATATAAAATGAAAAGGAAGCATGAAAAATGTAAATGATATGCTTACAAGTATTACGATGAGGTGCAAAGAACAAGGTTTAGCCTAAATACTCTAGATTTTTATTTCAAAATCTTAATAAGAGTATTATCTAGATTGTATAAAACTTGGACTTGAAAAATTTTTGATGAATCCTTGCTACTCCTTGTTAGGCCGGTTTTGAGGAGAACCAAGAGAGAAGAAAAACACTTACTACTTGACTTGAAATTATTAGAATGAATGTATGAGTTGAAAAATAGATACTTGGAGTATAGATACATGAATTCAAAGAAATTTTTTACCAACTTTTAGATACATTCCCCCATGGCTCGGATATGGGGATTGTGTCTTCACAATATATATATATATTTTTTCTTTTATAATGTAGGAAATTGTAAAAGTGTAAGTAATTTGTGTAGATAAATATAACTTGTAAGGTTTTGGTAGCTTTTAAGTACAAGTAAATTTTAATAGATCAAAATAGAGTATAATGATATTATAAAAATTGTAAAATACATTCCTTGTGAAATTTGAGTGATATAATAATTATAGTGTAGTTTTAAGAAAATGTCGAATAATATAAATTTAACGATTTATATACCAAATAAATTTAAAACACTAGGTAAACTCAAAATATAGTTTTTAAAACTAAATGTAAGTTTAAAAAAATACATCGGGATCATTTTTGAAAGTAACGGATTAAATGCTCAAAATAATAACTCACGCGATAACGTTTATTTAATAAAAATTTCACGCGTTAAATGTGAAATGAAATGTCATGAATGAACTAGTATGATGAATGTAGAGTTTAAGAAATGACCAAAAATTGAGAATTGTGACATTTATCTATGTTGATGATATCCTCATCACTGGACAAAATACGTCCTACATTGATCAGATCAAACAGCTTCTCCATCAACAATTTAGTATTAAGGATCTTGGTGCTCTTCATTACTACTTGGGTATAGAATTTCTAAGAAACTCAACTGGTTTGGCCATCTCTTAGAGGAAATACACCCTTGAGCTTCTCACACTTGCAGGTGTTCTTGATCTTAAACCTTGTGCCACACTAGTTGAACCAATCACTAAAATCAATCTAACTAATAGAGACATCTTTCCTGATCCTACTCTCTACAAAACTTTGGTTGGAAAATTCATCTATCTCACTATCACTAGACCATCTGTTTCATTTGTTGCATAATCACTTAGCCAATTTCTCAAAGAACCTATAACACCTCACATGGCAGGCTTAACAAAAGTACTCAGATATCTCAAACTCTACCCTGGACAAGGACTCTTCTTTCCAGCTCAAAATTCTCTCAAATTAACTACTGTTATGATAGTGATTGCGCAAGTTGCTCACTTCCCAAAAATCATCTCATGCTAAGACATTTTTCTAGGTTCTAGCCTCATTTCCTGGCAATCCAAAAAGCAAAGAATGGTTTCAGGGTCTTCTACTGAGGCAGAATACATGGCTAGAGCAGACATTTCATGTGAAATCAGTTGGCTAACATGTCTACTCAAAGATCTGTAAGTTCATGTTTCTACCCCTGTCCCAGTTCTACTATTGCTTTGGCTTCTAATCCAATTCATCATGCTAGGACTAAGCATATAGAAATAGACTGCCATTTTGTTAGAAACAAAATTAAAGCAGGGGAAATTCTTCCTTCTTATGTTCCTACAAGACTACAAGTGGCAGACATACGCACAAAAGGCCTAAGAAGAGCACTATACTACCAATGTCTATCCAAGTTGGGCATTTTCAATCCTTATTCCATGCCATCTTGTGGGGGGGGGATAATATGACCACTCAAGCTTAAAGCAATGCAACAGTAACTCAAAGCAATGAAATAGTGCAGAGTCAAGCTCATATAGTGCAAAGTTTGCACAACTACAAACACAGTCACCACAAGATGAAGATACTGCTTTATGATAGCCTAACTCTTTGCAAAGAGATGTGATGTATTTAAAATGTAGTTTTGTCTAGATACATTGTAGTAAAAGTGTAGTCAAGTAGTATAGTGCAGCCAAACAAGTAGTGTTCATTTCCTGTATTGATGTAACAATTTTATAATTCAATTTTACATTTTCCTTTCCCTCTCAATGTCTTATGAATATTGTAAGATATAGGATTTCACAAACACACTAAACTATAATCACATGAGGCGTTCAAGTAGTTTAGAGAGAGAAAGTTCTAGAGAGAGAAATGGAAGAGAGGTGGGAACTATGTGAAACAAAGAGAAATGGTATTGAAGCTACAACCCTCTACCTTGGGAGGTAGAGGGTATTTATAGTGTCTTACAAATAACGCCACATACGGGCTGTGGATCAGGCATACAGTGGGTAAAGACCCGTCCGTCCTCCACGGTGTTACTTAACAAACTACTTGCTAACATAACTTGACTACGACTACGAGCTTTCTAACGAATACATATACTTGAGGTGACCGACTCTTTAACGACTGAATTTTCTAATTCCTAACAAATATCATGTACATTATTCTTGTTGCAAAGCAAAACATACCCAACACGTCAATACCCATATTCAAGCAACTAAAACCAAAGCAGTCCCGCCATCAGAACCTTAATCGCAACACCACTGATTCGGTCCCGAACCGTCAAGTTTTCGACACAAGCCGGCCACTTGAATGGCGACCGTGAGAAACTTAAAACAGATTCGGATACGTAATGCAATGAAGATCGGGAGAGTATAGTGTTTCCCGGTCGTTATGTCCCAAATAGCTACGCGATGAATCACCAAACGAATAGTGATCGGTAGATTTGAACGGAAAAGAGGTTTGTGATTATTATAACTACGTAAAAAGTACATAAACTACAAGGGCTTAAATGCAAATTAAAGGAAATTAAAAAGATAAAAAATATTAAATAAACGCTATCACTATTTGCAAAATGATGTTTTTGATTTTATGTTTTTATAAAACTACGTGACGTACAAAAGAAAATGTGAAACTATAGCAATATTAATCCTAAAAATATGAAAATGACATTTTTACAAACCTAATGATAAAAGAAAATATTTAGAAAAAGAAAATTATTTTTATAACTATTTATCTAATTATTATTAATTAAAAACTAATTTTAACTATTTAATAATAACCTAAAATACAAGAAAATATGAAATAAAGCTAGAAAAATAAAATTTTGACTTGGAAAAATCTAAAATAACAAAAGCAAATTTTCAAAACTATTTTTTTGTATTTTTCTGATTGTTTTTGAATTTTCTATTAATTAAAAACTATTTAAAACTACTTAAATTGCTTAAAAATACAAATGTAACTAAGAAAAATCTGAAAAAAATAATTTTTTGGCTTTTTATATTTATCTTAACCTAAGAAAAATGAAAAATTATTTTTTTGAAACTTTTCTTAATTAATTGTATTAAATGATAATTAAAAATGCTTAAAAACTAATTAAAATGAAGAAAAATACCAAACTGACCTAGAAAAATCTGAAAAATTCAAGATAAGCCTAAAATAATATACTGAATCTAGGAAAAATAGAAAAACAGGTGGTTGTGTGCAAGAATATGAAACTGCTATGCAAAGTGCTTATAAATAAGCACTTATGAAAAGCCAAAAGTCACAAATAAGCACCAAACTTGCACCGAAGCTACAATAAGCTAAAACTACTTAAAAACAACTAAAAACAACAAGCCTTAACTTCTATAATACTAATTGCACAGATTTGATGATTTTGATTTTTATGCTAAAAACAGTTTTTGGGGTCTACTTTGGAGCCCAAGGATAAGCTACACAATAAGCTAAAACTTAAAACCAAAAATTGGAACCTAAACAAGACCTGGTAAGCTACTTATGAACCAAGGATGAGACCACAGGTAGCTCTTGTGAGCTTGATACAAGTTTCAAGATAAACTCAGCACACTCAAGATTCACCGAGTTTGTGCACAGTGAATTGAGACCAAATCCACAAGCCTTTTTGAAGCTTATAAAAAATTCACAAAAATCTGCTAAAATGATAACAAGAAAGTAGACCAAGTGAAGTTATTAAAACCAAAGTTTCACATGATTAGGCTCAGAAATGAATCCAAGAAAAATCTCCCTAATTGGGCTCAAAACTGGTTTGATCCAATTTGACTTTTGAAGTGAAAATGAAATGTTGACTTTGGTGAGATTTGAGCTCAATTTAAGGACTGATCTTGATGTATATTGATGAAATGGAACTACTGCAATCTATTTCTAAGAATCTTAAACACAAAACAAGACTTTGATTCTATAAAAATCCAACAGATAAGCATATTTAGATAGTTTAATGTGATGTTGACTTTGAGTGTTTGCAGGCACAGACAACTGACTCAAATGAGTCTAATTACTTATTTTAAGACAGATAATGCAATAGTCAGGTACAAACAAAGACTCAAACTCAGCCTTTCATACTGATCCAAACACACCTTTAACCCACTGATTTGCAAATAAAATGAGATAACCACTGATTTAGCTAAAGCAAACAATTAAACTGACTTTAACTACTCTAAATACAACTTAGTAAACAGATTAAAACTATTTAGGGTTGCAACTACAGATTATGCAATAGAACTTGAAAATTTAACTTACTTTTGGTCCTTAGCCACAATGGCTTGAAACAGAACACAATGAACCTCTATCCTATAAAAATCAACCCATTGAACTCATAATCAACCCAAATCCAGCACTGCTACACCCATATCCATTTCCACTTCAGTTTTTGACCCAGTTTGACTTTTGTTGACCAGAATCCAAAATGGCTAGAAACTTGATTGCATGCTTATAAAAAGCTATAATAAGCTTAAACAAGCTTATTTGGAATAAGATAGAGCTACTAGGAGCATTGGTTCTAAGACTTTGAAACTGAATTTCTCAACAAGAGTATAAAACTTGGAATCATAAGAGAACTAATACTTAAAAACAGATAATATTGATAAAACACTTTGAGTTTAATACATAGAACCAAGATATTACAACTTTTAAGTTAAACTAAGACATTTATAAAAAAACGACATAAGGGAAATTTTTAACTAAAAATCTACTACTTTTCTTGTTTCTTCTTCTTCCTTTTATGCACCATGTGTCTTCTCTCTCTCCTCTGATCATTTCCCATCATTAATATCAACCATTGGATGTATAAAAATGATCTTGGCCGTTTGATCTATTTTTGGCGCCAAAACATAAATAAGCCAATTGGGGTGTTTTAGTGTGAGATTGAAGAAGCATTTAATGCTATTTGAGTCCGTGGAGCGGAGGATAAGGGAGTGGAAAGGCGAAATTGGGGATGGGTGGTAGTGTGTTGCGTGAGTGTTCAAAGGAAGAAGGAAAAAGGCGCCAAGTAATGACCGGATATTTGACTTGATTTAATATTATGAAGGGGTCCAAAATGTTAATGATGGGGTCCAATTGATAGCGTGGGTTCATTTGGTTTGTGACAAGTGGTCCAAGGCTTGAAAGGGGTTTTTAAACACAAGGACCTATGTTGCAAATTAAAATACAAGGACCTAGGTCGCCATTTTCACAAATTTGTTCCAAGGGACTAAAAGTGACAAGCTCCAATAGTATAAGGACCAAACTTGACATTTTCAAATTTCCAAGGACCATTTTGCCAATTTTAAACTCAAGGACCAAACTTGTAATTTCTCAAAACTTTTGATATTTTCACCAAAGGACTAATTTTGACAACTTATGATTTTAAAAGGACCTTTGGTGATTTATCTTTGAAATTAAGTGCTCAGGGACTATTTCGACAACTTTTGAAACTTGGGGACTGAAACCGCCAATTATGCAAACTTAGCTCATTTTTCATCCGATTTTGAACATTTTGCATCCGAAACATATAAATGCAATTTTGGAATATTTTCAAGATTTTGATGCATTTCGAGCATTTTAAACGCTTTGCGCTCAGACGATTAAAAATGATGAGTATTTACACACTCATCAACCACCTTTGAACACCATATACCACGTAGACCTAATCTTAAACAACGTCAGCAACCAACAATAACCATTAACAAACAACAACCATCTCCATCTCATTTAACAACAATCCTCAACAGAAAAACTAAAACAAGATCTCAACTCATTCTATTTTAGTAATAACGTATTAGACCTAAGAAAACTCATCATAGATCTTGAAAATTATATAAACAAAAGTGAAACCTTCACCATAATTGTAGTCGAAACCTTCACCAAGATTCAAAGGGATTGTGTCTGGTCTTTTATTTTGCATAAAAGGGAAAAAAAAGTATTTATGTTTGTGGTTAGTTTTGGAAAAGAAAAAGAAACAAAAGGATACTATGATGGCTACGTTTTATTTGTGATTTTAGTGAACTTGTGTTCGTATGATATTCAGATTAATTCCTTATAATCTAGTGCGTAGCTGAGTGTGTATTCTTAATTTGATAGAGAGAGAAACCAAAGACAAGAAACAAAGAGGTTGCGTTTATGTTTATGTTGTTAGATATAAGTGTGTGAAGTAGCGATATATATTTTTGGTGTAGTGTAACATTTGAGCTGATATATTTAGGGTCCGTTTGTTGTGTTGGTTTTCAAAAGGGGAATGTAATTATTACTTGGGAAATTTTTTTGGTACATATATTTTGTAATCAAGGAATGAATCAAAGCCCGTAAACTCATTTCATGTAGGAAAGGTAGGTTTCATCCGAAACAAGTGGGGTTTACTCTAACATCTCTGACCAATATTTTGCTTCTAATTCTCTTTCTATTTTGTGACTACATATACTCTGAACACAATATAAATAAAAGTATGTCAAAATAAGAATTTATATGTTATTTTATAAAACAAACAAACTTTTTAATCAATCATATATTTTTCTTTCGTACTTTTCTTTCAAATCAATCTTAAATTCAAATTCAATTCTAAATCCACCTGCAAACCAAACGGGCCTTTAGTTTTGTTGTTAAAAATAAATAAATATTCGAGAAAACTAAAGAGAAAGAAGACAAGAGCATCTTAGTTATTTAAGTTTAGTTAGGGACTGAATATGCAGCCCATAATTTTCCATAGAGTCGTTCGCTGCACATTCAAAAGAATGAGGAATGAACATGCAATTTGGCCAAACCACAAGAACAATTTTTGCAATTATAACATATACTAAATATCATCCCCTCGCACTGTAGCTACAGTACCGACACAATTTTCATGTTAGACCCTGAGGTTAGTGATCAATTGCAAAGTTAGTCCTTAACGTCCGTTACCTTACAGTCGTGGATTAAATTTGCAACGGAGCAATAACTTCAGGGGCTATTTATGTGCAAATGTTAAGCATAAACAACCCCAGAGGTTAACTTTTATTTTCAGCGTGAGTCCTTAAGGACTAAATTTGCAACAAACCGCTTTCAGGGACTAAAAAGGAAAATAACGCTGCTACAATGCCAAACAGTACCAAACAGTGAAAAATAGTGGGGAATAGTGCGTGTACTGTAGCTAAGCAATTTACAAAAATGGCCCCTCACGTTAGCTGTAAATCACACCGTTAGTCTCCCGTTATCGCTCTTTTGCAAATTTAGTCCTTAATACAAAAAAATTGTGACAAAGACTCCTGTACATAAAATAATAAAGGCCAACGAAAAAAAAATCTTTTGCAAATTTAGTCCCGTAAACAAAATAATAGAGGCTAACGCACTCCCGCGACAACGCACGAATTAACCCGCTCGTTTACTCTAAAAACAAAGATATAAAAGTAAAACTGTTTTCTACGTGATGATATTTATGAGAATATATATGTAAATCTATAGAAGTAAAAGTTATACAAGAAGCTTGGAAAAGCTGAAAGATTAATACACAATACTTCTTCATCAATTGAAAGAACCTAAAGTTGAATGGAGCAATGTGTCATATTGTATAAGTTAAAAACTCAAGTTAGAAGATCAAAAAACAAAAAGAAAAAACGTACAAAGATCTTATATAAAAAGAAATTGATTTAAAAAAGAGAAAATGTTTGAAAAAAGTTTCATCTAAACATCTTTTCATTTAAAAAAAAAAGGAAACTATAAATCAATCTAAACGAGTTTTCAAAATTCCCAACTCTTCTCTAGAGAAGAAAAACCAATCCATTCTCAAGGAATTTAAAATGGAAAAGCAAGAAAATATTTAACCAACTAAACGGCCCCTAGGTACTCGAACTCATATTCTCGCTCAAAGGTAATGAAACTTATAAAGTGGGCTGCTTCTACTTTCGTTACATTAAACTAGGGGTGTTCACGGATTCGGTAATATCACAATCACCGAAAACCAAAACCGAATCGAATCGAGAAAACAGAACCGAATTCGTAACCGAACCGAACTAAATATTCAATTATCAGTTTGGATATGGTTTTGGCAATGAAAACCAAAACCGAACCAAAAACCGTATTCATATAAATTATATACTTTTCTATATATATATGAAATATAAAAATCACTAAAACTCTTTTTTAGTATAAATATAACATTATTTAAGCTTGAGAAAAATATTTTGTGCTAAATTCGGGTTATTCACAGTTTTCGGTTATAGGGTTCGATTTTCGGTTATTCGGTACGATTTTTGGTTCGGTTGAGTCAAATATGAGTTTGGTTCGGTTCGATTTTCGATTATACCAAATTTTTTTTAACCAAACCGAATAAACCGAATAACCCAATAACCGAACCGATGAACACCTCTACATTAAACCCAACTACATCTATTTACTAGATAAGTAATATTAGTAGAATGACAGCAAAAAGATCAATTTAGCTGCTTCATTTCAATCAAAGATTTCTTTTTTTTCGCACAAAGGTACCCAACAATTTTTGACGGATTTGGGTTTTTATTAACGTTGTTAACTCACTTTGTTAGTAAATTACATGTTTGGTCCTCGACCAGTATAATAATTTCATGCAACATCCAAAAAATTGAAAATTCTTTTCAAATTGTGATAGTCATTTTTAAATTCAAAAATTTTGAAAAATTTTCGAAAATTCTTTTCAAATTCGTATAATCATTTTTGAAAATTCAAAAAAAATTTAAAAAATTTTGAAAATTTTTTGAAATTTTTTCAAAAAATGATTATACGAATTTGAAAAGAATTTTCAAAAAAAATTCAAAATTTTTCAAAAGAATTTTTGAAATTTTTTTTGGATGTTGCATGAAATGATTATACGAATTCGAGGACCAAACATGTAATTTACTAATAAAGTGAGTTAACGAGCGTTAATAAAAAACCCAAATCCGCCAAACAAATTTGTTGGGTACCTTTTTATGCAAGAAAAAAATACCTTGATTGAAAATGAACCTTAAGTTTGGTACTTTTTTGTGCCATTTGCTCTATTCTAAATAACCATAACATTGTTAGTATACACTAATCACTCTTACAAACATTTGTATTTAACAATTAACAAATGTTATATATATACTATCTTATAATGCATGTTACATCTTTTCTTCTATTAATTTTTTAAGATTTTTTAAAAGAGATTTTTAAGCAAATACAAATAAAAATACATAATTTACAATTATTTGAAGCACAAATATATCTTAAAAAAACTATTGAACACATAAAATTAATACACAATTTAATTCACACATTCACCAAAATATATAACTATTTAAGCAGCACAATCTAATTAAGCTTTCAAATATAAATCTGAAATCGAGTAGCCCAAAACAAAATAATATTTGTTCGTCTGAAAATTTAATTAAAATATACTCGTCGTCGCATCGCGCGGGTACCCTATTAGTTATTTACAACCTCCGACCCAAAATATAAGTCCAGTTTAACTTTATTGATCCAACTTTGACATTAAATATTTTTGTCTGTGTTATATAATAAGAGGAGAGTTATTTCACATATCAAATTTTTCTCACATACCAAGTGACTCATATCCACCATCTATTTAAAAATAAATCAATGGTGAGATTAAAAACATTTTATTATTTCACATATTTTTTATAATTTAAATATCTCTTTAACCGTTAATCGTTAATCGAAAATATTTACACTGTCGCGGACGAAAGATTTAATTATCTTTCTATGTAAAAATACTTTGATATACTTTCGAAAAAAGAAAAAATTGCTTTTTTCACTTTATTTCATCATTTTTTTTTTTTTTTTTTTTACGCATCTTGAAATTTGTATTAAAAATATTATATATGATTAAACACTAAATTGAATATCAAATGTGATATCAGTGTTAAATCAGATATAATATGTAATATCATATGTGATATGATATGTATATCATATGTGATTTTACACTAATATCACATGTGATATTAAATATCATATATGATTTAACACTAACATCACATGTGATATTCAATTAGTGTTTTATCATATATGATTTTTTAATGCAAATTTCAAGAACGTAAAAAAACGAAAAATTAAAAAAATCGTGAAAATACGAAAAAAAAAAAATTTGTCGAAGTATATCAGTCACTTATCTATAAAAGATAATTAAACGTCACGAACGATGATATTTTTTTTTTTCGCTTAACGACAACGCTTAAAGATATTAATATTCAAAAAAACGAAAGTGAGTTTTTTAAATTGTTGAGATTAATTTCATCAATTAGATCAAATAAAATAAATGGTAGAGATTGATTACTTGGTATGTAAAGAATCTTTTGTTCTCAAATGATCTTAAATCATATATAATAATTGATAAAAATTATATCAATGAAAAATATATTTAAAAACTTAATTCATTTACATAATTTGTATCAAGTATTGTAAAATACAAATAAAAATAGTTGAAGTTAAAGTTAGATTTATAAACAAAAAGGGAGTGATTAATAGGACCTAAATTTTGAAACGGAAAAAGTATTAATTATCAATAACATAGTCGTATTAAGCAAAAGTTCAAAGCAATTCACTCACATGTGTGCACATCACGTGGTGGGGCATCATCATAGTCATATTGGCTAAAATAAATTACCGTGTTAACGCCACGAAACTTTTTTTTCCCCCTTAAATGTAGTATTTTGGAACAAAGACTGCACGCTGACCGAATAAAACAAAGAGTTGTTTTCTTCTTCAAATACCGACACTTTCGCTGAGCTAAATTTACGAGCCAAGATCTGGCAATTATTTCATTTTATCCAACGTCTGGCTTTTTCTCTTAGCCTTCTTTTTAATTGTTGTCCGTCCGATGAGATCCAATAATACATCTGCCTTGTACGTCCTTCATGTAAGGGGATCTTGACATTTTAAAGCATCATATATCACCCTCTAAAAAGTTAGGACAATTTGGTATGTATATGTAAAAAAGATAGGGTTTGGATTGTCTCAAATTATTTTTAGAATTTGAGTTAAGTTGGACATGTGTGAGTGAGTACTTGGCTTTTGGAATACGAGAGCAAGCGATCAAGACAGGCCTCCGACATTGATGCCATCAATTTCACGACTTCTATTATATATATGAACACATATGAGACTCGAATGATTAATTAACGCACCACTTATATATATACGATATTATACAGAATATACTTTTTATGGTAATTAAGACCTTAATCAATCGAACCACGTGACGACTTCGGTGTGCTATTGGATTTGATTCAGTGATTCAAATCAAAAGCAAGTAAAATAGGGAATAGCAAGTAAAGTAAAGGATATAATTTTTTTTTTTATTATTATTATTTTTTTTTAAATTTTTTTATGTGACGATTAATATGGAGCGGACACTTGGTGGGATTCAATTCGCTGCCTAGTAGCAACGAAATAAATGGCTCTTTTGGATATTGAAAAAAAAAATGACTCTCTGCGAGACAAGTCGTTTCAAATGTGACCTTTTTGTAATTTTCGCATATTTTAGGAACGTTATCATAATATTATAGGCTCTTTACGATATTTCAAGCTCAATATATTACTAACCTGTTAAGCAAACTACTTTTAATCAATCTCATAATATTTAATCAGATACAAATATGCGATTTGACAACCTCCCACTTTTTTTTTTTTTTTTCGAATCCATGACTTTCGTTTTTTGGATAGAACACCTCTTTGTCCTCTAAAGCAGTACTCCTCATCCTCCACATACCCGCATAACGCTGTTTTAATCGTCCCCACGCGTAACAGAATGGGATTAATAACGCGTCCGCCCGGAACTGCGTCACCGCCTACACGATATTTATCGCTGAGTAACTGTCCCGATGAAACCGAAGCCGGCTTGGATTCAACCTCTTGCAAATAAACTTCTGTGCCTCCTCTTCATTGCTCAGGTATCGGTGGAGCTTATGATCCATAAGTGAGTGACTTCCAGAGGCCACCCAACCTAAGATTACTTCTCACTGCTGCTCACTTAACTACTTAAGATTCACCACTGTAACCACAAGCCACTGATTGAGCAATATATAAAAAAAAAGTACAAGTTATTTAGATCCCCTCATTTACAAAGGGGACATTTTTTTTATTATTATTATTATTTTTTTTAATCAAAAACTTATAAACCTGAAAGTGCGAGAACAGAAAATATAAAGCTCAATAAGTCACATATTTAAAACTGTCATAAATACGGAATAAAAACAAACAAAAAATTGTGTTATACTAAAAACAAATGAGAGACATAAAGAATCTTTGACTAAACCCCCTGATGTGACATCATAAATGTTCCTAATAGTATAACCGTAAGAAATATAACTTGAAGACTTGAAGTCAAATGTTTTTATACGCAAGAGTCAAGTTTGTTTAAGTGGCCGTTTGGGAAAAAAAATACCATTGTCGATCGCATCACATGAATATCTTCCTATATGTATTTTTATTTAACAAAACGTTGTGATTCATATTCCATACGTCTTACGTGTTTGCAAGCATTACGGTATGCTTGGTTCATAGAGAGGAATAGTAATAAGAAAAGCAAAAATAATATAAAGGTAATCGAATTCGTTATTCTTAAGTTAGTAGGTAATGGCTCATCATCTAAACGTGAGTAATGGGTGATTGCATTATGGTTAATGATTTGCACATTTCATTTTTTGATTGGGACACTCAATCATGTGCATTAAACTGTTGTACTGTAAATGTACTCTGCTTTAACCGATTATACATATGAGTGTCTCAATCAAAAAATGAAATATGCAAATCATCTCCCTTACATTATATAATACCAAGCATCATTAATCATTATATTACTCATTTCTTATGACTAATACCCCTTAACCAATCACACCTTTAATCATCGCTAACCATCAATCACTGTTTAATTACTGTAGTCGCATCACATAAATATCTTACTAGTAGTGTGAATCAAGTGCTAGCTTTATATTGCCAACATGGCCGTCTCTAAAATTTTGGGAGATTTGAAGGAAATTATATAATAAGTACTTTCGAGAATGAATGTTATACATAATGTGTCGCCATTTATATAAAATATAATGCAATTAGTTATCTAAACGTTCAACATATTAATCATTTAAGATATTTTCTCATTTGAATACTATTTTTATCGTGACAATAAATTCCAACTTTCTAACAAAAGAACTCAACTACAAATGAGTCAAGCTTGAATTTCAATATATTGAGTTCGAAATTATCAATTCCCTCTCGCAATGTTTTAAAACGTGGTTTTTATCGACTCGGTCGAGTTATCGGGCATCGGTTCAACCGTCGGGTCAACTCGGTTTTTCATTTATTTTGTTTTTATTGGGTCAACCGGCTCGACCGCAGAGTCAATCCGGGTGAACTCATTTTTTATTAAAATTTAAAAATAAAAACAAACTCGGCTAGGTTTTAAGACCCGGGTTGACCGGGGTCACTCAAAACCCGGCGGGTCTAAGCGGTTAAACCGGTTTTTGAAACTCGGGTTTTTTGACCCGTTTTTGTGGCAACCGGCCGGTTCGACCCCGGTTTGAAAACATTGCCCTCTTATCCTTTATATATGATGATTCAAGTCAAGTTCGAGCCACCCAAGGGGGCGTCCCGTTGAATTTAAAAGTCTTGTCCTTTATACATCAATTCCATCGTCCAAATTGGTAACCCGATGCATCAACACCACTCATCGGCACTAAGTGAGACAATATTAACTCAGTTAGATCATATATCACTTCATACATATTAACTTGGATAACAAAGATTGACTCTCACTCGATAAGGCGCCCTGTGTGTGACAACGACCTTGAAATGGAAGATCATATTTGAGTAAAGGGCAACGTTGCTAATTCGGTATGGATTTGATGCTCTCAGATGGTGGAACATCCGCAACAGCCTTCTTCACAACCTTAGTGATGTGTTGCTCCTTTCTAGTCGAAAATTGCACAAGTCTAACTCCCACTCTTAAAACCGTGTTTGATGTCATAGTTCAATCCACCATTTGGGTAATTCGGAAATTTAGAAACAAATCATCCTTTTAGGCTAAAAGACCAACACAAAGTCTTGTCCTAATTGATATCAAGCACCTCACCACCTTTACTTGGTTCTCAAATAGACTTCGTAAAGTCTCTATTATTGGTTAGAGTGACTTTTTAACCGATGTAACACTTTATCCACTCCTATGTAATTAACACTTTCTTGTGTTAATCTACTGCCGTTTAAAAAATAAAAAAAAAAATAAAAAAACACATTAGTACATTACTCTCAAGATAAAGGATACAACTTGCAACAAATCCAAACCCTAAGGGTACCATTTCCAAACATTACTAGTCTTATCATTGTCTTCTTCACACTCCTCGGATCCAATCACAAAACCATCTTCCCACAATCCAACTCCCACTCCCAAAACAAACCAATGTTCGATTCACAATCCTACACCACGCGCCGCAGCTCCAACCCCAAACTCCCGGACACCACCATCATCACCATCCCAACAACCCCCACCGGAGAAAACCGTCACACCACCGGAAAAAGTTTCTTCACCCTATCTCCATCCATCCTCACAGCCGCAATAATAGGCGCGTGGTACTTAAGCAACATAGGAGTCCTATTACTAAACAAATATCTTCTATCTTATTATGGATACAAATATCCTATATTTTTAACAATGTTACATATGCTGTCATGCACATTTTATAGCTTAGTAACTATACGTTATTTTGGCTTAGTTCAGTTACAGCTTATTTCTTCACGTAAACAGTTTTTAAAAATATTTGGGTTATCTGTTATTTTTTGCTTTTCAGTTGTGTGTGGGAATACTAGTTTAAGGTACTTACCTGTTTCTTTTAACCAAGCTATAGGTGCAACCACGCCGTTTTTTACTGCGGTTTTCGCGTATATTATTACGTGTAAAAAGGAGACTGTTCATGTTTATTTAGCTTTAGTACCGGTCGTGTGTGGTATAGTTATAGCTAGTAATAGTGAACCTTTGTTTCATTTGTTTGGTTTTTTGATGTGTGTGGGGTCCACTAGTGGCAGGGGGTTGAAGTCTGTTGTGCAAGGAGTTTTGTTGAGTTCGGATAATGAGAAGCTGAATAGTATGAATTTGTTGCTGTATATGGCGCCTATGGCGAGTTTAATATTGTTGCCTATAAGTTTGTTTATTGAAGGGAATGTGTTTGGTATCACGGTTGAGAAAGTGAGGACTGATTGGTTTATCGTGTTTTTGTTGTTTGGGAACGGTAGTGTGGCGTATTTGGTTAATTTGACGAATTTTTTGGTGACGAAGCATACGAGTGCTTTGACTTTGCAAGTGTTGGGTAATGCTAAGGCTGCTGTTGCTGCGGTTGTGTCTGTTTTGATTTTTAAGAATCCGGTTAATGTGATGGGGGTTTCGGGGTTTGGTGTCACAATTTTCGGAGTTGTGCTATATAGTGAGGCGAAGAAGAGGTCTAAAGTTATATAATACAATACAATTGATGGAGATTATAATCACACGGTGCGTATTCTTTGTTGTTTTGTTACTTTTATTTAGATTTGAATTGTAAAGCTGTTTAAAGAGAAATTGGGACAAAGAAAAAGTATAGAAATAATTATTTGATTCGATTGGGTCGTAAGAAACAATTGAATTGGGAAAAAAGGAAAAGGGGGTGGTGTTTTGTTCTGTTTCGTTTTGAAATGTATGTCTAATTGCATACTTGTTATTGATTAGAGCGGTTTAGGGGAGAAAATAATGTTCTCCTTTCCGCATTGTCATGTTTGTAATACAAATTACAAGAGAAATTCTGCAAGTTATATCTTATTTTGCTGATGTACTGTAGAAATATCAATTATTCTGTTTTCCGTCTGATGCTGTGATGCAGATACACATGTGACTTGGTTATTGTTTCTGCTGATATGGATTTGTAGTTTTGTGTATAGTACTCCATTGAGCAGCTTCTGAATGAATTCTGTTTTGAGTGTGTTCTAATTTAAGTTTGTTTGTTATCATAGCTCAGAATATAATAAGAGATTTTTTGACTGTTAGGAGAAGATGATTTCTTTCTTAGAGATTAAGTTTACCATTATTGTAAGGTTCTGTACAATGATTTGTTTTTGTTGTAGTTGCTTCAAATTTAGAAAACGAATTTCCTAGAATTTAGGACTTAATTAGCATGCAGCTTTTTAGGGATATTGCTAAATGCTTCAAGCCTTCAATACTCATAAGATATCAAGAAGGTCTAGCTATTTTTAGGCCTTTGCGTATGATGTTTCACGTAGTCAGATTAGATAAAGATGTGATTAGCGGTCTGATTAGTATGACGATAAACTAAAATAGGACACGCAAAAATAATCAGAATGCTACATTGATCCCTAAATATGTGTATGCAAGTTCAATGGTGCATATGTACTTTATGACTAGTGATAAACAGAGTTTCAAGTGTTAGAATGGTAGATGCTAAACGTCAGTTTTCATGGTCCACTGGCCACTGATGATAGTTAGGGGGGAGGGAGTGGGTTCGGGTAGCCTGATCGGTTTGTGTTACCCGATCGGCAACACCGTCCCCTCCTCATCGGGTAGCACGATCGGGTACCAAATTCGGTTTCATAGCCCGAGCGGTGAACATGGAAGGATTTCACTTTTTTGACCGTTGGACTAGCCGTTGGCTATTATTCTTGGGCTTAGTTTCTTCTTTGATTGCTTTAGTTATTACAAAGGAACTGGGTCCTCTTGTTCTTCTGCCACTGCTGCTAAATGTGTTTGTTCTTGGTGGGTTGGTTTTAATGGAGGATGAGATTATGGTGCAGCAGCAAAGGGATGATGAAGCTGCCATTGCCATGGATGGATGGACAAGAGACTAAAACAAATGAAATATGGAGAAGAGAGAAAGTAAATCACACAAAAGATATGGAATGAAATATGGTGCTACGTGTTAATAATGATGACCAACACAATATACAAGTAGAGGCTACGTGTCAAATAAATGATTGAGGAAAATATGTAAAAAAATAAAAATAAAATAAAAATAAAAATCGAGATTGCAGATCATCCTCCAAATCGGGTAGTGTTAGGGTAAAATTGTGTAGTTTTGAGTTGGAGGTTTTATTAGATAGAGGTGATGTGGACACCAGGGTATTACAGTGCACTACCTCCCCTTAACGTCTGTTCGTAACTTGTAATATCTATTCTTTAAATCAGCGTAGGATAGGACCAATGTTTTATACATAGTTGAAGAACAAACATTGAATAGGGTGGGGGGACATTTCCATAAATATACATGAAAACAATAGAAGGAACCACATGGAGCATTTTGGCATGATCATAATTTTGGCTTAGTATTATGTGATTCCATTATATACACGTCCTGACGTCCGAAGAGAAAAGCCACATCTTACATTTTCAAGTCTAGTTTACAACGTTAGATATATATTAGGCTTCTTAAGCGAGCATTGACGTCCAAATTTCTTATACGCTTATCACCTGCATTCCCATTATAATACAAGTTGAGCCATTAAACATAACATCAGTCAAATGTACACAAACTTGCTGTACACAAGACGTTAGCTCCTTGTTGCAACATTGTTTGTGATTTACAACATGGGTTGTTTTATATTCCTTTCCTTGTATATGATCAAGATTTGTATGAGAATTAAAACTCAATTATGTGATATTGATCACATCATAAATTTGTATGGGAACATTTATGTTTGGAAAAAATGTGGGAATTGGATAAGATCATGCTTTACTGACCTAAGATGTTTCTGATAATGGCCAAAATAGATGACCCATCAGCCAGCTTTGATAGGAAAATGATTGGGAGACATAATTGTATGACTAATTTTATGCCTAAAGGGATGTGCAAGTGTTTTATTGGTTTGTGAAGTAGTGAGTCCATCTACTGTTACCAATAGAGTGATGCCACATAAGATTAGGCATATGTTTAGACACACAAGTTAGTCATGTCAATCAATACTCGCTTTGATAAGCACATGAGTCACCCACATGGATGCATGCCCTTCTTTGCTTTTAAGTTATGGTAGTAGTTGCCCTTTCTTCATCATCTCTCACTGTCCCAAGATCCAATTTATTGGGTTTGTTGGCTTCCCTAAAATAATATCCACCCAAACAAACAACGTGAATCTTATTATTATAAAACAAAATATACATTTATTGGATAAAATTTGATCGAGTAATTTTAATTTTTATCTATAAAAAGATTTCTCGAGTATTTTATTATTATACATACGTCATTCATTGATGAAGATTTTTTAATGTTGAGTTCAACATAACATATAAGAGATAGTAGTCTTCATAAGATGACCCACTTTGACTTTAAGTAAGAGACACTAAAATTTTATGTGAGAAAACATGACTAGTCATGTTGAACTAAAGATTAGAAGATCTCAATCCGTCATTCATCCCTTAACCCGATGTGTATGTTTGGCAATAGCCAATAAAGCATCCAGATGCCAATTTGATGTCTGTTTTTGTTTGGGATATATGATCTTGTTAGAATTCTTAATTAATACCTTGAGAAACCCTTTGATGTTTGCAACGCAAAATAATACTCTTACATCCAAACAATCTTATGGATCGGATTTGAAAAAACTGTATGTTCAATATGAAAGACTCATTAGTCGAAGAAGTGGACTCATAAGTTTTTTTATGTCCGAATAAACAAATAAGGTAACCCAAACACCCTCCTAATGTATATGATAACACACATTCCAAGATATCATGGTTGATTCCTATTCCAAGCTTCAACATCAAATTTGAAAGTCATTTTCCTTTGAAATATGAAACAGTGAGATATAATTCCGTATATACAGGAACACTAATTAGCTTAGAAGTATTTTAATATAAAATGCACGTCATATAAAATAGTTTTAAATTACTTTTTTTCTTTCCTTTGTCTCACGACATCGAATGATGACTAAATAGCAATCTTTTAAATTGATACGTGTTATTGTCGTTTTAATAAAAATTTGTAATTGCAACGTAATGTAGTGATGGTGCCGGTGAAATGGACAGCTATGCTATGATATAAAATGTGATTTTTGGAATGATATAAACGCTCACTTCTCGAGTTTTGAGTGAAGGGAAATGGAAATGATTAGGAAATGAATTGTTAGTTGATATGTTTTTGAGATAGAGGAAAGAGAAATGAAAAGAAAGAATCATATTCTCGAGTTTTATGAAAAGAAAATAACATTTAAATTACATATATCGCCTTTAGTTGTTAATGTAAAATCTTTTAAAAGGGTATATTAGTCTTTCACAACATAACTTTCATTTCCTTTTCCTTTTCTCTTATTTTTGGCCGGAAGATTTTATAAACAAAAGTTCATCCCCTTTTTCTTTCTGTTTCCCTTTTCTTTCTTTAAAAAAACTCTAAGAAAACAATTTTTTCTATTTCCTTTTTTCCCTATCAAATTGTAACTCAAAAACAAAGTGAAAATGTGACATTTTATATATGCGTAAATGAGGTTGGGTTTAATTTATAGGGAGTACTTGTTTTGGGTCACCAAGATAGAATATCTTATAAAAATTAAACAGATTTACAAATCTGTTATATAGATAACACGATTTGGAAATGATACCCGAATATGAATCAAACTTGTAGACAAAGTTTAAATCAATTCCTAAAATAGGTTTCAACAAAATCTGGAATGCAAGGAGACGAAATCTGCAGCAAAAAGATTCGCGTATATGCGAATTTTAGGTCTTTGATCGTGTGTCTGCAGTCACGAACTGCATGAGTTCATAAACTGGAACCCATTTGGCCAAGAAAATCCAAGTCGCCCCCCACACCTGTGCGCGAGCACGTAGGTGTTGGAGTAAAAACCAATAAAGCAATTTGATGGTTGACTTCTATATAAACACCTCCACACTTCCTTTACTAGGCGACGTGGGATACTATTTTTTCTCGATTTTACTTCAAGCGCCGGCACTGAGGCACGCCGATATATCATTCATATTAACTCTATTTTGGACACTCTTTAGCTCGTTGCAAAACTCTCTTCAAGGAGAACGCAACCCACTAACCAATATAAAAATATATATAACATCTACATATATTAAATATTATCCAAAGTTTGCAAATAATCATTTTACAAACATTTTTCCAACAATCCCTCACATGAATGGAGATCGGTCGAAAACACACGAAAGTTTTGGCAAAATTTCTGCAGTTAAGTCCTGCATAAGATAGGTAGGTGTGACCCTTTGAACCTTCCCTTGTGAGACACACTTAGTCACCCAGATCTGAGTAGGCGTGATGTCCTTGAACTTAACATCTGTTTACGTAGACGACATTACACTTCACACAAGACTCTCCTTAACCTTGTCAAGTCCTCATAGTAGTGTTTGTTAT
This sequence comes from Chrysanthemum lavandulifolium, assembly GCA_022545495.1. Taxonomy (NCBI): domain Eukaryota; kingdom Viridiplantae; phylum Streptophyta; class Magnoliopsida; order Asterales; family Asteraceae; genus Chrysanthemum; species Chrysanthemum lavandulifolium. The sequence continues at coordinate 188,325,785 of CM040239.1, read as the reverse complement.
GGTCATGAACACTAGCCTGGTTCTACAAGAGCCCTTAGGAATTGTGCCCCCCACAATTCCTTTCGAAGAGACCCCATTTCTCTCTCTTATAGGTGATTTAATCTTGAATCATTAAAAACATGCGCTTGCAATTTCATCTTGAATCATTATATTTTATGATTTCATCTTGAATCATAAAAGCCATATGTTTAACCTCTCAACATGTTACAATTATTATAGGAATGGACTAGGAAGTTACATTATTAAGTAACTCCCCCACAATGACATGACTTCCCTCATATTTATATGATTAGGTTGTCTTATTGAACCTAAATCTTAGGATCTCCAGTCAAATGGGTTAGGTTTTCCTTCATATAAATTCATTCCTTTAAGGGCTTTCGTAAGCGGATATACGATGTTATCCTTTGACTTTACATATTCAATTAAGATAACTCCTGTTGTGAGTAGTTTTCGTATCAAATTATGTTCACGACATATATGGCTGGACTTTCTATTATACATTATGCTATGAGCTCTGCCAATTGCCGATTGACTGTTAAAATGTATACTAATGTACGTTACCGGTTTAGGCCACCTTGGTATGTCCTCTACGAATTGACGTAGCCATTCCGCTTCTTCTCCACATTTATCTAACGCGATAAATTTTGATTCCATCATGGACCGAGCTATAACTGTTTGCTTAGAAGACTTCCAAGATATAGCTTCCCCTCCTAGTGTAAACACATAGTCGATCTAGAATCCTTTATGCCAGATATCCAATTTGCATCACTATATCCTTCAATAACAGCTAGATATATACTATAATGCAGCCCATAATCGCGACTATATCTCAAATAATGAAGTACCATAACCATAGCTTTCCAATGTGCATCACTCGGATTACTAGTATACCTACTTAGCGTGCTAACAACATATGCTAAGTCAGGTTGGGTACATGTCATTAAGTACATGAACATGCCAATAATTCTTGAATACTCTAATTGGGCACCTACGCCTTTATTTTTAGATAGATGCTTACTGGTGTCAAATGGAGTTCCAGCTAGGCCGGAATCCCCCACATTGTGAATATCAAGAATTTTGTCCACGTAATGTGCTTGACTTAACACAAGTCCATTATGAGTTCGTATGCTCTTTATTCCAAGAATCACATCAGCTAAGCCAATATCTGTCACACCCTCAAAATATCGCAGCGGAAAGGGTAACTAGGGCGTGACGTTCACAACACAAAGACAAAAATATAAAGAATGACCTCTAAATATGTCAACATAAAATTGGTGAATTCATAAGTTTATGTAAATGTAAATGTTAAAGTGCGGACCACAAGATTTCGATGTGTGTATGACCATTATAACAAATACAATGTCATAGAAAAGTAATATTATTGCCCTAAGCTCATATTCTCGAAGCTTAACATGTTTGGTATGCATAAATGTACACACACACACACACACACACACACACACACACACACATATATATATATATATATATATATATATATATATATATATATATATATATATATATATATATATATAAACATCTCCATTGAGTTTCAACTATTGGTAAGCGGTCATACTTCCTTCACCTAAAGAGAACTTAATTTAGCGACTCATACTTGATCCGGTTACTTTTTTTTGGAATTGAGAGAATACCCCAAATGAATTTTACTTTAGTCCTTTTGTTTCCGAAGTAACTCGCATCAACTAGCACTAGTTTGATGTGAACCTTTAGAAGTAATTCATTAAATTGGTTAGATTGGCTATACATACATTTTCACAAAGAAACTGCCCAAGACTAACGATTGTAGATGTCTCTTCACAATAATTGTAATGGAGAAAATACCAATTCAAATTCAATGGATTCAAAATGATGTTACTGCACGTTGAAATGATGACTTCTGGCCTTGCCAAAGGTCGAAATGCTAGCCGCCAAAGTTCCAATGCTACTGCTCTGCCTCAGAATATCTTGAATGGCCTCTGCCAACACGGGGCCGCTCCTCTTTCCGTCCTATTACTCTTCAACTAGAGGATTGGTTAGACTGATTGAATGACTTTCCCGGCGAGGAAGGGAAGAAGGAAAGACATAAAATAAAGCAAGTAACCCGAAACCCTTTCTTTTTTAGAGAACCGCCAACAATTCAAACTAAAAAAAATGAGATGATTTTTCTATATCGCAATTGAATTAATGAGCCTCCCAATATTGGGAGGCTCATTACTTCAATTAGTCCCCATGTTCCTCGAATGAATTGTTGGGCCGAGCTGGATTTGAACCAGCGTAGACATATTGCCAACGAATTTACAGTCCGTCCCCATTAACCACTCGGGCATCGACCCAACGCCTAATTCGTTTTAGACGTTCCATAATTAACTTCCTTTCGTCTCCCAAGTAGACTTGCGGAATCGAAGCGAAGAAATTATGAGTTCATGCCACGACGATCTATATGGAAGGGAAGTTATTTTTGATGCATTCCTGTTGAGAATGAAGAAGAAGAGATCTTCTTTTGAACAGGAAAATTGGGTCACATCTTCTTTGTTTTGCGGGAATTCGTTGATTGTTCGCATGCAATTTACAATGGAAAAACTCCTGTTCGTTGTAAGATCACTGAAGGAGGTCTTCAATTTGGAGAGTTTGCTTCTACACGGAAACGATATATATATAAGTGTCCCTGTAGGTGTCTAGCCAAGCACCCAAATGTTCCCAAATGATATGCATCCATTTACCCAGTTGGAGCTAACATGGATGGGGGTCTCAACCCAATAGATCTATTCATAGAATTCGCGCTTACAGAAATTAACGGTTCATGATAAATTGGGATATAATGGCTAATGTGGCAACTTAGGCAATAAGTATATGTTTATGTTCTTATGTCCGTATGTAAAAGGAAGCAAAGTATTCTCACCCCGAGTGTTTCAAAATAAGTATAAACATGTAATAGCGGGGCTATAAAACTCACCTTGAGTAAGTAATGTGAATACGGGAAATGATAAGTGTGTTCAACGAACAAGTGATCTTAACTACGACCAAAGTAAATAAGTCATTTTAGGGAAAATACAATATGAACTAGATGCATATGCGTTTTACAAAGTTTTATCACCCTTTTACACTTGTTGCGAGGTTTTAATAAGTTACTTCGGTTAAAAATTTAATAAAAATAGTCAAAATGTATTTTTAAGTAACCAATACTTTTAAACTAAAAATAAAGTTACTGATTGAATAAAGTCCATCTTAGAATGAGCGTAAGTGCATCGTTTCTAACTTGTTTTTATCCGTTAAACTCTCTAAACATAAATAAACATGTCTACTTTTATTATTTCAATGTCCCGGTTTGTGGAAACATGATTTAGTTATAGATCTATACCAAAACATTTTCGGACCTGCTGTTACACTTTTCAAATTTTTTTAACTTAATTGGACAAGATCTCACATGACCCATATTCCATGACCCATAAAACCCAAAACCTAGATTTGTTACCCAGCTATGGCAGATCCCGCGAATCCCTTTGGGTCAGGCAACTGGATCCCTTTTCAAAGGGATCCTTGGGGACAAAACCAATTTTGGTTCTTTTGCCTATAAATACCAACCTTTGCACACCCATTTCCACACACTTAAACACTCAATTTTCACTAGTTTTTAGCATACATTAGTAACCATTAGATCCATCATTAACATCAATCATTCACAATATAAAATCTTTGATCATAATGCTTCTAACCTTCATTTTGTTGTAAGCATACTCTACCAAAGCAAGTCTTAGAAGACCTTTCCATTTCCATCCACTACATGTACATATATATAAAGATCTGGAAAATTGATGATCTTATCATCTTCATCCATTTGAAGGCTTCTCATCAATAGAAGTTTATTTAGATTAGTCTTTTATATCCATTATACACATTGTCTTTGTGACAACTCGCAATTTCAAGTCATTTCTCAAGTTTCACTATTTCATCATTTATCGTAAACTAGGTTTGCGTGTTCCAAATTCGCGTAACCTTAATGGTTTAGCGGCGAATTCATGATCATATCATCACGGACATTTCATATAGACTAAGTTTAGTCTACATTTCATTAACATCATTTTCATCATGTTAGTTCATTCATGATTTTTCATTTCACATTAAACGCAGTAAATTTCATATTAAATAAACGTTATCGCGTAGTTATTATTTTGAACATTTAATCCGATACTTCCAAAAATGATCCCGATATATTTTTATACTTACAAGTAGTTTATAAAAACTATATTTTGAGTTTACCTAGTGTTTTAAATTTATTTTGTCTATAAATCGTTAAAGTTATATTATTACGACACTTTTCTTAAAAACTACACGATAATTATTATATCACTCAATTTTTACAAGAAATGTATTTTTACAATTTTTATGATCTCATTATACTCTACTTTGATCTATTAAAAATTACTTTTACCTAAAACTACCTTAAATACACTAATGTATATAAAACCTTACAAGTTATTTCTATCTACACATTTTTCTTACACTTTTTAACAAATTTTACACATTATAATAAAAAAAAAGAAGAGATATTTTGCAAATCCCTCCCCCCTTGGCCGACCAAGGGGGAGGTAGCATTTATTGTTTGGTAAATTTTTCCTTGATTGTTAGACTTTTACTTCATCTATAATTCACACTTCAATCATTCATTTCATTCATTCATCTCAAATTATTTCAAAGTCAAGTAAAGTTTTCTCTTTGGTTCTTCCTCTATCATAACCGCCATCATAGGTGTTTAGAAGAGATCATCACAATTTTTCCAAGCTCAAGTTTAACAATCTAGATTACACTCTTATTTAAGGTTTTGAAATAAAACCTAGGGTGTTTAGGTTAATCCTTGTTCTAATCACCTCATCATAGTAGCTTGTAAGCATATCACTTTCATTTTATATCTTTCATTTTCATTTCATATGTATTTCATCATTTTCTTAGCTAGCATGCAAGACTTATTGCTATTTATACCATTTTACATTGATTTTAAGAGTTTGATATATAAAGTCATCCTATAATTATTCCCTTGTTATATATTGGTCTTGATGATGTCTAGGAACCCATGACACCCTAAGAAGGTGTATGGTAGGATTAGAATAGCTTTGGAGTTGTTTTGAAGGGATTGGAATAGGTTTAGTACGAGAAAAACTATTTTACAACAAGTATAAAAGTGGTCTGATCTTGTTTGGTATTTCGTAAACCGACAAGAGACATGAGTTTTGGCCTAGATATTTAGAAAATATACTTTAAAAGCGAATCCGTGGCGCTTGAACGGATTAAACGGAGTTATAACGAAGAAGTTATGAATTTTTCAAGTTTGACGATTTAAATATATAATTTCTGAAAATTTCAGCAAGGTGTTTTTGTTTTGTACGAGTCAAAAACGAGTCCTAAGCTTTACAAATTATTTCGACTTATCAAAAATATATTAGTATACTTTGATACGAAGCTAAGGACGTATAATACGTAGAAAACGGATTTGTAACGACTAAAATATACACGTTTTTATAAAATTTCCGTAACATTATTTTTAGAAAAACTATATTATTTTTACGAGACAAGTGTTACGGTAACTAAAACGACCATATTGAAGGCTATTTTTAACATTGACGTGGAACTTTTTGTAACGAGATGTCTTCTAATAAAATTGAGATCACCAAGCATATTTTCTAAAACGACCAACCGTTTGTATAGCGGAGTTGTAATAAATTATTTACTGATTGCTTAAACTTTGCAGAAACTCACTTTTTAAACCACATTTTGGACAAAATCACCATATTTAACCTCTATTATCTTTATGTTCGAGACATCTATGACGAAAACTCATGTACTAAAACTTCTAGATTTTGATACAAGCTTTCCAAAACCGTTGAGTTCGTTTCCTAACGTTCGACGTACACCATTTTACGACTAGTTTTTCGAAGCCATTTTTGTCACTTTCATGAAATTTCCAACGACGTTATTTTACGACGAAAAGTTAAAATTTCACAATAAATCATTAAGAGACTATTGTAGGATGACATTTTGCGTAAATACTTGTAAAGTAATTTAAGAATGGTCAAGGCGTCAAAGAGTATTTTTCGATGAAGAGTATTATTTTCAAAACTCACAAATGGTATTAATAACATACTAAAATGCATGCATAACATTATATCATAACTCATTACATATCATATCATTCATAATAGGTCATTTTCGAGATTCACGCTACATTTCAGTGTATCCACTTTTGTCATCTTAATCATTGCAACATGTGAGTTCATAGCCCCACTTTTACTCTTTTAACTGTCTTACAAACTCTTGGGGGAGATACATGCTACATTTTTAATCGAACACAAATGCTTTGAACTACATGCTATATCCGAATGTTTTATTTTCACTAAGTATTTGCCATGTTCAAGTCCCTACATCATGCACCATTAGTCACTTGAGTGAGCGCGAATATTGTGAATAGGCCTATTGAATTAACACTCCCGCTCTTATTGACCCAGCTAGGGAAATCGAGCGCACTATATTTGAATCATTAAGGCAAATTGGCAAGTTTACCTATTAGGGCGGCGATGAAACGATGATTACCAATTTTATTGGTGCGATGTTTACGCTTTGGTGTCATGAACTTAGTGAAATAAATCTCGCTTTGTTTTCAACGATGAGTGTGAAACAATTTAACTCACACTACGATTATTGTGTTCAAACGAATTAATTAAACCTATGGATTTCACTCAACCTTTGTGTTGACCTTTTTAAGCATGTTTTATCTCAGGTATCTAAGGCATTCAATTCATGGCATGCATTTGGACACATTATAGAGTCGCGGTGACGACGAGTCTCACTTGGGTTTTATGAACTTTAGAACATCGTTTGGCTTGTAACAAAATTATTTCCGCACAAGTTGATTTTCATTTGGGACCTATACTTTGTAAACTTTGATTGTTTTATTAAATCAAACGATGTATTTTCCAAACGACACTTTAGGTCGTTCAATATAACTGTGATTGTGATGCTATGACAATGGTCCCTCAGAATTCCATTCACGCAAGAAAATGTAATTTGGGGTGTGCGGTCTTGGATCATCATTTGTAACATCATCTTGTATCATTAACTGGTTTATGTGTTTGTGCCATAAAACACAAGGTTTGTTATGTTGGGCTACAAAACATAAAGGGTTTGGTTGTACCCGAAGAAGGACTTGTTGATCCCAGTTCACCTTGTAAATATAGATCTTTGATAGCTTTGGTATAAGAAACTGTTTGATTCTCTAAGTATCAGGCGGAATATAACATTTATAGAATAAGAAGAACACAAATGAATAACAATAAAAAGCTTCAATATTATTAGAATAATAATACGAGTGATCTTGATATCACTAGGGTTTACATCCTTAAAGCCGCCTTAAACATATATCTAAACAAATGACCTAGGATCCCCTTTTATATGCTAAGGAGTCCTACTAGGTTACAATCACTTCCTATACAATCGTATCTTTTCTATACTTATCTAATACTACATAATAGGAACGCTTCATTCCATAAATACAAAACAGACTCTAAGACTCCAGCAGTAGCTTAACATAACTAGCAGTAGGTACATATACTCTGGAAGTACTTCAATATTCAACAACATAAACTTTACTCTAGCAGTGGTTTCCCCAAGTCCAGCAGCAGTTACCACTTAGTGTATTCCTTTGATTCTTTCCAGCAACACATAGCAGTAGGTAGAATACACTAGCAGCAATTTCAATAACATCACCAACATATAACACTTAGACCATTTCTTCAAGAACTCTATAAGCAGTTGATTCTCCCAAAACAGTAGTATCCATAAAACCCAACAATCCTCCCCTAAACTTGATTTTTTCTCCTCAAATCATCAAGTTTCCTTTCAGCATAAACAACCACCAGGAGGATGCTTCCAAACACACTACTTCTGCTTCTTAGGGTCGAGAACCTTTTCATACTTTCTTATCAACTTGTAAGCTTGATCATCAGATAAGAAATATCTTTGAACTTTGAGCATCTGGGGAACAAGCATCTGTCTTATAACATCTTTGTTAGCTATAAGTTGAGGATAGTCTTTTCCACCAGCATGTATATCACCAAACCATGAGCAAACAGAGCATGCACACCACAACCCTGGTATAAATTCCATTGTTGAACTGTGTTGTTTCTCAACTTTACCTACTCTATATCCTCATGAGCTGGCTCAAACATAACCTTCAGATAATGCCAAATAACTGCATCATAGACTATCTTAGGATAAGGACTGTGCTTTTCCTTAAATATCCTCCATATAGCTACAAGACCCCCCCATCCAGATACTGAACCATCTGAGTAAACCTAATAAATATTTGAATTTGATCATTGGCTCTTTTGACATCCTAGTATGCCTCACTCCCATCTCTGACCCCTGAAATAACATCAACAACAGGATGTTTAACCCCCAAAGGAGTTTCATCAACCATTTCAGGTCCAGAATACTTAGTCAGAACTGTAAACTCCTGCAGTCTTTCTCTATCCTTTGGATCAATTTGCTCATCATCCTGCTTATCAACTTTTTCACTAGTATCTGGTCCTTCCTGTTCTGTGTCAGACTGCTCATATGCTTTGGACTTGTCTGCTTTTCTCTTCTTTCTTCCTCTGGTTTTACGTCTAAACCCAGTTCTCTTAACACCAATAGTAGAACTCTCTTGTTGGGCCTCTTCCTTCACCTTTTCATCCACTACATGCTCCTTTTCCACCTGCTTTACTTCCTCTACCACTTTTTCCTTCAAAGGCTCTGTAGTTTCCATAGGTACAAAGTTTTCTATTTCACTTTTTGCCTTCTCATACATTTTTTCAATTTCATCATCAGTAAAGGGCTTTAACTATACCAACTTCCAACCCTTCATGTTCTTCAAGTAGTGGCATTGAAAGTGTCGTATTTGTTTCACAGTTGGTGGTTTGAGCATCTTTTTCTTTAATCTTTCAGCAGCATATTTTTTTCTTCTCTTCTCCATGAAATTCTTTAGCCACTGAGTTCTTTCCTCTATTGTGTAATTCTCCTCATCTTCTTCTTTGAGAATTCTATTTAGTTCACAATCAGCATCACCCTTAACCCTTTCTTCATCCCACTTAGCCAATAACTCCAAAGTCTTTGCCTCATTCTCCTTTGCAATTCTTTGTTTCTCCAGAACTTGTTCATTTTCTGAAGCAAACTTAGCTTGTAGTTCAGCAGCCTACTTTTTATTTATAAGCAACAATCTTCTCTTTTGGCCATAACTCTATAGGTATCACAACAAATGGATCAGGCTCTACATAGACTCCCTTGCCTTTTCCATCATACTTATGTTGATAAGAAGTTGCTTTTGTTGTGGAGACTGGTTCTTTGAAGACCACACATTTATTTGGTGGTTTTGGTGCTTGTGGTGTAGGTTGAGTTGTTGTAGCTGTAACATGTGTAGGTTGAGTTGTTGTAGATGTAGCAGGTGTAGCAGAAGACTCCTTGAACACTGGCTTAGATTTCTTCAAGTCCATCATTGACTTTGCCATTGTTGTATCATCTTCTGTAACATCAGTTGGAGTAGCAGTACTGTCATCCAAAACAGAAGCAGATGCATCAGCAGGTTCATTTAAACTAGCAGCAGATCTAGCAGTATTTTCAACTATACTAACAGCAGGTTCCTTAAGCCCATCAGTAGTTTCCTCCCCTGCAGCAGTAGCTTTCCTCTGTCACCTTGTTAATTTCTACTGCTTGATCCTGCTTCTTTTCCACATTCATATCCACACTCATATCATCCAAACCATTACCCTCATCATCCAATCTTGCATCCATATTGTTCTGAGCCTCCCCGAAGTTGTGAAATTTTCATTCCTCTCCTATTTGGGAGCATCCTCCCCCAAACTTGACTCTTCAGAATAAATAACCCTGAATGCAATACCAGCTTTTTTCAACCTCCTGTACTTAGCTGTTCTTGACCTTTGTATGCCCTCAAAATATCTAACTCTTGACTTAAACTTCTTTATCTCTGCACCCTGAGAAGCTGTTAGCTGTTGGAGGCTAAGAACATCATATGCCAATTTGGTACATGTTTCCATCAATTCCTTAAGTAGTCCATTACTATCCTCACCACTTCGTCTTATGTTACCTAGCCCGAGAGGTGGATCACTAGAATTGTAATGGTGTACATCATTATCTGTCAAATCCTGATTCACTGGTGACTGGTCTATCCTCATCACTTCCGGATGTGTAACCTTCCCTGAGAGGGGAATCCTTGGATGTAAACTCAGTCTGAAACCTAGTTTGTGTCACACCTCAAATTACTGTTTTGCAATGGAATGGAATTCACGGGATGACCGTCATAGCATCAAATTACAAGTTATATCGAATCGACCTAAAGTGTCGTTTGAAAATATCGTTTAATTAGATAAAATAATCAGAGTTTACAAAACATAGGTCCCAAAATATTTCCAATGTACCAAAATGAGATTGTTACAATCAAACGATAGTTAAGTGCATAAAATATATGTGAGACGCGTCGTCACCACGACTCTATGATAAGTCCAAATGCATGCCATGAAGTGAATGCCTTAGATACCGAGATAAAACATGCTAAAGTGTCAACACAATGGTTGAGTGAGTTCATAGAGTTTGTATCGATATGAAAAGATTTTAAAGAAGGTTCATGTAGCAAAGGCAAAGTTTTGGTCGTTTAGAATAGTCCACAAAGCAAAGGCATTGTAAATCCACCGGCCCAAGTTCGCCCATACAAAACTTGCAACCTGTGTGTTCACAACCCACCGCCAAAATATGTCTAGTTTATGTTCGCACACGTTGTCAAATGAGTTCACAAATCAAAGGCATTGTAAATCCACTCGGCCCAAGTTCCGCCATACAAACTTGCAACCCGTGTGTTTACAACCCATCGCCAAAATATAGCATATCAAGTAGTCAAGTATAAATGGTCATAATAGTTCACAATATAGTACCACGATATAATAATTCGTGGATGCTCCAACATGGGAGACTTTGCACCGCTCCAAAAGGGAGACTTTGTAATGATGCTTCGATGAAACCAAATTATGCTGGGTGCCACTACCAAAGTTATGTTGGGTGCCCTTCCCAAAGATATACCGGTGCCTCTTCCCAAAGATATACTGGGTGCCTCTTCCCAAAGATATACTGGTGCCTCTTCCCAAAGATATACTGGGAACATAGGATACCTTATAGTGATGCTCGAACATGGGAGACTTTATAGGATGCTCGAACATAGGAGACTTTATAGTGGTGCTCGATCATGGGAGACTTTAGGTCAAGGTCATAACACGTCCGGTTTAATAAGTTCAAACAAGTCATAAGTTTGTATTTAAGTTCAAGAGTTCCGCTCAAAAGTTCGTAATTAAGTTCAAAGATTTAAGTCGAGTTCAAAAGTTCGTAATACCAAAGAGTTCAATAATATCAAAAGGTTCAAGATAGTCAAGCGTTCAAAATCACGTCAAACAAGTTTAAAATATATCAAAAGGGTTCTTTACAAGTTAAAAGAGTTCGACTATACGTCAAAAATTCAAATCAAGTCCAAAGTGTTCACTTATATGTTAAAGGGTCCGAATCAATTTAAAAGAGCTCAGATATACATGTCGAAGGGTTCGAAATTAAAGAAAGTGATTCAAATAATAGCGTTCATAACTTAGTGATCAATTTAGTTCGGGCATAATCTACGTACGCGCACATAGAGTGAAACAAAAGATATTTAAGATCATATAAGTGTAAAGTAAAAACAAGTAGTTGAGCATGTATCTCCCCCAAAGAGTTTATAAAATAATTAAACGAGTAAAAGTAGGGCAACGAACTCACCTTAATAAATGTGATATCCAATATATAGCGAATCGATGGATAAGCCGAGAAACCTCTACGCGCAACCTAGAATATGTGTTGTGTCTTAGGTTCTAAAATAACGATGTGAATGTATAAACATGCCTTATATAGTTATTACATCAATTATGCTTGGATACTTAACATTTGTGAAGTCGTATAAGTGTTTATGTTCCTTATATTTAAGTTTTTCCCGTCTAAATCTACCCGTTACTTCTAAACCGTAAATGATCACGACTCGATTTTTATGTCCCTGAAGGTATTTGATAGTACTAAACAGATTAGTGGGCCCTACTGCCCCGTAAATTATTTAACTAATGTGAAATTACCAATTTACCATTGGATGTACTAGTTATTTTAATCAAAAAGAACCGCTCTCACGCTTTTGGTCATAGGTCGAGTTCTACAACTCCGCTTAATGCACGCCGCCAACGCTTCAAGTTAGGTGTTAGCTACAACGTTTATTATTTGATCAACAGCTTGGTTATATGCAAGTTTTATGAGTATTACCCGCTTGAAATCACACTCGATTTGGACACGCTTAGCCGCTTTGGCTCTAGTTTATTCATCGGGATGAGTTACTGCACGAGCCACCCGCAAATGACCACAAGACATAGATCTACAATCCTATGTTGTTACTTAACTTTATCATCCACGAATTTTACCCAAATTTACGCTTACGGTCCCCTCGTCCGGCTTCGTGTTGCAAATCTAGTCCTTTCGATGGTTTCTAGTGTTTTAATTCATTTATCCAAGCACAATCAAATATAATAAGCATATAGAACATATTAAATACATGTAATACTAATGATTACTGAAATCAAAGGTAAGTATAGGAGTTTGCTTACAATCCTTGTGATGAAACAATTCAAGAACCAAGAACTAGGACACTAAAACCTAAACCCTTTCAACCAAAGTCCCTAGCTTCCAACCTTTAACGCACCTTACTAACCCTTCTTAACCTTGATCTAACCTTGTAAAAACTCTCTAATCTCAGCCCACGCACCTTGTGAAGCTCTTAAACCAACCATGGAATCACCAAATAAACTTAAGAAGCATGTGTAGAACACTAAGGCCTTTAACTTTGTAGTATAACTTATTGCTTGAAAATCAAAGATGGAAGGTGAGTGTGATTATTTGAGGTTCGGTTATGGAGGATGAAACAAAGGAAAAATGGATGAGTTATGAAGTCTTAGATGAAGTCTTATAGGATATTTCCTAAGACTTAAGTCTTAAGTTTAAGACTTAAAAACTAAGTAACTAGCACATGTATGTAACTAATAAATTCAAGACTTATCACCAAGCCAACAAGGCTTGGTGAATCATTAAAATTTCGTTCATGCTCTATCTTGAATGACTAGGTATGAATTTTGATGTTATCTTGCTTTTACGGAGTCAGCTTTGGTCCTTGTGAATCGCTAACTCTAAGTCGAAAGTCACGAAACTTAAACCGGTATCCTAAAAATATGAAACTTATAAAAATGTTAAAACATATTAATATAACCTATCTTAGCATATTAAATGATTGATAATTTTGATGAGCACGTAAACAAGTTAAAGCTTAGAATGGTAAGATATTTAAGAAGAATTTCAATTTGACTTCTTAGTGAGATATTTTATAAGATATTTAACTAAGTATTATCTAAATAATATCTAGTTGTTGACTAGGTATATGACTTTTCAAGGTAAATTAAAATGTATCACCAAAAGGTGCGGGTATCGGGAGTTAATAGTAAAAGTGAATAGATTTTTTTTAAATTTGCAAAATGATCGAAATTAAGAATTGTGACATTCTTCCCTCATAAAGGAATCGTGTCCTCGTGATTCGATTATTCATTAACTATAGTCCGATCCTCGACAAGGTCTAAAAGTTTATGCTCGTGCGTATGTTCTAAATGATTATGTCAATGTTCATGTATATGGGTTCCTCACCCAACTATGTACGCTCGTGCTATCGTGAGCATTTCCGTCCTAAATACATGCTCTTATGACTAAGCTTGATGAGGCAGGCTTTCCCATTCTCGAGCTAAACCCTCAAAAGATTTTAGGTAACCGATTTTTACTTAATCTCACAACTCATCAAACAAGAACTGCCATGAGATTAGGCTAATCGGTTTGAGCAACAACTTGTTTCTAGCTTGATCTTTGCAACTCATCAAACAAGAATCACACCCGGATCAAACTGAAACAAGTGGTTTGAAGAAAATCTTGTGAAAATTTGGCTCGATTACATAATTGCTTATACATATGAGACTACTACTCTTCATTGCATGATTCTTCCGAATTAGACATAGGTGATCGTGCTATGTATAATTTAGGAGTAACTATGCAATGCTTGGACTAATCGCCCCATATGATGTTTGGTGTTGAGTCATAAGTTCACATGTATAAGGAGTATGCACTTATAATGATATGATGAGATGCTATGATGATGTAGTTATAGTCTAGGGTCAATGATGCAACCTAGTTCTCTATAACCGATGCTCGATACCAATCATCACACCCCAAATTACCGCTTTGCGTAATGGAATTCTGGGATGACTGTCATAGCATCAAATTACAAGTATATCGAACGACCTAAAGTGTCGTTTTGAAAATATCGTTTAATTAGATAAAATAATCAGAGTTTACAAAATAGTTTTGGACTTAGCAGTAGCCCAGAACTGTTTAATGATGGAAAGATATATTGTAGGGGATACTATTAATGCATACCTTATAGGGAAAGCATTAAGAAAATCAATTATTTCAGTAAACCCTTCTGGTTATGGAATGGGTTTATCCAGCATAACGACCAAATTGTGATTATCGGGAAAGGATCTTGTCGACATCATGATTTAGTGTTTGGGAATTAAGAGTTTGTAGTTGGGATGTTAATAGGAGTGTTAGGGTTTATGACAGAGACAGATTTGAGCGCACAAATCTGATTGAATGAGCCAATTAGGGACTTAAACACCAAATGTTACGATTTCATTTCTATACTTTCAAACTAAGCAGCATATAACAAGCAGTAGATTCTTTGGCCCAACAGCATTTTATTTTTGCCTAGCAGCACTCAGTTTGTTAATAGCAGCATCCACTCGATATTGGCATCAAACTAATCAATCTCCTTTTGCTTAATCCTGCAAATTGTTAATCCAAGACCACAAAACACAAGCAAAACCATTCCACCAGAATCACAACATGATTTATACTTAGCAACTGGAATTTCTACTAACAGCAGATTTCGGCAGCACTTTAGAACACAAGCAGCATTTTAAAACACTTGGCAACATTTTTACTTTTTGATTTACAGTAAAAATCCATACAAAACTTTACAAAAACATTTGAGGATCAAACATTTAGAGATTTAACATTCCAATACTGGCAACTAAATATTGAAACATGCCCACAACAAAAGCCTTGGTGTGTAGGTCACAACACTATTATCAATATGGATTTTAACCATTTGAATTAATTTCTTTTCATTACAATCTCTAATAAAATGATGTCTAATCTCAATATGTTTTGTTTTGGAATGTAAAACATGATTTTTAATTATACAGATTGTACTATTTTTATCAATGAATATTTTAGTGTGCAAAAGGTTGTACCCATAGTCCAACAGTTGTTCTGAATCCAAAGTACTTGACCACAACAACTAGCAGCAACCACATATTCTGCTTCATTTGTGGAACTGGCCACCACAGTCTGCTTCTTGCACTGCCATGAGATAAGTCTACAGCCCAAAAACTGACATCCTCCTGTAGTAGACTTTCTATCCAAGCTAGCTCTTGCATAATCATTGTCTGTGTATGCTGTCAAGTCAAATGGTGAATCTTTAGGATACCAAAGGACCAGTTTAGGTTGCCCCTTTAAGTATCTGAAGATCCTCTTCACTGCATTAAGATGTGAAGCTCTAGGTGTGACTTGAAATCTTGTACACACACAGACTACAAACATGATGTCTGGCCTTGATGAAGTGAGATACATAAAAGACCCAATCATGGATATGTAGAGATGAACATCCACAACTTCACTTCCATCATTTGGGAGCAATGGCTTAAGTTTTTCCATAGGTGTGCTTGCAGTTTTTACATCTTTAAACCCAAACTTATTTAGAATCTCAGCCACATACTTCTCTTGGCTAATAAAAATACCCTCCTTCTTCTGCTTCACTTGCAGCCCCAAAAAGAAGTTAAGCTCTTCCATTGAGCTCATTTGAAACTTATCATGCATAAGCTACTTAAATTCCACACACAACTCCTTGTTAGTAGACCCAAAGATGATGTCATCAACATAGATTTGAACCAGCAAAATATCACCTTTTGGATCTTAGTATAAACAAAGTTTTATCTATGGTACCCTTGTGAAACCCATTGTCCATTAAGTAAGTGGACAGGGTTGCATACCATGCCATTGGAGCTTGGTGTAACCCATACATAGCATTCTCTACCTTGTAAACTTTGTCTGGGAAATCAGGATCTTCAAAACCAGGAGGATAACATACATATACCTCCTCTTCTATTTTCCCATACAAGAAGCAACTCTTTACATCCATCTGATACACAAGAAAATCTTTGAATGAAGCATATGCTAAGAATAACAATCCTTGCAACTGGAGCAAATACTTCATCATAATCAAGACCTTCTGCTTGTGTGTATCCCTAGCAACCAATCTTGCCTTGTTTTTCACCACTATCCCTCTTTCATCCTTCTTATTTCTGAACACCCACTTAGTACCAATAGCAGATTTTCCATTAGGCAGATCCACCAGAGACCAAACTTCTTGCAACTTAAACTGCAACAATTCTTCCTGCATGGCTTTAACCCAACTCTCTTCTGTCAAAGCTTGATGTACTTTCTTGGGCTCAACTTGGATTGGAAACAGGCAAATAAATAGTTTTGGAGATCTTTATGGCTATTTTTTTTATGAAGCGATATAGCAAAGAACCCTTGATTAGTTAAGTCCTTTAAACCCTTGGAATTTGTTCTGGTTTGAACAACAGAATGAAATTCTCCAATAATATTTTCCTTGGGATGATCTCTGTGAATTCTGGTAGTAACAATTGGATTGATAAGAATAACATCTTCTAGGTTGGTCATATCAACCTTTTTACCATCTAGCACATCATCATCTGTGTCAGCATACATATCCACAAAAGGAGGGATGTTGTGATCATCATCATAGACAATGGACATGTCTCTTGAAATATCAACATATGGCCTAGTAGTAGGGACATGGTAACTACTGCTAATGTTAGATTCACCTATCCATCCTTCTGCAGTATTAACATCTCGCATAGCAATAGGTTTGGGGTAACTACTGCCAGTGTTAATTTCATCATAATAAGTTTCAGAAGTAGGAACGCTAGGCATAGCACCAGGTTTAGGAGAACTACTGCTAGGCTTGCCAGTGTTGTTATCTGACATAGGATCATCCAATTGAGGTTCATCACCTCCAACATCACCACCAGGAACTTCTTCATTTACATCACCTTTGTTACCTGGTTCTTTGGATATCACATCTTCACTAGAAGGTTGTTCTTTGTCATTATATGAACTCTTCATTATTGAGGAGAGGGGAGTATCACCAGTCAAAATTTGCAGCAGAATGTAGTCTGCAGTAGATTCTTTCTCCACTCTTGCAGCAACATTTTCTTTGGTACATGCACATTTGTTAGACTGGTTCCCGGCAGTAACTAGCTCATAATTCATGGACTTGGTTAGCACATCAATATTAAATATCCAATCAGGACCTTTTCCTACAACATTGGGTTTACATTCATCAAAACTAATATGTAGGTTCTCCTCAGCATGTCTGGTTCTATTGTTAAATACCATAAAATCCTTACTATTTAGAGAGTACCCAACAAAGAATCCCTCATCAGCCTTCCCATCAAACTTGCCCAGGTGATCTATGGTATTAAGGATAGTTACAGGACACCCAAATGGTTTCAAAAAGTCTAGGGTAGGGGTTATACCATGGAATAACTCATAGGGGGTCTTGTTATGAGGCTTCACTACCAAAACTCTATTCTATACATAACAAGCAATATTTACTGCTTCAACCCAAAAGGTTGTTGGTAATTTGGAATCTGCAAGCATAGTCCTAGCAGCCTCAATAAGTGTCCTATTCCTCCTCTCTGCAACACCATTTTGGTGAGGAGTTTTAGCTACGCTAAACTGTCTTTGAATACCCTTCACTTCACAGAACTGGTTCATTTCTTGATTTTTAAACTCAGTCCCATTGTCACAACTTATTATTTTAACTTTGAGATCAATTTGGTTTTCTACTCTGGTTATAAAAGCCTTAAGGATCCCACTAGTATCATCCTTCTTTGCTAAAAGAGAATCCAGATGAATCTACTATAGTCATCTGTGACGACTAGGCAATACATTTTCTTCATTAAACTCTTAACAAAGGTAGGGCCAAATAAGTCCATATGAAGAATCTGCAATGGTTGGCTGATGGAGCTCACAGTCTTGGACTTACAAGAAGCTCTATGCTGCTTTCCCTTCTGACAAGCAACATAATTTTCATTTATGTCAAAAAGTTTGGAAGGTAGTCCCCTAACAAGATTTTCCTTCACAAGTTTATTCATAGTTTTAAAGTTCAAATGTCCAAGCCTTCTATGCCAAAGTCTAGACTCATCTGATGTGGCCTTAGCAAATAGGCAAGTCAAACCTTCCCTTGGAACTATGTGCTTTAGATCAACACTGTATATATTCTCTATCCTTGGAAGTCTAATTAGGATTTGACTTTCATCAACCAACTTAAAGTTTGAGGACAAGACAATACATTCAATGTCAGTAAAATGGACACTATTCTTTTTGTCACACATTTGTGACACACTGAAGAGATTGAACTTGAGTTCTTTGATAAAGTACATATCTTCAAAGTCCAAAGAACTGGTTTTAATCTTTCCCTTCCCAGTGATCTTTCCACCCCTTGGGTTGCTTCCAAAGGCCACATATCCTCCATCAATGGGCACAAAATCTGAAAGATAGGACATGTTTCCTGTTATGTGCCTAGAGCATCCACTGTCAATCACACCTCTATCCAATAAGTCCACCTATGGATTGCCCTACACATAAAATAAGAGAATTAGTTTCTCTTAGCAACCCAAGCCATTATAGACTTGGATATGCCTTGTGCATCTATGTAGTTAAATCTTTGAAATAAATATGATGCACTGTTGTCTTTGGAGACATTGCTTAAATCAGAGGTCTTTGGTCTCCAAACCCAACATGCTGACGCCTTTACAACATTGCCCTCATTACCCATAACAGCATTTTTGGTCAAACTTGGCTTAGCAGTACGTACTTTTCTCCAAGCAGTTGTTACAGGTTTTCTTAAAGAAGTATTTACTTTTTGGTTATCCCTATTGTTTATAAATGTTTTTCTTCTATGAATGGGTCTAAATATAGTTGAATGTGCCCTTTTTAAAAAATATGTCTTTGTATGGGCATCATTCACTATTGGTCTTGTGGTAGCAGTGGAATTAGATCTAGCAGTATTTACATTTTTCAATCCAGATCTCATTAAAATTTCTTTTGGAACAAATGAATTTTGAGCATTAGAGTGAGTTGTATTAGCAAAATTAGAATGGTTCACCCTTTTAGCATAGTTCCACACTAGTTTTATCACCTTTTCTTTTAAATTATTCTTACAAGTATAATGCAAGTGATCAAAACTTCTACAAGTAAAGCAATGTTTATTATTCATAATAAAATCACTTCCTAATCTATCAGACATTAAATTGTTCCAATTCCTCTGATTTCCTCTAGGAGTGTTTTTGTAACACCCTAACCTGATAAGGGTCCGAATGCTACAATATGGAGTCATATTAGAACATACCGATGAAAATACAAATGGAAGTCTCTTATAAATAAATGTTAAATCATATAAACTGACGACTTTAAAAAGAAATACATAATCCACCATGTCAAAAATAAATAAAATGTCAAAACAAGTGTTCTTCAAAATGAGTCCAAACGAAAAGGAAACTAGGGTTGGACCACTCAAGCTTCTACTCTCAGCCCAACAAAGCCCAACATCCCGTTTAGTACCTGCCGCTTGGAAAAGAAAATGCGGTTGAGCTTAAAAAGCCCAGTGAACAGATATGACAAAACGAAAACTAAACAAAATAAAGATACGAAGGGAATAAAAGGAAACCGATATCAAGGTCATAGCAAATGAACAAAATGAGTCAATGAGGAACCTGCAGAACACAATATTAACAGATAGCAAGAAGAACAGAAATCAAAGGAGACCAAAACAAAGCAGCGCATCAGCGAATAGATATAACCACATATAAATAACCAAACATACAAATACCAGACATAAACAAATAGGGGTTGATAAATAGTATCATAAACAAAGCAAGTAACCAAACAGTGTACAAGCCTATCGGTCAGCGGATCAACTAAACATAAATATGGCAACACAAATAAATCAGATAGTCATAATATATATAAGCTAAGCTGAATTTTGAGCAGGCGGAAGCAACTGAATAGAATGTAAGCATGGCAATCACACGAGTCAGATATCCACAGTTAATAAACAGAACAAGTATCATAACCAGCAGAAATACTAACAGGAGTATAAACATGGTAGTCACATGTATCAGGTAGGAATACAGAACGAACATCATAATTAATTGAATTAACTAAACAAGAATATAGCATGGCAACTAAACAAGTCAACTAAACATATAATCGCATGATCAGAAGTGTAAGCATTGCAGATCAACACGACAGGCAAACATTAATTATTACGCCGAACCAATATCATAAGCAACGGAAAATACTAACCAGAGGTACAAGCATGGTAGTCACAAATAGCAAATAGGAATACTAAAATGATATTTATAGTCCAAAGAAATAAATGAATGAAGGTATAACATAAGTGTAGAAAATGGTGTGAGGGTTACATAATTCTACCACGAGCCCAGAAACATATCGTATCATAATATCATAATCATAATCTTCATAATTAACATTGTAAGCTCCCGGAAAATTTCAATGTACTTAAAGCCTTAATCAGAAGCTAAGTACGATTTATTTTATAATGAAATTTTCTAAACATCACATTTGCATATCATTTGGCATATGTATGATCAATGCAGCTTGAGCGTTCATAAACACACCGTTGTGATCAGAACAAAATTCCCCACGATCCTGATAACCTTAAAATACGTAACAAATACGTAAGAAAAATTGAAAAATACGAATTAAATTATAACAAAAATATATTAAAACTCGTATTGGGCCTCGGTAATTATTGGACTCTCTATCACTTCACAACTCAACCCGACACGTTATTGGGCCTCGTAACCGAACCAAGTCCACGCCATACCTTTTGTCATTGGGCCTCTTCTCCACCCGAGCCCACACGTACATTCCCAAAGGGCCTTGGGCCTAACCATATTACATGATCTCATATAAAAGTCCATGCACCCTTAATTATTTATTTCGGGCCTAATTAACGAGCCCAACACCCAAGATTTGTAAGACTGGTGAGATTTAAGATGCTATTGTTTTTGTGAGCTCCTAACCGGTCGAGCAAAGGAAGAAAACAACACCAACTAGAAAACCAAACCAAACTAAGTATTCATTTCTTGGATCCTACTAGTTGGCGTGTAAATGTGTAGATGAAGGAGACACAAATCAAACTCAAGCCACCCTAATACTAACAAACTAATACCACAAGACACAATATAATACTACCCTAATCATTTGACCACCCCATTTGACTTTATGACCCAAAGGTTAATGTGTTCCTCATGCACATTCTTGATTGACAACACCATGTATCCTCCTAAAAATCGGCTGCCAACTCGTGGCATGCCAAAACACAACAAAAACCATCTCTACTTTATTGGAACAAAGGAAGAGACATGCTTATAATAATCAAGATCCCATGCTTGACTTTTCCTATAATACACCATCCTCAAATACACTCTAAGCTCACAACACTCACACTTAAGCAAATTCTCCCAACCCTTACGCATCTATTCTCACTACCACATAGAAATCATCCACCATAGGTGTCCAAAGGGAGAAAAGGAAATCGAATAGAAGTAAGAAAAGGTAATCGTATAGAAGAAAGGTAGGAAGACTTGGGTAAAATAAGGATATGGGTAATATTATAAGGAGAACACGGTGTTAGAGTTGGATTATCATCTCATCGTTCATCTCCACTCATAACGAGTGATTGTAAGTCACCCTTAACTCATTTCCATTTCCTATTATCTCTTTTACACTTAATTATCACCCGATACCTAGGTTATGTGCATCATTTCATGAAGAACTAGTGTCATACGCATGATATAGTTGGACCACGACACTTCGTCACTAGTTAACACAAGCCTAAAACATTTAGAAACACAACACGAACACATAATTACCATTCGTTCACTTGTTAAACCAACGAAAGGCCAATTGGGCCTAAAGCCCAACAGCCGAGCCCAATAAGCTCAAACAAAGTCCAAGTAAAGCTTGACCCGACCCAATGAGTCCATGATAAGCCCATAAGCACTAAAAATAAGTTGAAATCATTTTGAATAGTTTTCATTTTATAAAAATGATTTTCGGATTAGTTTTGCAAAAATACGAGACCTAGGGTCGAAATGGTAACATTTTCAAATGCTAAAGGGGAGTATATATATGCGAAAAGTGTTTTATGAAAAGTCTAGGGACTATTAATACTATTTTCAAAAGTATAAGGGGTAGAGTCTACGTACATGTGCACGCATGGAAACCACAAGGACCAGCTGTGTAAATAACTGAATCTAGTTATAACTAAGTTTTGGGTTAAAAGTGTCAAGTTGGAAAAGTAGAGGTTTAAAGCGAATAAATGAAACTTGGAGGGCTGTTATTGTAAAATTAGTTTTACCAAGGGATTAAAACTGTCTTTTATGGAAATTTTGATATAAAATATATTTCGGGTAGAAAGTGTAAATTTCTCAAACTTGAGGGACTAAATTCGTACTTTTCGTAACTTGAGGGTAAAAAGTGTAAATTCGGGAAAAGTTTAGAAAAACTTATAATCTTATCGTAACTTCATAAAAACGAGTATTTTGATCATATGAATGTATTATTTTCGGATATCGAAGAACATATTTCATATATGAATATATATATATATATATATATATATATATATATATATATATATATATATATATATATATATATATTAGAAAATAATTATATATATAAAATCCGATAAAACACACGGGGAATCTAAACAAGTTAAAATACTCAACCAATCCATTAAGATCACAACGGGGGAAAACATTTCACTTATGCGTAAGTGAGGATCATTAACTAAGGCAATGTAGCACGTAAATTAACTTAAAACGTTAATCACGCACGCACACTATTGGATTGGACAATCAAATGATCTATTGAATAAGAATATTCAATGCTCTATTATTTTGGTCGCGAACCTAAATGCTCATTTTATTGAGACTCGCCATATCATCATTTTAGGTTCCGGTTTGGAACCTCTGCTACATTGTGCTTGATCTGTTTGTGCTTGTTCATTATCATCAAGGTGAGTTCATAGCCTCGCTTTTACTTTTATTTGCAAACCCCGCGAGCGAGATACATGCTTTAAACTAGAACACAGGGTTTTTCATAAAATGTTCGCCTCTTGATTATTGGAACTGCCTAAGTATTTAGCCATAAGTCCCCTGATCATGAACCATTAGTCACCGCGAGTGAACGCATATATCATGAATAGTACTATGGGGATTAACCACCCCCGTTTCGGTTATAGAGAAATAACCGGGGCGCACCATATTTGAATTGCATTAGGTAATTGGCTATTACCTCATTTGGGGCAAAACTTACATACACCAGTAATTCGGTGTATGTAGTTGAGTCTAGGTTGCATGAGCTTAGCGCATAATAATATGTGATTTTTCTTATGATATTGATAGTTTACAATGATCATGCTCTTATACTTGTGTTCAACTATTTTAAACCTATGGATTTCACTCAACATTTTTGTTGACCTTTTTAGCATGTTATCTCAGGCAATCAGTGAAGATCATGACCAAGGCGTGGAATGGGGCATGGCAAGGCTTATCTGGTGGTGTAAAACATAAAAGTTGTCATTTCTTTCAAACTCACGATCTTTCTTTTGGGAAAAACACTTGGTCTATTTACAACGTTTTGTAAAACTATGAGTTTTCGATGAATGATAACTATTTTAATAAAACGTCTCTTTCGAGTCATTTTCTATAATTATTGACTATGATCTCCATTCAAGTAACACCCGAATTAGTCTTCCGCAGTCATTAAGATTTTCGAGGGTGTTACAAACATAAGTAGCATAATGGAGTGATCAGCGCCTAGAGTCATGAAAGGCGTGTATTGCACACAACACCAATCACCAGAAACATATCATATAACATAACAGATCAGATCTAGGATGCATTCATACGCCCCTGCAGAAATCATAGTGGCCAACCATATCTTCTTGAGCTCATAAACATATTATAGAAAGGGATGTGGTGGGTCATCACTCTCCCACCCTAGAGTCATGCCATTGGTACATCAATGACACGAACATGGAACCTCCATGACTAGTGATAACTCGGGTATCAAACTCAAGGTCAAACAGAATGCCATAGTAATGTCACAGAATCTAAGGTCATCATAAATATCATCATCATAGATTCATATCAAAGGCTCAAATCATAAGTATCGTATCAGAAATGTCATAATAGAAAGCTCATAGCAAAAGTATCATAATCAGAAATAGCTAATCAAAAGATGTGAGCGATCAAGGGAAAACTTATGAGAAAGGTCAGAATATCTGTACCTCAATGTGTGTGTAAAGGAGCAAGGCACACAAGCGATCTCTCTCTCTCTCTCTTTTCACAATATCTACAGTAATTAATATCACCAATCACATATATGTTTGATGTATAAGTTTTTCTTACTTTTATTAGCTTTTCTACTTCTTATTATACTTATGTTATCTTATATTTCCATACTTTGATTCTGGACCATTATTGGACGAATTTTCATGATTATCAAATGAGCTCAAATAAAATTGAGACAATTCCTAGGTGTTCCCACATTAGTTAGTTACCTCAAGAATTTTTGGGGATTTTATTACTGAGCTTAAGTATGGATAGAAAAATCATCTTTCCAGACCTGTCCAGAAAGTACCCAGAAACAGAGACTCCAAACGTTTGAACATGACACACCCATTTAAACAACTCCAAAAATTCTACCAAAATTTCCAAGGGTCACACACATCCTAAATATCAAGACGGGGAGAAATAGAGGTCAAAACTCTCAATAGTTTATCCGTGAAAAATCAATTACCACAACACAATTTTTAACTCAGCTTACCCAGATTTGATACCTCAACTTGTAAAATATAAAAGTCACACTTCCAGGTTTCCAAATGCTACAAATCTTACATATTAAGAAAGTAAACAGAAAATTCTTACATTTAGAGTCAAGAATCATGAAAAACATTTAGGCATCATCAAAATACACGTGTAGGAATATGGCCTAAAATCTGGACAACCCAACATGCAAAGTGTTCCACATAGAAAACAAGTCCAATTTCATCATCCAAGTCCCATTTTATCATCAATGATCATGTAAAATTTAATCCAAATTAAGACACATCATAAACACACACTTAGACAACATGTCACACATAGGAGCATAATCATGCATTCATGGAATCATAACCATCAATTTACACACCAATTCATGCATATCAAGTTCTTAATCCGTCTAGTTTCATAGTTACTTTATCCGGTTTCTACAAGAAAATTAATAAACATATTAGACCATTAATATACATGTCATGCAATAAAATCCTCACATAAAATCATAGCATATCTCAAGCATATAACCACATTAAGAGTTTACTAAACATGCCTACTATCATCATTACACTCATTAATCGTGTGCATTAACTCATCTTATATAGCATGCCTTCATACAAATCAAAATCCATCTGATAACCACATAAAATCACAAGTTAAGCAATCATTTATAAATCTATTTCATGACATCATGAAACAAAAACATTAATGAAAAGACATCATGTATTTCACAAAAAATCATATATACATATTAGGTCAAAAACATAAAAGAACACAATATGATTTATATCCATTTTCACCTACCAAACAACCTTTCAAAAACACTCACCAAAATTACTCCCTTTCTCGGTGAACAACACGAACAAACCATAACCAAAATCCCTAGGAGGGTTCGGTGACAAACCAACCGAGACTAGGGAGAAGTATAGCTCGGTGGTACAGTAGCATGTGGCTAGGGCAGCCCAATGCCTACCCCGGTACCCACAAATCCGAACACCACAAACCCCAAACCCTAACTCGGCAGAAAATAAAACCAAATCCGAAACCCACAATCCAAACCTTAAACAACCTGTTTTGCCCTTCCTTCTTCCAATTCGTTTTAACTTTAGGGTTAACTTGTTTTTAACATACCTTAACATACACAAGACCATACTCAATGAATATATAATTTTGGTTTATGTAAGAACATCATATGTTGAATTCAATTCAAAGAAACAAAAAGAGATGAAGGAATACCAAGGTAGAACCGAATACATGAGGAAGATCATACGAGAGTAATACACCACTAATTCTTCTTCTCCTTCTCTTCTTCTCTGAGCCGTATTGCTCTTCTAATCTCTTTAGGTTTACTGTTTGTTTTGGAAGGAGAAATTTTTATGAACCGTATAATTTGGTCTTGGAAAAAATATATTTGGTTAATGGGAGATGAAAATAGGCCGGTTATATGGAATGAGGGAGGAATAATGGGGCGTGATATGGGGAGTAATTTGGGGAGGTTAATTGTGTTTATTTTAGGTACATTGGATTCATATGATCTCTTAAGAACAAAACGTGTAGGGGGTGTTTAGGAGGCCGGATTTTTGCTATTCTTTTGGGAGGATTAAACCAAATTATATCAAGTAGTGTAACATCCATATTATCTTTAATTACTGTAGTAATTTCATTAATTAGGAAACTTATAACATAAAGTTTTAATTAGTTATTTAATTATACATATAACATAACGTTTAAACTCTTAATAACTTAGATTAAAATTCAAATTAGATGCAAATTTTGTAATACAGATTTAAGGGTTTTACAATTCTTCCCCTCTAAAAAGAAAATTTTGTCCTCGAAATTGAAGTCGCAAAAGTTAGACAAAGACGTACCAAATTACGAAAGAAATGACAATAAGTTGTCTCACGTTTTCCATTCGAGCACGAATCATAACAAATCTTGATTCCAATGAATACGGAACATATACGTAACAGATGACAATAGTAATCCCACAAAGAGGTACACGAAAAACTTATAGAAGCGAGGCAAATATGGAGGTAATGCTAAGTGATAAAACTTCATCAAATCTATCCAAATTTTGAATGAACAAAGGAAATTGCTAATAATCAGAGAAGCACATAAAATGTTATCACAATGAATCAGAATGTAAAATTGAAGGGGTAGGGGACCCAAACGGTTGTGAAAGCCGACAAATAACGGATATAATTCTAATTCATCAAACGTACTAAACCTGGGCATTTCTCAAGACATCGTATGATCCCAATAAGTTCAAGTTATATGATCTCGGTATTATCACGTTGATCAGGCGTCATAATACTTGCATCAAATATCATGCCTTTATTGCCATCATATTCTATCTCGGGTCATGACGAAACATTCTACTAATATTGTATCAACTTAGATTCACATACTGGTGGCAAGTAATACATCCAATCAAACTTCAGACAAATTCAAAAGTTTAAACGGAAACTTACCACTCCACGAAAGGAAAGGTTCCTCATGACTCGCCTTATGCAAATAGCCTAAGGTCACTAAATGCCAAAGTGCCACAACCGACCTTCAAAAGTTATTCCAGATATATCGCAGTGCTTTAGCATACAAAACTAAAAACAAGTACTTACATAAGTGAAATATACACATTTTAACATTTAATGATAATTTACTTAAAGAAAACAAAAGGTTATCTCGTGAATTTAGGAAGCCACCAAGACCGCACGCATCAGACACCAAATTAATAACGCAAACAATTATAATCAAATTTCAACGTAATAAGAATGTCATATTATTACGCTTATAAAATCGCTTCCGAAAATATAATTTCTATATTATTCGGCACCGGAAGGTACGTTTACTCGAGAATTCAACAAAACACGGGTACAAATAATACAAGAATTATAATAAAACAAAACAAATATTCATCCGTCTCCACCCTTATATCTCTTCTTCTTCACTTGTTTCCATTTTTCGCTTCTAAACAAAACCAGAACAAGAAAGGAGTTTGCTCCCTTCCACTTCACCATCATAATCCATCACCACAAATTTCCACCCACCCTACACCTCTTCTCTAGCATGACAAAGAGACACTAGCACGGTGTGGGATGTGACTCGAGCCAAAGAAAGGCGTATACCTACATGAGACCAAGAGGGCTAGTGTCTTCATCTCTTTTTATTCCTCTACATATGGGAGTAAGCAATCACAGCTTCATTCATCTTTCCACATAAATAAAATTCGAGAAACTAGGGTTTCACGAATCAAAGGGCTTTTGAAAATCGTTAGAGGGGTTTTGTTAGTTGATGCATAGGGAAGCTATTCCAAGAAGTTGATTGTTCTAATTCATCCTAGTCTCCTCCAATTGAGCTCGTCGGTTTTCGGTTTTCATCTAGTTCGACCCACGAAAATCCAATGTAAGGATATTCAATGGTTTTCTTGTTTAATTGTAATCTCGCTTGTAAAATTTGAATTATAAATAAATTTTATGTTAGTAAGGGATTTGAAGTCATATTGTTGAATATTGGCAAAATTGAATTTGATTAAAGAGTTGGTAGTGATATGATTAGTTAAAATGGTGTGTCGAATTGTTGTTGTTGTTGAACTGCAGAGAAAAGAAACGGAATTTAAAACTTAAAAACTTGTGTTTCGCTAGTTAGTATCCTCGCTAAATCTTTCCATCTTACTCGGCCATTATGCCTTCGGTTTATTTCTAGTTGCTAGACATTCCTTAGGCCAAGGTGGTCTTGGCTTGTCTTAGTCTCTAGATCCTTGACTTTAAACCATTTGATTTCGGCATAAGATATAGTTCATGAGTATTGATTCCGGTCGCTTAACATAGACACACGAAGAGCGTGTTACCATGATCGCCTCAAGACCACGAGTGTGGTCAAATGGGTCTCGTGCCTTGGTCCATTCAAACCGAAAAGATCGCCAAGTCCTTGTGTCAACCTATACTCACGAGAGCAGTGATTAGGTCCTTACTTTTGGTATTTTCTTAAAATGTTCTCTTTTCTTTTTGTTTTCTACTGAAGTATCACCAAGGATACAATTACTGAACTAGGAATTATCTGTAGGCCCAATTCGTTTTAATAAGTCACCAGGGGGTGTCAGTTTGGTCGACTCAAGCTATTACTCGTTTCAGTCCGTTTTTGCCTCGATCCATCACCCTCGACACCATCTCTCGTCATGCATTTACTCATCCGTGATCCACGACTTTTGAAACATCTTGCAATAAATCATTAGCATTATTAAAAACGGATGACATGAAGCCATATAGCAAGAATGTAATGGTTGGATGAAACTTGAAAAGCATACTATAAAACAAGATGCGCATAACATGTGAGCTATAATTTTTGTGTAACTCATATAAGAAGCTTTTAGGCAAAACTTATAACAATTGCTTACACGTGCAAGACCTAGTAAAATATACTATGACATTAAGTCTCATTAAGCAAACCAAATATGCACTTATGTCATATCATATCTTTGATAAATATAATAAATTTTACTTAAATATTGAAATTTACATTGTATTTTACTAGCAACTTGAATATAAATTAAGTTAAAACTTGATTTTCTTAAATGAAAACTATTGATTTAGATAATTATTTGTGATACATGTGAGTATTATGAAACTTACACTAATTTTTCAAATTCCAAATATGTATACAATATAGGTTATACATCCGGACATGCCCAATTTTTCTACAAATATATTATATATATTCTATAACAATTTGAAATAATTATATCAACACTTACAAGCATGATTATTTCTTTTAAAATGTATACATTTGACACATGTTGTGTATTTTGAAAACTTGCAACACGCATAAGTTAAATTGTAGTTAAAACTTTTTTCACATATTTATTAGTAACTAAGTAAACATGCATAAATATATATATATATATATATATATATATATATATATATATATATATATATATATATATATATATATATATATATATATATATATATATATATATATATATATAACTCCTTCATTCACGATATCCTCATAGCCCGATAATGTCCAAATAAATGTACAAACGTTTCGCACATCATCACCCATTTATTATCAAACCAAAGTCTTGTTCAACCTTGATATCTTTTCTGCGTGTACCCTTCTATGTATTGTCATTCGGTCATCATTGAACCAAAGTCGGAATTCTTTCCTTGAGATTCCTTCCATGTCATCCTTCCTAAGCCGAGATCCACCCAAGTCTTTGTAAATTGTTCTAAGATAAATAATGCCACATCAACAACAACAACAACAACAACAAAAAAATTTAAAACCTATAAACTTAGTTAAACTTTATCGAGTCTTAAACATAAAGACTAAATATGCCGTATTAATTAGGTTGCGTGTCGGAGCCGTGCACTATCACTCCTTGATTTAATTCTCTTTAGACTTCCTATTGCACAATGCCAAGGTGAGTTTCATAGCCCCTACTTTTAAGTGCTTTGTACTTGTTTTGGGGGAAGATACATGCTCATTTTACTTAAAACATTTTACTTGTGCATTCCATGCATACGATGCTTTTACATGTTTAAAGTTTTCATCATACATAGATGTTTTATAGAGCATACCAAAACCTTTGACCTGGAATATTACGCATCTTAGCCTAAGGCCTTAAATCCCAAATTGCCCTTTTCATGAACCACAATTCCTCCTGGAAGCGCGAATGTTATAAATAGATCTATTGAGGGTGACTCTCTCGGTTGACCTCGCTTGGGTCAAGGCGAAACATATAGCATGTCGGACCGAGTGTATTGGGATAAACACTGCCATGGGCTCCTTATTTGTATGACTTTTTGTGCATACAAGAACTGTCAGAGTTTCGTTGCATGAACTTAGTGCTAGCGTAATAGATTCAATATATGACATTATATTCGTTGTAATGTACATAAACCTTACTTATGGTCCACTAATGAAATCCCTTTATGAAACTTTTATGAATTGAAACCATAAACCTTATGACATTATGCAAGACGTAATGATCATCAAGAACCAATTTTGAAACAAAGGTACTAAAATCCCTTTTAAATAAACCTATGAACTCACCAATAGAAGTCGACCCTTTAGCATGTATCTTCGTGTTTTAAAGCTTATCTTTGAGGCGCAAGGCAAAGGCATGGCATGGTCATGTACGACTGATTTATGTATTGGGACCACATTTTATAATGGGCCATTTTCCGCATCAAATCAAAATGTAAACATTGTTTTTAAGAAATGAATAAAAGTTTATTTATGAAGATCCGTTATTCTATGCTTATGTTGTGATACCAATTTAGTAGCACCTCAACACTTGTATGCTCACGAGTCATTTTTGGGGTGTTACAGATTGGCATCGAGTCTAGGTTATAGAGAACTGGGTATTTTAAAACCTAGACTATAACCACTTTTACAAAAACTAAACCCTATGACCGACACGTGTCGTCAGCCGAGCCGATGCCTAACTTATGATCCTGTTATGATCATACTTGATAAGATACATGTTTTATCACTACTCACCTAATTTCATTATAGGTTACAATTACTTTCCATATACGTATACCACGTATCACAACACTACACCTTTCCCTCACGTAAAGAGAATAATTGTTCTAATCCTTCAAGACAACGCTTAAAAGTATTGTGACATATTACTAGCGTAACTAAGCTAAGTATTTCAAAATTATTGAACCTCGGTTGAATGTAGACCGATCACCTATATTCAACTGTGGGACAGTGGGACATAGCCCGATCACCTATGTCCGACTCGGAGGTGAATTTTGCAAGATTTAGGATAGTTATAATAGCTTTATGTCCGTGAGAGAAGATGATAATATTTTGATAAACATGTAACATTTCAATAAACCACACATTGACGGTTACCCGAAGCCACACATCAAGGCCACATTACCCTAATCACAAGCCACTCATCGCAAGATACACTAATCACAAGCCACTCATCGGCATACACTAATCACAAGCCACTCATCGGCATACACTAATCACAAGCCACTCACTAATCACAAGCCACTCACCGGCATACCCTAATCATAAACCACTCACTGGCATTTCCTAAACATAAACCACTCACTGGCATTCCCTAAACATAAGTCACTCACTGACATTCCCTAATCACAAGTCACTCACTGGCATTTCTTAGTCATAAAACACTCACCGGCATCACAATATCTCTTAATCATAAGCCACTCATCAAGCGCATACTACTTAATCATAAACTTTATAATTTCATATCACAATCGGGTTATGTTATAGTCACACCTACCCCACACCTTACACCCCATGAACAAATCAAACCATCCTATGAACAACCTTCCATAACACCTATGAGAAAAGGACAATAGACCTCCGACAAAATCTAGAGAGGCATGATAAAGGATCATGAGAATTAAATACCTAGAAGCTTAAAAACTTTACGCCCTACCTTGAGAATTAAGAACCTAGAAGCTCCACCCACCTCCTAAGAATAACAGTGTTTACCTTATCACATTCCTACAAACGAACAAAAAAAAAGTTGTCATACAAACTATTTCCGATTATCCCTTAAACCAAAATACTTAATGAATCACTTCATGAATCAATCTACAAACCAAAGTAAACTACAATTCTACCCATACCTTACCAAAATAAAGTGTTCCCTAATACTTTGAAAGTTATTCCAGAACCACTCTATTGGTTACTTATTTCTCGAAATGTGTTTTAAGTTAATACCCATAAACAAAAATGATCAATGTCCTCCTTGATAGCTAAGCTCGACCTTAGGATGTATTATACACCGCCTAAAACCCTAGGTAACCATGAGGTTCATCGACTATTAAACCTCCAACCGCACTCCAACTTAGACAACTAAACCTTACCAGAGCTATGGGTAAATGTGATATCTTGATACACATTCTTGCTACAATATAATTCCCAAATTTGAGGATTACCCTTTAAAATCCAACCATAATACTTTCCAAATCCTCATTAAAACAAGACAAAATGCTGAAACACTAAAAGTTTCGTAAGACCTTCTTGTACCTCCCATAATTAATAACCTGTTTTACAATCTTTTGAAAATGTGTCATTTTTACACATTATTGATTTTGAAATCTAGTCTTAGTCAACCTTGTATAAACATTTAGTCGAAAGAGAAAATTCAAAACAAATGTTTATTCACCCTTTAAAGAAGAAAACACACAAACCCATAGCGAACCTTAAAAATCAACCTATACTTTAGAACCATTAAACACCAGAAAGGGGTACATCTTGATAAAACCATGAGAAATTAGAAGTGCCCACACTAACAAAACAATGAAACCTCATAACATCAAGAATTAGAACTTTCACCCCATGAACCTACCCCAGAAAAATCATAACTCCTCAGATAGAGGATGTGCTCCTGGCACAACACCTAGGAGGAAACCCTAGAAACAACCTAGGGACAATTCAAAACTTGTTCCAAATACCATCACTGCTCCCGACACCCTATCGGATATCGTAAACCGAGATCCGGACGGATCTCCGTAAGGTGGTAGACTATAACAACCCGTAAAATTTCGGATTATTTTAATAATATTTATCGCACGTAAAGTTTAAATCAATTATTTTCCGACAAGATGCCAATATCTAAAATATAAAAACGAGAGGTCATTTCGCTCCTTTAGAAATAAGACACCGCATACAATACTTGCCCACAAAGTATATATAAATTTATTATTTTCAAGCTAAAATGAAAGCATACTAAGCTTAATCCATTGTTCCAAAAGTTATTCCAGATAATTGCAGTTGCTTTAGCATACAAAACTAAAAACAAGTACTTACATAAGTGAAATATACACATTTTAACATTTAATGATAATTTATGAAAGAAAACAAAAGGTTATCTCGTGAATTTAGGAAGCTACTAAGACAAGACGCAGACCGACACCAAATTAATAACTAAACAATTATAATCAAATTTCAACGTAATAAGAATGTCATATTATTACGCTTATAAAATCGTTTCCGAAAATATAATTTCTATATTATTCGGGTACCGGAAAGGTACGTTTACTCGAGAATTCGACAAAACACGGGGTACAGTCAATACAGTAATTATAATAAAACAAAACAAATATTCATCTGTCCCACCCTTATATCTCTTCTTCTTCACTTGTTTCCATTTTTCGCTTCTAAACAAAACCAGAACAAGAAAGGAGTTTGCTCCCTTCCACTTCACCATCATAATCCATCACCACAAATTTCCACCCACCCTACACCTCTTCTAGCATGACAAAGAGACACTAGCACGGCTGTGGGATGTGACTCGAGCCAAAGAAAGGTGTGCTACCTACATGAGACCAAGAGGGCTAGTGTCTTCATCTCTTTTTATTCCTCTACATATGGGAGTAAGCAATCACAGCTTCATTCATCTTTCCACATAAATAAAATTCTAGAAACTAGGGTTTCACGAATCAAAGGGCTTTTGAAAATCGTTAGAGGGGTTTTGTTAGTTGATGCATAGGGAAGCTATTCCAAGAAGTTGATTGTTCTAATTCATCCTAGTCTCTCCAATTGAGCTCGCGGTTTTCGCCATCTAGTTCACCCACGAAAATCCAATGTAAGGATATTCAATGGTTTTCTTGTTTAATTGTAATCTCGCTTGTAAAATTTGAATTATAAATAAATTTTTATGTTAGTAAGGGATTTGAAGTCATATTGTTGAATATTGGCAAAATTGAATTTGATTAAAGAGTTGGTAGTGATATGATTAGTTAAAATGGTGTGTCGAATTGTTGTTGTTGTTGAACTCTGTAGAGAAAAGAAACGGAATTTAAAACTTAAAAACTTGTGTTTCGCTAGTTAGTATCCTCGGCTAAATCTTTCCATCTTACTGGCCATTATGCCTTCGGTTTATTTCGGTAGTTGCTAGACATTCCTTAGGCCAAGGTGGTCTTGGCTTGTCTTAGTCTCTAGATCCTTGACTTTAAACCATTTGATTTCGCATAAGATATAGTTCATGAGTATTGATTCTCGGTTTAACATAGACACACGAAGAGCGTGTTACCATGATCGCCTCAAGACCACGAAAGTGGTCAAATGGGTCTCGTGCCTTGGTCCATTCAAACCGAAAAGATCGCCAAGTCCTTGTGTCAACCTATACTCACGAGAGCGTTGATTAGGTCCTTACTTTTGGTATTTTCTTAAAATGTTCTCTTCTTTTGTTTTCATCAAGTATCACCAAGGATACAATTATCGAACTAGAATTATCCAGAGGCCCAATTCGCTTTAATAAGTCACCGGGGTGTCGGTTTGGTCGACTCAAGCTATTACTCGCTTTCAACTGCTTTTGCCTCGATCCATCACCCTCGACACCATCTCTCGTCATGCATTTACTCATCCGTGATCCACGACTTTTGAAACATCTTGCAATAAATCATTAGCATTATTAAAAACGGATGACATGAAGCCATATAGCAAGAATGTAATGGTTGGATGAAACTTGAAAAGCATACTATAAAACAAGATGCGCATAACATGTGAGCTATAATTTTTGTGTAACTCATATAAGAAGCTTTTAGGCAAAACTTATAACAATTGCTTACACGTGCAAGACCTAGTAAAATATACTATGACATTAAGTCTCATTAAGCAAACCAAATATGCACTTATGTCATATCATATCTTTGATAAATAT
The DNA here is from genome assembly GCA_022545495.1 of Chrysanthemum lavandulifolium. Classification (NCBI taxonomy): domain Eukaryota; kingdom Viridiplantae; phylum Streptophyta; class Magnoliopsida; order Asterales; family Asteraceae; genus Chrysanthemum; species Chrysanthemum lavandulifolium. Next base: position 188,289,923 of record CM040239.1, on the reverse strand, counting down.
AATAAATTTTACGAAATATTGAAATTTACATTGTATTTTTACTAGCGCAACTTGAATATAAATTAAGTTAAAACTTGATTTTCTTAAATGAAAACTATTGATTTAGATAATTATTTGTGATACATGTGAGTATTATGAAACTTACACTAATTTTTCAAATTCCAAATATGTATACAATATAGGTTATACATCCGGGACATGCCCAATTCTTCTACAAATATATTATATATATTCTATAACAATTTGAAATAATTATATCAACACTTACAAGCATGATTATTTCTTTTAAAATGTATACATTTGACACATGTTGTGTATTTTGAAAACTTGCAAATACGCACAAGTTAAATTGTAGTTAAAACTTCTTTTCACATATTTATTAGTAACGTAAACATGTAAATATATATATATATATATATATATATATATATATATATATATATATATATATATATATATATATATATATATATATATATATATAACTCCTTCATTCACGATATCCTCATAGCCCGATAATGTCCAAATAAATGTACAAACGCTTGTATATCATCACCCATTTATTATCAAACCAAAGTCTTGTTCAACCTTGATATCTTTTCTGTGTACCCTTCTATGTATTGTCATTCGGTCATCATTGAACCAAAGTCGGAATTCTTTCCTTGAGATTCCTTCCATGTCATCCTTCCTAAGCCGAGATCCACCCAAGTCTTTGTAAATTGTTCTAAGATAAATAATGCCACATCAACAACAACAACAACAACAACAAAAAAATTTAAAACCTATAAACTTAGTTAAACTTTATCGAGTCTTAAACATAAAGACTAAATATGTCAGACACTTGGTTTGGTGGTTGAGCCGCACTATCACTCCTTGATTTAATTCTCTTAAGACTTCCTATTGCACAATGCCAAGGTGAGTTTCATAGCCCCTACTTTTAACTGCTTTGTACTTGTTTTGGGGGAAGATACATGCTCATTTTACTTAAAACATTTTACTTGTGCATTCCATGCATACGATGCTTTTACATGTTTAAAGTTTTCATCATACATAGATGTTTTATAGAGCATACCAAAACCTTTGACCTGGAATATTACGCAGCCTTAGCCTAAGGCCTTAAATCCCAAATTGCCTTTTCATGAACCGTCAATTTCGCCGCTGAAGCGAATGTTATAAATAGATCTATCGAGGGTGACTCCTCTGCTCGGTTGACCCCGCTTGGGTCAAGGCGAAACATATAGCATGTCGGACCGAGTGTATTGGGATAAACACGCCATGGGCTCCTTATTTGTATGACTTTTTGTGCATACAAGAACCTGCCGAGTTTCGGTTGCATGAACTTAGTGCTAGCGTAATAGATTCAATATATGACATTATATTCGTTGTAATGTACATATACCTTACTTATGGTCCACTAATGAAACCTTTATGAAATCCTTTTATGAATTGAAACCATAAACCTTATGACATTATGCAAGACGTAATGATCATCAAGAACCAATTTTGAAACAAAGGTACTAAAACCTTTTAAATAAACCTATTCCCAAAATTTTTAAAAAAAAATTTTTTTTTTTTTTGGGGGAAAAGGAAAAATTAAAAATTTAAAAACCATCCAAAATTTGGTTTTTAAAAAAAATTTTGGTTTAAGGTTTAAAAAATTTTTTTTGGGGGTTTTAAAAAAAAACAAAAATTGAAAACAAAAAAAAAAAAAACCCAAAAACCCCCCGGTTTTAAAAAAACCCTTTTTCCCCAAAAAGGGCCCCCCCCGGGGGGGGAAAATTTTTCCGAAATTTAAAAATTTTTCCCCCCTTTCCAAAAAATTTTTTTTCCCCTTTTTTTTTTCCCTTTCCCCCCCCCCCCCTTTTTTTTTTTTTCCCGGGTTTTGGGAAATTGGCCCCCCCAAAAAAAAAAAGGGGGGGGTTTTTTGGGGTTTTTTTTTTTTTTTTCCCCAAAAAAAGGGGGGAAAAAAAAAGGGGGAAAAAAAAGGGAAAAATTTTTAAATTTTTTGTTTGGGGGCCCCCCCCTTTTTTTTGGGGCCCCCAAGGGGAAAAAAAAAAATTTTTTTTTTCCCCCCCCAAAAAAGGGAACCCCATCCCAAAAGGAAAAATTTTTTTATTTTTTTTAAAAAAAAAAAATATTCCCAAAAAAATTCCTCCTTTCGGTTCCAAATTTTGGCCAATTTTTTTTTTTTTTTTTAAAAAAATTTTTTTAAAAAAATAAAATTTTCCCAAAATTAAAAATTTCCTTTAAAAACCCCGGGTTTTTAAAAATTTTTGGGAAAATTTTAAAAACCCGGGAAAAGGGAAACCCCAAAATTTTTAAAACCCAAAAACCCTTTTTGGAACCCAAAAACCCAAACCAAACCAAAAAATTTCCCCCTTTAAACCCAAAAAAACCCCCCCCCAAAAAAACCCCCCCCCCCCCTTTTTTTTGGGGAAAACCAAAAAAAAGGGGGTTGGAAAAAAAAATTTTTTTTAAAAAAAACCCAAAAGGGGAATCCCAAAAAAAAAGGGGAAACAATTCCCCGGGGGGCCTTAAAAAAAAAAACCCCAAAAACCCATTTTTTTTAAAAATCAAAATTCCTAAAAACCCCCAAAAGGAAAAATTTGGTTTTTTTTGGTTTTTTAAAAAAAATTTAAACCTTTAAAAAAATTTAAAAGGGGGTTTAAAATTTTTTAAGAAAAAAACCCCCCCCCCAAAAATTTTTTTAAAAAAGGGTTTTCCCTTTTTTTTTAAAAAGGTCTTCCCTTTTTTTTCCCGGGAATTAATTAACCCTTTTTTTAAACCCTTTAAAGGTTTCCCCCCCCCCCAAAAAAAAAAAAAAAAAAAATTTTTTTTTTTTTCCCCCCCCAAAAAAATGGGGTTTTTTTTAAATTTAAAAAAAAAAAAAAGGGGAAAAAAATTTTGGGTTAAAATTTAAAAAATTTTTTTTTTTTTAAAAAAGTTTAAAAATTTTTTTTTTGGCCAAATTTAAAAAGGGGTTGGGGAAAAAAACTTTTTCCAAAAAAAAAGGGGAAAAGATTTAAAAAAAAAAAATTTTTAAAAAATTTCCCAAGGGAAAAAATTTTAAAAAGGGGGGCCCCCAAAAATTTTAAAAAGGGTCCTTTGGAAAGGGCCCGGTTTAAAAACCCCCAAGGGGTTTGGGTTTAAAAATTTTCAAAAATTCTCCCCTTTTTTTTTAAGGGTTTTTTTAAAAGGGGAAAATTTTTTTTTTTTTTAAAAAAAAAAATTTTTCTTTGTCCCAAAAAAGGGTTTTTTTAAATTAAAATTTCCAAAAAAAATTTTCTTTTAAAAATTAAAACAAAAAAATTTTTTTCCCCCAAAAACCCTTTGACCGAAAAATTTAAAAAAAAATGGGTTGGAAAAAAAAATTTTTTTTGGGGAATTCCCCCCTTTTTTTTTTTAAAATTTTTAAACCCCCAAAAAAATTTTTAAAATTTTTTGGGGGGAAAAAAAAATTTTTTACCAAAATTTTAAACCCTTTCAAAAAATTTAAAAAAAAAAAAAAAAAAATTTTTAAAAAAAAAATTTTTTTTTAAAATAAATAATTTGAAACAAACATACATACATTTAAAGACTTAAACATAAAGATAGATGTAAGATAGTAGCCCGTATGTTTTTCTTCATTTTTATTTATTTATTTATTTTTTTGAACACTTTATTTTTCAATTTTTTTTCATACACTTTTACTCTACCATCCTCTAAGATAACATCAAAATATAAGGGATTTATAGGAGCATCCCTACACTTGAGTTTTTATTACTCTAATACTAATTTGACCCGATTTGAAATATCAAAAGACTTGGAGTATTTAATTACGTAAATAAAGTGAATTTGAATTTAACGTTCCTTCCCGTCACTCCATAAAATTTTACTTTTGCCCATGAGTCCCAATCATCCCAAAACTGTGTACAAAAGATTTGACTCGAATTAGCAACAATGCAAGTAACTAGATAATTTAACTAAGGGTTTAGTATGATAACAATAATGCACTAAAGGTGAGTGCATACAAGGTAGGCTAAGGCGATTTGGGTGTACATTTGGGGGTGGATTGTAAACAATGCTGTTCATTGATATTCCAGAAAACCGAAACATCACGGGAACTGCGAAGAGGATAGGCTCTGTTAGGTTCCCATATTAGGAACACAAGCATCAATATAAGAAATAGAGGAGAGGAGATCGGATGAACAAGACACACACACACGTATAATAATGTGAGAAGAGTTATGCATAAAATGTAAATGTGAATTGAACAACCAACCCTCAAGTGAGGGTTTACAAGAGGTATTTATAGGAGGGAACTAGGGCAACACTCCAAGTTCCCATCCTTTTACTTATTGGGCTTGGCCTAGGCTTATGGGCTTTCTACATAAGCCTAGCCTTGATTACTAACTTAAAAGCCATATTAAGCTAACTATTACATATGAATCACTAACACTTGAAATAGAGTTTAGGAGTGATTCCAGCAATCTCCCCCTAAGTGTTATTGATGAATGATAGAGTTATAAACGATGTAGTCTTGATGTAGTAGTAGCTTTGGCGTCTTCGACATTCTTCTTTCTTGTGAGAAGAAGTGTCTTGATTCGAACAATCTCCCGGTGTAAAGAAATTGTTTCCTTTGAAGAGTTATGCTTTGGCGTCATCTTTTCTTTGTTCTTTAGTTCTTTGTTCTTTGTGGTGAAAGTGATAGTATGTTGGTGTTGTCCGCATCGTCTGCGGTTCGATGCTCCGGTGTCTCCACGTCTTTCTCCAACATGCTCACATGCTCTTTAACGTTGGATTACGATCTTGATGAAGTTCTCTTAGTCTTTAAACTTTGTAGATTCTTTGACTTGACGAAGAATTATTTTGACTTTTGTGTTGTCTTTTGAGAGAACTTGCATTAGTGATGATGTTGGTATGAGCATGTGAAGAATCTGCACGATCGATCCGCTCGAGCTTCCATAAGAAGAAAACATACACACTGTTAGTAATAAGCGGATTCCGGCACTTATAAGTTTGAATTTTGAGGGTGTTAACGACATAGTGTGAAAACACATCTCTAATTCTCACAAAGGTCGTTCTGAACCGAGTCCCACAAGTGAGATAACACAATGTCTTGAAGTACACCTACAGTTCGGATGAGTCACCGAGGTACACCAAGCATCACCTCACGATCGTAGACCGTTTGAGACACACTAAGCGTAATCCATGGGGAGTTACCGGTGACACGATGTCGTGGCTGTTTGATGTTGACCACGGCGGAGTTTCCATTCAATCACTAAGGATCACATATGTGAACCTCTCATAAATGTTCTCGACAGTTGCTAAGATCTGTGAAGGACACGATAATATATCACTTGCATTCTTTTTGTTGAATGACAAGCGATGAATTTTCAAGTGTACCTAAGAGATCTTTTGATGAATCTCGTGGCTCTAGACTCAATAGTGCACTTTGGTTTTCTGAGCGGAGACTAGGGAGGGTCTCCTTCTTCAATACCAAGAATCCCTAGAGAAAGCCGATAGTTTACGTAGGGTTCCTGTGAGAATGAAACAAGCTTCGTTGGAAGAAACTTGAGTGGCTAAGAAGGTTTAGTGCATGCGCCTTTGGGTCCATGACGACTTTATCTTCAATACGGTGTCATCTAGTGACGACCAAGAGCATATGAATTGAACCCGATGTCGCCTAAGTTGAATAATGCTGGAGGGCTATTTCTTTTCACCCTTTTCTTTGCTTTTCTTTTAATTCTTCAACTCCTTCTTTCTCCGATTCTCATTTTCTCCTTTTATAATCATACCTAAGGACTTCTAAGTACTAACTATTTGTGATGTCCTTGGGTAGATCCCTCCGGCTCATGGATCATAGGACAGTTATTCCTAACGTTAGTCACCTTATAACTCCATGACCGACCTATGTTGCCATAAAACCATTTTCTTGAAAATCTCTCAAAGTGGTTATGATTGAAAACATTTTGTACCACTATAAGAGTTTGATCATTTGCGAAATACTCCCCTCCACACGTGCTTAAGTGTTTAAACAAAATCGCACGGTGAGAGAAGAGCGCGACTTTTGAATTGATCGACTCAAGATAGACAATTCCCAGGACACATGGTTACGTTGCATAGTTAAAGAGTTACATTGTCGACTTTTAGGTGACAACTAGCTCTAATAACTACCTTGAAGGTGTGGACAAACCTCGAAAGGTTGTCAAACCCGTCAAAGTTCATGTCTATCAAGAGCTTCTTGAATAGGTACAATTTACTTGGATAAGTATTTGGAAGATAAATCTTTTCAATGTATGACTTTTCAGATCCCGTCAATTCATGGGTTAAATCTTTTCACACGACGATTCAATAGCAAATCAACATATTTCTTATCACAATAATTTTCTCCCCCTAAAAATTGGCATATAAATGTTATTTTTGATAACGTTTTGATATTAAATATGACCATTTCGAGTTTTGTGGGAAGATTATCACGAAGAACAATTTATGAACAAAGTTTTAGCAAATACCCCCTCAACAAGTAATACTAACTTTGATGTTTTGAAAAATCGTAGGGAAGTAATTGTTCTTTTGAGCAAAACCTTGAAAAATGACGAGTTTGATAGGTTTTACTCAAAAGTAAGAAGCTTTCGCTCCTTTTATAAGGATTGTGGCACAAGCGCACCACGTGGTCCTTTCATTACAAGAACGGGTTGTACACTATTATGTGTGCACAAGCCATGGTCAGATAATCAAACAAACAAAATCACAATCAAGAGAGTACCCAATGATTACAGACGATCAGCTACTTTCTGATAACGTTGGAAAGTCAGAATTGGAAAGTTTGGTCATCCTCCCACATAGCTCTCCAACCGTTGCATCTGATCCCGATGAATCAAATATTCATCAATCCTAGTGATAAATCAACGAACATCCTTGCGATCCTTTGAATTCCATCTCTTCGTCTGAATTATACCCAACTCAATGTCCTTCAATCGATATGCCAATCCATCTTAAACCATCTCCAGGGTGGCGTCATAGAACTTAGTGAATTTCATCGAAAGCCATGAAGCAAGTATGATGATTTTCACTTTGGTAGACAAACCCAAACTTTTGTTTATGAACGATTTTGTACTGAGGTTCTTGATTGATTCCGATGAAGTGTAGAATTTAGGTAAGATTTGACCCCGAGGTGGAGAACTTCAACACGCTCTTAGATTAGAAGCGTATGAAAACAAGGAGTGCAATAATGTACTTGATCTAAATTTCGATTGAGGTTCTGGTTGGGGCTCAGGTATGTCGTGATCCTCATCACCAGTGTATGTAAAGTGATCAACGGTTTTCTCCATTGGTGGTGTGGTTTCTGAATCCCTTGGCTGATCAGATGGTGGTGGCTATGTAGCTTGTTGTGTAGTGGTGATAACACCTTAACCATTTGTCGAATCATTGGATGGAGTTGCCTTCATGATTTTGTTGTTGACATAGGTGTTTCTTATGTTGATGGAGGTGATGATTGAGATGATGATTTGGGTTTGGTGGAAGTGTCAAGAGGTGTTTTAGAAGACTATTGGGTTTGTGTATTGGATTGTCAACTATGTAGTTGTTCGATTCCTTCTTAAACTTTTCCTTCTCACCCAAGAACTTCTTTTGCCTCTTTTGAATCATTTCCTCTTCACCGCCAAATTATCATCATCGTGGACTCTTTCATCCTTATTATGATCGTAATCTCCTTCGTCATATATTTCCACATCTTCACCATGATTTTCTTCTTGCGGATGTTTGTTGTTGTGGTTGCTTGATTCAACAACAGGTTGTGGTGACAGGGACACCACGATCCTTACCGGGTTGATTAACCGGATCGGATGGGGTAAGAGATGTTTGCAATGGATCTTCCATAAGTGGAGGACTACTACTTGACCCTCCCGCCCCACGGGTTGATTAACCGGAAAGGTTGAAGCATGGTATTCCATCCTTTTACGCTTTAATGTCTTATGAACTTTTATTTCTCTTCCATTGAATCATACTCATCATCGGGATGACTTTGTGAGCATGAATTTGAATGGATGTTGCAAAGGATGTCCAAAGACACTCGCAAGATGATTATGAGCATATGAAGTTGTTGAAGACGACATAGAGATTGTTCTTGCCAATTGTTTTGTCGTATCCAGCTGGGAATGTGTTTGCCATCAAGAGCTCTGCTGGGGCATTGATGTTTGCTTGATTTGCAGCCATTTTGTGATCTGAAAGTCATTAGACAAAGAGACAGACATATGGAAACACAATGTGTTTGTATTAGTCTGGTTTATTATCAAATTACTTGTTTGATGGTAACATGTTTATGTTAGTTACAAGTCCTAAGTCACATTTGACCAATTGATTGAAGTTGATGTGAAAAGTTACGTGAACATGTTAATTTGGAAATTTCAAAGTCCAATTATTCACTTAACACACAACATATTAACATTTGAAAGCTCATATGAAACATCAGGTATTTGTGACTTATGCGTAACATAAAACAAGTAACATATGCGTAACGGGCCAAAATGTAGTGAACAGAGGGTTACGAGTAACAAGGATCCTTATGCGTAAGAAAGAAGCTTATGCGTAGGATTAAGCTAAAGCGTAAGACCAAGCTTATGCGTAAGAGTTTCTTACACGTAAGACAAGTTCAAAGGCTTTAGGCTTACGCGTAGGAATAAGCAAGATGTTACGCGTAAAGTTTACTCGTAAGAGAAAAGCTTATGCGTAACAAGCCTTGTTTACGAATATCTTTCCAAGATACGTGTAATCCACTGTAGACCTTTTATGCGTAAGAGTTACGCGTAAGATTTCTCTTAGGCGTAACCTTTACGCATAAAGTATTCCTTAAGCGTAATGGTTTGAACACCTAAAGATTCTGACATTACAAATAATTAACCTGTTAAATATAAACATGAAAACTTGATAACAGTTAATTCCAATCATATTTTAGATCACAAAGCAAGCATAAGAACATATCAGATACACACAGAAATACTTAGGCGTAAAATTACTTAAACCCTAAACCCTTAATCTACGCGTACGAGTTATAGCTACAAAAATCAAACAAGAATGTTTCTGGAGTGTCCTAGATGTCATATGGGTGCAATGGAATAAGATATAACATATTTCCACCACACAATCAGAAGATTCATGGGATATGAACCCTAAAAACCTAAAACTTAAATTCTTACAGTTTAGATGTTTCTGGGCTAATTTAAAGGTTCAAAACATGCATATATACTTATTCTAACACTTTCTTGACCACCTAATAACATATCACAGAATAGAAAAACCCTAAATGAGCGCAAGAACCCTAGAATTCAAAATAATGAAATTTAAGATTCTGGATGGTTTTGGACGATTGAAACAAGTTTAATAGACACTAAGAAAGGTTTTAACATAACTCATTTCAATCCAAACGCTTTTATACATAAACACCCAGTTCGTTCGAGTGAACAGTTTTCCAAAATCAGTTTAAAGAGTTTTAAGATTCTATGAAGTGGTGCATAGAATGTGTAAGGTTCATACCAAGATCCTTTAGCACCCATTTTGGTTACACAAAACATATTTAGGAAAGAAATATAACGATACTCCCCCTCGACTTTTGAAATAATGAATTTTGAAAAACATTTAAGTCCGAGGAGAGTATTTGACAAGAAACGTATCCACCATTTTAGAAGAAACAACATATTTTTGAAAACATGGAAGTACAAGGTTTTATGAAACCGAAAAATATTTACTTTCTCCCCCTCAACACTTGATCGAAAAAATAATGAATTTTGAAAGATTTGAGTGTTGACGGAAGATTTGTACTTGCCACGTTAAAAGAAATATAGATAGAAGAATATTTTTGTTGTTTTATCTGATTTTATAATTTTGTATTTTGTTTTTGAAAAATATTTACAAAAGAGGTTTTGGTGTTTGACTAGTTTTTAAGAATGTTTTATGTTAGGAATTAGAAATTCCCGGTATTAAAGAGTCGGTCACCTCAAGTATATGTAATCGTTAGAAAGCTCGTAGTCGTAGTAATTCTTAAGTTAAGTAGTATTTAGTTAAGTAACACCGTGGAGGACGGACGGGTCTTTACCCACCGTATGCCCGATCCACACCCGATGTGTGGCGATTTATGTAAGACTATAAATACTCTCTACCTCCCAAGGTAGAGAGTTGGAGCTCATAATAATATCTTTCACTTTCTCTCACTAAGTTCCCTAAACCTCTAACTTTCTCTCTAGAATTCCATCTATATGCTACTTGGTGTTATGGTTTGATGTGTATGTGAAAAGTTATATCTTACAATTGGTATCAAGAGCCATGGTTAGATCATATCTTGCACATCTTTGGATTTCTAGTGGTTTTTAGGTGGTTTTGAGTTTGAAAAAGTTTAGTGGTTTTGCATCATTTGGTTGATTTCTTGTGTTAAAGTTTGAATTTTGTTAGTACTTTCATGTTTAGAATCATCACAAGTGTTTAGGTTTTCATTTGGTTAGCTTGAATCATCTTGGTTGGGTTGTTTTGGATTGAAAAGTGATGTTTATAAGGTTTTTCTTGCTAGCGACTTAGCTCACGGTTTAGTTTTCTTCATAGCGACTTGCTTCACAAAATTGTAGCGAGTTACGCTTTAAACCTAGCGAGTTAGATCTAGCGAGTTAAAGTACAAGTAGTGGACTCTCCACTACGAGTAGCGACTGGTGGTAGCGACTTGGTCCAGTAGCGAGTTGCTCTTTAGCGACTTGTATTTCTAGCGACTTGTGTAGCTAATCTCGCCAAAATTTTGCTAGCGACTGAGGGGTAGCGAGTTACTACTTAGCGACTTGCTTTGTGTCTAGCGACTTGGGACTCTAGCGACTTAGTTGGCTAGCGAATTAAGTGTTAGCGACTTAGTGCATTATCTTCTAGCGACTTAGTGCATTATCTTCAGCGACTTAGTGTATTATCTTCTAGCGACTTGAGTGATTGTTTACGGTTTTCTCTTGATTTAGTAAAACCCGTGAAAGAATCTATTTCCGGTTTAATCATAGAGTTATAAAATCTCGTATAATCTGTTAACATGTCTACCAACGTCCCTACTATCATCTCCACTGTTGTCGAGGATGTACAAGCAATGGCTCGATACTCATCCACCCATGCTTGACAGAATCGACTACAATTCTTGGGCTCAACGAATCGATTGTATTGCCTTGGAAAGGAAAATGGTGTCAACATTCTCAAATCCATTGATGAAGGACCATATCGAGTTGAGACGACTAGAGACATACTTGATACTAATGAAGATGGTACTCTGCTTACGGAATGGATGGACCTAAGATGTATGATGAGCTTGATGATAAGGAGAAAAGAGATTCGATGCAGATATCGTGGCTTCAAACATTGTTCTTCAAGGTCTTCCTAAAGACATCTACAAGTCGATCAATCATAACACCGATGCAAAGGCGCTTTGGGATAATGTTAAGATGCTTCTATCGTGTTCGTAATTAACTATGGAAGACAGAGAATCCCAACTCTATGACGAATTTGAGCACTTCAATATGAAACCGGATGAGAGTGTCTATGAGTACTATGTGAGATTTCATAAGTTAGTGAATGACATGAGGAACATCGAATGACTATGCCTAACATTCACCGAACTCAAAGTTTGTGAACAACATGAATCCCGAATGGCACAAGTTTGTCACACTATGTGAAGCTCACTAAAGGATTGAAGAATACAAACTATGAGCAACTCTATGCCTTCCTCCTTCATAATGAGAGACATGCTATGTTTGAAAAATTGATTCTCAATCGGCTCAAAACCAACCGTGGAGAGACAAGCTCATCTAATGACTCAACGATTTTCTACTCAAACATCGGAATCACAACCAAAGCATCACAAGTCATACCCTTGGGTAATGGTAATCACAAACTCATCCCCGATCCTATGTTCAAACAAGTCGATGCCGATGCACACGTGGTAACATCATTAATCAACTAGCTCTTCTCATTAGTCAAAACATGAATTCTCTCCCACAAACCAACAACAACCTCAAACCGCATCTAACCCACATAATCAAGCCATTTGTTAAAGATGGAAGGATCGTGGTGCAACCAGCTCAGAAAGACAAGATGATCGGGGAAGAGGTGGAGCGAGAGAGGTTATGTTGGCAACCGTAATCGAGGAAGAAATGGTAACCAAGGTCAAGCTAAGCCAATCAAATGCTATAAGCGTGGTGGTGAAGGACACATTGCAAGGAACCGCACATCTCCAAAGCGTCCACGAATCGCCGATTACTCGTAGATAAGATGTTGCCGGGCACAAGCTCGTGGACAATGGTGCCGCTGGATGAAGAGGAATTGTTTCTTGCCGAGGGCAATGCCAAGACCTATGATGCGATGTGGATGAGCGACTATTCAGAGATAGGTCACAATCATCGAACGCCTTTCAAGTCGCCGACCGTGATGCATACGACTGATGTAGATGATGGACCCATCGCACACACAATCTTTATGGCTAGCATCTCTCCAATGGTTTCTCCCAAGATCTCTTCTTCACCACAAGCTGGCCCATCCAAGGACAAACTCATCTCGGAGGTATTAAAACTATACGATGATGTCGATGTGCAACAGATGCATGACAAAGTACAATCAATCAAACTTTTGAATCAAATGTTGAAAATATGGGTAATAACAATATTGTCCCATACGATCAATACGTGAAACAAAGTGAAAGTGAAGTTGTACCAAGTGATGCATCTTCCGCATCAACAATGACTATGTCTTTGATGAATACACCGCATGTTCTCCTAATGATTCCATAATTTCGAGCTAAATGCCTATAAGGAACGTGTTGCTATTTATGAACAACGTGCAAAATTTGAGTTGACCACTCGTGAGCGTGAAATGGATGTCCAAGTGAGTACAAGAATTAGAAAAGTAAGTTTAGAGAAGAAGTATTGAAACAAGAATTAAATTCCTTGCAAGAAAAACTTTCTAAAATAGCTAAACAAAATAAGAACTTCAAGAAAATGTGAAAATGCTTAAACAAGAATTTAATGCAAAGGAATCAAAACTCTTGAGAGATTTTTCTAATCAAAACTTTGAAAAACAAACTTGAAAACAAGTTGTACATACAAGGAAACACCATTCGATCGCTCACATGGTCACCAAACATCGAGTCTTAAGCGATAAGCATAGCATTCCCTTGTTGAGGAACCGAATCCAGAGGTAATTAAAAAGGCTAGAAATGCTCATAAGGTGCTTTATGATGGTGATGAAATCCTTAAGCCTAGGCGTAAACCTAGTCGCGTTGAGTGCACCGAGGAAGATAAGAAATCAAATGAAATCACTAGGAAAAATGAATAAGAAACAAAATGATCCCAAATGCAAAGAGAAAACATAATTATCACTCCTCATGATTACAAGAAGGAAAACCGGATTTCCTTGAACAAGTTTAAGCCTCGACTTTGTTGACTCCCGAACAAGTCTTCGGAAAAAGATTTAGATAAGCGTAAAGCGGAAAATATTGTTGAAACAAACCCACCCCTTAGGAAAATGCCTAGAGCGACTATGTATCCTCCTAATACACCAATGCATCTTGTACCTAGAACAATTGCCACTAAAAGCAAGACATTAATTAGCCAATACGTTATATTTCAACTATTTGTTGATTTTGAGAAAACTTGCAAGAAAAGGATCACACCCATTGGTATAATCAAGGAGAAAGGGTTTTGAACAAATGAAAGAATGTTATTTAATCGAGGTCATGCCTTCTTTAAACTTCTAAAAGATCACTTTGAGAGTCTTAAAAGGGGATAGAAACCGATATTAAGGGAATGGAAAAGGAATTTGATGCAATGGTTGTTGAAGTTAGTGACTACGAGCGCAATCGAAATATAATGAGATTGAGAGAAAGAACTTGCATACATTAAATGAGAATCTTATTACCGAATGTGTTGCTCAAGATGTGTTTTTCATCGCTCAAATTGCTCTATTAATGCTTCCAAATTTCATGAATTATCTGTGCCCTCGAAAGTCTCCCATGATCGTGTCATTGAGCTTGAAAAACTAATTCTAAACTAAATGAGAAAATTGAATCGATGATCACGACAATTTCGTTAAACATTTTTCTAAACTAGAAGTTGAGCATTTTAATTTACATCTAAAATATCAACATCTTAAAGAAAATGTCAAAACTTCAAATGTCAAGACATCTTCGGATGCTCCGAGTTTGATGCGCTTTTCAAATTAACAAACGTGATGAATGATTCAAGCTCGGTGCAACACGATCGTAAAGTTGAAAGCCCAAATCTCTCAATTAAAGGGTCAAACAAACAATATGACAGCTCCCAAATGCCTCCTTCTTTAGATTCTCGAATTCTCAAACGTTTCATCTTCAAAACCTAGTAAATGCTTTACAAAAGGAAAACGAAAGTTTTCTAGAAGAAAATGAAAAGGTTAAACGTCACTTCAATGAGTTGTTTGAATCAATTAAAGTCACTCGTAACAAAACAACGAACAAATAACTTCATTGCAAAAGGAAATTGAGAATCAAGAGTCGTAAAAGGGAAAATGCCAATGATCAATGGGGAGAATGTTGTATCTAAGGTTCACTCTGTAATAAATATGCTTTATCGTGACATATGTCCCCTCATCTAAGGAACAACAAACTTGCCATTCAAACATATTTCTCATCTCTTAAGGATTGCTTAGAATGCTGCGTGAGATTGTTGAAGAGGATAAGCTAGAGAAACCTCATGATAATGCAATTGGACATGCATGCTTATATGCCAAACGATCTCAAGAAATCTTAGAATGCTTGATCACAATATGCCCTAAGACATTAGGTGAGAGAGTTAACCTTTGATTCCATGCTCAATGCCTAAGGCCAAATATGATATGCACTCGATTCCCAATGTTTTGAATGTGAGCCGTAGTGTACCCTTGAGTAGTTCAGATTCTAGATCCGCCAATGCCGGAAAGAGAACTCAAATGTGCCTTCTAGGAGTACTAATCTCAGTACTCTAGTGTTAAGAAAGTGAACCTTAGTGCACCGCATGTAGTTCGATCCCAAAGACATCTAAACAGTGGTGCAAAGAGCGAGAAACAAACTAATGTTCCCATTCCTCTACAGAGTAATCGGTGACATTAAAGGGAGCAGTCAAAATCTCAAGACAATACAAGGAATGATAGGACCTCGCAAGCTAAGAATGTGCACCGGAAAAGAGTAGAAGAACAATCTAGGAACCTTAAGTTTGAATCGAATAAAACGAATCGTGTTGATTCTAGTATTAGCCATAGGCGCATCGTAATTAATTCAATTCGATACTATTTGCAAACCTTGTACCGTGATCGCTTGAATTATGTTTCTAATCATGAATGTGATGTTAATGTTCGCCTAATGATGTTAATCGTCCAATTAATATTGTTAATGCTAAAATTCATGCTAAGAAGGCTAAAAGGCATAAACGAAAGAAAGTTAGAAAACAAAGGAAACCCACAGGAAGAACATTCAAGAAAATAGGCTTCTATTGGATACATGTTGGTCATAAGGCTAATCAATTAATGCCCACTAGAAAATGGATGCCTCTTGGTAGAACTATTCCCTTAAGAAGTGATCACACCGTGAATGTGGCTAATACGCACACTAGTATCGCATCTATTCACAATGATTCCATTGCCTCACTTTCTCGATATGAATGCTTCTATTTCGATGTGGGTGGTCCAACCATTGTAACTAACCAAATGGAACCCATTCTTGCATGGGGATCCCAATTATCCGCTTATCCATTCTTGTCTCGTGTTTAACCGCAGATCGCTCAAATCGCTCGTGGTACCGGACTCAGTCGCTCCAAGCATATGACTGAGACCGGTCGCGCTCATAAACTTCGTGAGCAAATTCATCGGACCGTTAGATTTGGTAATGATCATTTCGGTGCTATTATGGGTTATGGAGATTATGTTGTTGGTGATAGTGTCATCTCCGTGAGTGTATTATGTGGAAGGTTTAGGTCATAACTGCTCTCTTGGTCAATTCGTGACTCGATCTAGAAGTAGCCTTCGAAAACATACCGCTTTGTTAGAGATCTTAATGGTAAGGAACTGCTTGAAAGGAACTCGTGGCTCAAACCTTTACACCATCTCTATCGATGACATGATGAGAGCCTCCAATCGCTTGTTATCTAAGGCTTCAAAACAAAGTCATGGTTATGGCATCGCTGTCTCAATCACTTGAACTTCGGCACCATCAACGATCTTTCCGTAAAGGACTTAGTTGTAGGTTTACCTATCTAAAGTATGAAAAGATCATCTTTGTTCAAAGATGTCAATTGGGAAAAAGCAAGTATGCCCATAAACCCAAACCTACTAACTCGTCACGTAAGTTCTTCATATGATTCATATGGACTTATGTGGACCAATGAGGTGCGTAATATCTTTGGGAAGAAATATGTGTTAGTTGTGGTTGATGATTACCTAGATTCACCGGTCAAGTTCTTAAGGACAAAGGATGAAACTCCCGATATCATCATCAAACTCATCAAACAAACGCAGTTCGACTAAACAAAACCGCTCGAATTATCGTAATGTATAATGGAACCGAGTTTGTCAACAAACAACTTAGTGAATTCTATGAAAGCATTGGAATCACCATCAAAGAAGTGTTCCACGAACCCCTCAATGTAACGGTGTAGTTGAAAGACGAAATCGTACTCTTGTTGAAGCCGCTAGAACAATGCCGATATACTCAAAGGTTCCAATGTTTCTCGGGTCAAGCAATTGCCACCGCATGCTACACACAAAATCGTTCCTCGATTCACACTGCTCATGGAAAACTCCATATGAACTTGTCCACAACAGAAACCTAATCTATCTTTCCTTCGTGTGTTTGGTGCATTGTGCTATCCAACTAATGAGGTCAAGACTTAGGCAAACTTAGGGCCAAAGTCGACATTGGAGTATTTGTAGGATATGCATCAAACAAAAGGGATACCGAATCTACAACAAAAGAACCCGAAACATCATGGAAACAATTCACGTTACGCTTGATGAGTCGACCGGTCAAATGGCTCCTCGGACACTCCACCAGACCCGCACTTCAAAACAAATTCCATTGGTTCATCCTTGTTCCAAACTCCTCTCAAGAAACTCCATATGTACCTCCATCCAAGATGATGTAAAGAAATTGTTTGATCCTATGTTTGATGAACTGTATGATTCAATTACTAATGAGGTAATGATTCCTACAACAGAGGATGCTCATATTCCAAAGAATGAAGTCAATCCCTCGGTCTCAATATCTTTAAGTCAAGAAGCACCACGATCCTTCGCCTCATCAACAAATCATCATTCTTCAAATGTACATCATGGAAATGTTTCGCATCAATGATGAAGTTAATCCCTTTGCTACCCCGAAGATGCTCCATTTGAAAACATATTTGCTACTCCCGAATCATCATCGAACCATCTTCTTCAGAGACATCGACTCGCCTACTTCGGTTCCTCAACAACGCCACATGAACACCTCGTAAAATGGACTCACGATCATCCATTAGACAACATCATTGGAAATCCTCTCGTCCCAGTATCAACCCGGAAACAACTTGCAACCGATGCCTTATGGTGCTTCTTCAACTCCGTACTATCCAAGATCGAACCAAAAGATGTTAAACCGCTATGAATGAAGATAGCCGGTTCAATGCTATGCAAGATGAAATTCATGAGTTTGATCGTCTTGATGTATGGGAGTTAGTACCGCCCAGATCGTGCTATGATTATAGCTCTAAAATGGATCTTCAAAGTAAAACTTGATGAGCATGGTGATGTGTTGAAGAACAAGGCTCGATTAGTTGCTAAAGGATATCGTCAAGAGGAGGTATAGACTTTGAAGAATCTTTTGCTCCGCTTGCTCGAATCGAGGCAATCGTAATCTTTCCGCTAATGTCGCTAGTAAGAACATGGTAGTTTATCGATGGATGTAAAGACGGCATTTCGAATCGGAGATCTTAAAGAAGTCGCTCACGCCACCCAACCCAAGGATTTGTGAATCAAGAGCATCCTACTCACGCTTATCGCTTGAAGAAGGCTCTTACGGTTTAAAGCAAGCTCCAAGGGCATGGTATGATACATCGTCAAAGTTTCTTCTATCAACCGGATTCATCAAAGGAGCATTGATCCTACATTGTTCACCGTGAAGTCGTGCAAACATTTAATTCATGTTCAAATTTATGTTGATGATATTATTTTGCCTCGATGCACCCAATGGAATGTGATCATTTTTCAAATGAAATGAGTTCAAAGTTTCAAATGTCAATGATGGGACAAATGTCATTTTTCTGGGATTACAAATTTCACAAAGTCCCGAGGCATTTTCATAAATCAATCTAAATATGCAATGAGATTTTAAAGAAATTTGGATTTGATTCATGTGACCATGTTGACACCCCCATGATTGACCGAACCAAACTAGATGAGGACCTCTCGTGGATCATGATTGACCAAACGAAATATCGAGTATGATTGATCCCCGATGTATCTCACCGCTAGTAGACCGCACATCTTGTTCATTGCTTGCATGTGTGCTAGATACCGTGCTAAGCCTACTAAAAAGCACCTTGAAGCGGTTAAACGGGTCTTTCGGTATCTCCAAGGAACCATCAATATGGGTCTTTGGTACCAAGGACACCGGTATGTCACTAACGGCCTATGCGATGCCGATCATGCGGAGTTGTCAAGATACACGTCAAGCACGCCGAGGTGCTCGCTTTTGGGTGATAAGCTTGTGAGTCTGGTCTTCAAAGAAGCAAATGAGTACTTCTATTTCCTCTACAGAGGTCGAATACATAGCCATGTCATCTTGTTGTGCTCAAATCTTATGGATGAGATCTCAATTATCCGACTATGGCTTTGAATTCAACAAAATCCTCTCATCGTGATAATAAAGTGCTATTGCTCTCTCATGCAACAACGTTCAACACTCAAGAGCAAAGCATATCGACATTCGACATCATTTCATCGTGGAACAAGTGGAAAAAGGTGTGGTGGAACTATATTTTGTGAGGTCTCGAATATCGCTTAGCGACATCTTCACCAAAGCTCTTCCAAGAGAACGTTGAGTTTATTCTTCCACGACTTGGCTTGAAAAGCCTTCAACCGTAAACTCTCAAACGCCTTCGTGGAGGAAGACGAGGAGTAAAGGTCTATCTTCATCTATCTCTTGTATCTATCTATTCGATCAAAATACAAAATTATAAAACCTCAAAAATCAAAAGAAAATATAAAACTTTCAAAATCCATAAAATTTGAAAAATTCAAAAATCTTCAAAAAATATTGTCATTTTGTCATGTTTCTCTCGATTCGATAATATCTACGGTCTTTGTGCCGTCATTCAAAGAATGACACGGACTTTAGATGTTGTTCGATTTTTATTAAAAAAAAAAAAAAAAAAAAAAATCAAAAATATTTTTGGGAGAAAGAGAAACAATGGTTTATTGTCATTTTCGTGCAATAACCCGTTTTAAAAGAAAGAACAGAGCCATGTTTTATCATGTTTTCAAAATTCCATGCTCGATTCTATAAACATTTATCTCATTGAAAACTAAATGCTTTGAAAAATAACTCGATCTCTATTTTGATAATCATCGACTTATTTGTCAAAATATCTATCTCTCAATCAACAACCTATGTCATTGATTGAGGGGAGAATGATTTCAATTAAATTAAAAAGTTATTTGGCATTAAATTGTTTTCAAAAGATATAAATGCATGTTTTATCAATGGAGTTTAAAGTCTTAAAATCCGATCCTTATCGCTTAAACGCTTTCACAATCAAGTCACAATTCCCCTTAAAAGCTTTCAAAATCAATTTAAATCTATAAGAGATCACAAATCTCAAATGATTTGATAATTGTGATCGGGGAGAATGTGTGATTTAAATTGGATTTAAACCGATAATTCGTAAATGGTTTTATAAGAATGTACATGCTATCCTTCCCACATGTGACAAACGATTTCAAATTTTCAATGCACATGTTGAGGGGAGCATCTATCTTAAACCTTGATTTGAAACGTGATCATTTATCTCAATGTGCGTGTTCCTCTAGTATGTGCAAAACTCTTTTCAAACCTCGAGGCACATATTGAGGGGAGCAAATTTATGGAAACCTCATCCTTCCCAAAATGCTCTATCTACTTGATTTGATGTGGGAAGTGATGTTGATATCTTTAGAAAATGGTAATCAAAGAAGTTAATTCTTTCTCTTGCCTCCGTGTGCAAAACATTTTCAAATACTTGATGCACATGTTGAGGGGAGTTCTCGTTTAAAATATCAAAACAATTCAGTACAAAATGCTTTGATAATATATCACAAGTATCCGAATTGATTTTCAAATGGTTTTCAATTGGATCCAATGGCGATGAACAATACCAAATAGACCGACCAACTTTACTTTATGTACGGTGATATAAGGATGATAAGGTTAGGTATTGGTTCCCATGATCCGCTGTAACCGAGGGATCTACCAGGGACAATCCACTAGTTAGTGTAGAAGTCCTTAGGTATGATGATAAAAGGAGAAAATGAGATATGGGAAGAGTGCGGACTAAGACCGAGCTAGTAATCGAATAAACCCAACAAGGTTCTAGCTATGAAGTCTCGTAAGCAATCAAGGGGTTGAAGAATTAAAAGAATTGAATGAGAAAAGGGTGAAAACAAATAGCCCTCCATTTATTCAACCTTAGGGCGTAAACCGGTTCAATTCATATGCTACTAGATGGTAACATCGGTATTGAAGACAAGACGTCATGGACCCAAAGGACGATCGCACTTCAACTTTCCAAACCACTCAAGTTCCTCTTAAAAGGACTTGTTTCATTCTCACGGGAACCGACATTATCTATCGACTTTCTCTAGAGATGATTGATATTGAAGGAGAGACCTCTCCCTAGTCTCCCAAGACAGATCCAAATATGCACAAATTGAGTCTAGAGCCACGAGATCATCAATAAATCTCATTAGGACACTTTCAATGAAGACTCTCTGTTTCACACAATGTGGAAAGAGAGATTATATCTTGAGTCCCACGATTATCCTTGTGGTATTGCTCAACATCCGAGTGATGTGTATACATATTCACAATGAAGATGGAAAGCCTCGAGCCAACATCAAACAAGCTCCCGGTAGGTGGCATGTGAGATCTATTTTATAGATCAACCATGTGACAACCGAATGAAACAATGGGCGATTCAATCTCTTGAATCAATCCTCGGTTCAGTTATGGATTGACGGATACCTTTGAAAACCGGTCTTTGTGCTTAAAACTCTTTTCTTTAGCACATCGACCGTGTTCATTTTCAAACCAAAAGGTGTTTTATGATTGATAATTGATTTTCAATAAAACCTTCGTTGTATTGCAAAACAATTTCTATTGAGCAATACACGATTGTTTTTCAAATCTCTTTTCATCAATCGCTGGACTTAAAATTACCGGTTCACTCACTCCGTGTTGTCTTCTTTGAGATGTTCCGGTTTGAGAACACTAGAATAGTCATGAAACCCTATCAAGGAAATTCTTCGAATTATACCGATCACAGCAAGATTAGTATCGATCAACGGGAACCGGGTCGTGTACTCAATTCAACGAAGTGATCAAAGACACTTTCGTGCGATTTATTGCTAATCGCTATGCGTGTACACCCGACGCTTGCAAATGATCGAATGAAGCGGTCAATCCATAGCCGCATGCTCACTTAACACATTCATCTCAAAAGAAATCATGATTAGTGCATCAATGACTCGATATTTTCACTCCATGCTTCGCTACGCTACCAATATCATGATTCAACAAAAGCTTCCGCTACTCGATGAGAAGATATCATGATCCGTAATGTGAGCATGTCGGTCCTAAAGTCACAACATCACATAATACCAACACCACAAAGGATGTGTCGAGATTGTTGATATCGATGATCTCAAAAGATGGCTCAAAATTATTATCACGTGGATCAAGAAAAGACCTCCACTTGAAGTAACCAAACATGCAATGTGAAGAATCAATGACTACGAGCTTAGGAGCAAAGGACTACATCAAGAATGCAAGATCAATTGTTAATGTATTATCCGTTGTATTCAATGTATTTTTGGTACATGATTGAGGTGACCTCCCATGGGGAGATTGTTAGGAATTAGAAATTCCGGTATTAAAGAGTCGGTCACCTCAAGTATATGTAATCGTTAGAAAGCTCGTAGTCGTAGTTATTTTAAGTTAAGTAGTATTTAGTTAAGTAACACCGTGGAGGACTGACGGGTCTTTACCCACCGTATGCCCGATCCACGACCCGATGTGTGCGATTTATGTAAGACTATAAATACTCTCTACCTTCCAAGGTAGAGAGTTGGAGCTCATAATAATATCTTTCACTTTCTCTCACTAAGTTCCCTAAACCTCTAACTTTCTCTCTAGAATTCCATCTACTTATGCTACTTTGGTGTTATGGTTTGATGTGTATGTGAAAAGTTATATCTTACATTTAAGGTTTTAAGAGTTCATCTTGACAGAGAAAATATCCTTTATACTTGAGTCAAACACATCCGCGATCAAACACCGAACTAATCCGTGGACCAACTCATTAAACCTAGCAGAGCTAAGGCTTTGGTGAGGAGATCCGCCAATTGGTATTCAAGACTACAAAGTATAATTCAACGGTATCCTGCTCCATGTGGTCCTTGATGAAATGATATCAAGATCGATGTGCTTTAATTTCAATGTTGAACAAAGGTTGCATGAGATCGCAATAGTACCGATTGTCGCAGACATCGATTTTGTCAAAACGTAACCATAGTCTTTGAGTTGTGTTCTCATCCAAATGACTTGAGCACAACACGCAGACATGGCTACATATTCTACTTTGTTGATGACAACGATGTACAATCCTCGCTTCTTCGATTGCCATGACACCGCTTTATCACCAAGAAATTGTAATGCTCTCAAGTACTTTTCCGTGAATATAAGCATCCCGCGTGATCATCGCCCTAAAATGCTATTAGTTCAAAACCGTAATCCTTCGGATACCGATCCCCAAGTTAATGGTTCCCTTGATGTATCGGAGATTCTTTAGCCTCGTAGAGGTGGGTTTCAGCTTGGTCTCGATCGATAACGGAGCAAAGATATACTAAGAAAAACAATATCGCCCGCTAGTCGTTAGATACATGAGAGACCCAATAATACTATGGTATTTGGTAGGGTCCA
Organism: Chrysanthemum lavandulifolium; assembly: GCA_022545495.1. Classification (NCBI taxonomy): domain Eukaryota; kingdom Viridiplantae; phylum Streptophyta; class Magnoliopsida; order Asterales; family Asteraceae; genus Chrysanthemum; species Chrysanthemum lavandulifolium. The sequence continues at coordinate 188,266,720 of CM040239.1, read as the reverse complement.
CCAATTTTCCATGTAAATCAAAGATCTAGCTTCTTGGTATGAGCCATTGGTGTGGCATAGGTGTCAGTGTTTGCATTCCAAATTTGTTTAAGAAGTTCAAGGGCATATTTGCACTCAAGAAAATACCACGGGTGATTGATGAACTTGCATTCCTAGAAAGAATGTGAGTTCACCCATCATGGACATTTCAAAATGTTTTTCATTAGTTTTGCAAAAGAGATTGAGTATTTTAAGTGTGTTGACCCAAAATGATGTCATCCACATAAATTTGAACAATTAAGATGTGAGCCCGTGATATTGTATGAAAAGAGTGTAGTCGACCGAACCTTTGGTGAAATTATTGGCAATGAGGAAGGATGATAACTTATCGTACCACGCCCGAGGAGCTTGTTTGAGACCGTATGAGCTTTGTTCGCTTTGTAGACGTGGTTCGGGAACTCGGATCAACGAATCCTTCGGGTGGCCGACATAGACAATTTCTTTTAGTTGACCATTCAAAAAGCGCTTTGACATCCATCCGAAAGACCGTTATATTCATATGAGCCGCAAACGCGAGAAAGATCTCGAACAACCTCAAGACGAGCAACCGGAGCGAATGATTCTTCAAAGTCAATACCTCTTCCCTGTCTATAACCCTTAGCCACCGAACGTGACTTGTTTCGATTACGCCCTTCAAAGATCCAATTTGTTTTTCCAAATCCATTTGAGACCAATGACGAGACCCTCGTTGGTCTTTCAACCGCTCCCATACTTCAAGACGCTTGAACCGGTTGAGTTCTTCTTGCATGGATTCAATCCATTGTCTTTGGTCATTGCGCCTTTAATGTTTTTAGGTTCAGATTAGCGAGATGGTGAGTGCATAAATGCAATGTTCACCATCCGTGAAGACGTTGTCTTGTTACGATCGTTGATTCGGGTTACCAATAATATTCTCAAGAGGATGGTCTTTTGTCCAACGATGTGTAGAGGTTGATGTTGGTATACATTGTGCGATTTTGAGGATTCAAATGGTTTGTAGATGATTCCGCGACATCGTGTGCAAGCAGCTTCATTGGCAAACGGGTTAAAGAACGATTTGGATCAAAATCTGCAGTGGGGTACTTCATTAAGAACATCATCACCTAGTTCAACGTCGTTGAAGCGGTTTGTTCAACTGTTGTGGTAGAGTCAATCATGTGCTTCTTCAACAAAGAGTTGTTGTGAGTGTGTATCGTATAGGAATATGATCGGGTTGAGCAACGAAATAATGGATACACCGAGCACGCTCATCAATGTCATCACTAAACAATGGAGCAAATAGCTTTTCCATTTGTTGACGAGTAAGTCGGGGCTTAGTTCACCGATGATGGGGTTTGAGGAAGTTTAAACGGTTGTGACCGGGTTCCAAGTCATTATGCTCGAAGCCATCGTGAAGAAGTTTCGTAATCATCTTCCCCAAACCGACAACCGCCTTTAGCAGATTTGAAACTTTGATGAAGTCTACATTTCTCTAACTTTGAAGGTTTCGATGCGCAGAATTTTAGATGAGCAAGAAACCACACAAAGAAAATCGACTAATTACGGAAGATCATTTCGAGGGTAACATGCCGTAAATCAACAAGATCTTCTCACGTATGTAGACGATCACACCAAACAAAACCACGAAAGACGAAATGATACGACTTTCCCGAATGTTGTGGTCTTCGAATACTAATCACCGTGAATATGCAATAACTCGATACCAAGACCGAGTGTGAGGCATCATAACATCATATTTGGGTAACTTCACACAAGATCACCCATGAAATTGAGACGATAACACCAAAGTGAGACGTTTGAGCCACATATCGCCTTATTTCTTCCCTAATTGAAGAAATTCAAGAAGGCATTGGGTTTTCGAAAAGAAGCATGTAGAAGAACAAGGAAGCCATGACCACCTACACACTCTCTCCCTCGATGTTTTCAATGATTAAGAATCATACACCACGATGTTGATGATGAATTGAAGACAATAAACCATGTATAAGGAGACAATGAAACCATGTATGTTCAATTAATCGAACAAGTGTGAAGTACCATAAATATCTCGTGAGAATCAATCACGATAAACCGCTTTGTTAAATCATTTTGTGGATCATCACCGTGTCATTGTTGTTGGAAACAGCTTGATCTTCTCATTATCGAAGGATTGGAAGTGTAGTTATAGCAACGAACGGTTGTTGTTTTAGATTCAGTGTATCAAAATTAGAGTATTATCAGTTGTGCAATGAAACATTCGATACATCCGAAGCACGACTTTTGATGTAATCTTTAACTAGAGGAGCAAACAATGTTCCCAATTTTGATGATTAAGTATAATGATGGTGCAATGATGGATCAATAAGTTTTAGATGGTGATAAACGGGTCCTACGTCAGTTGTTCAAGAGAAGCCATTAGTCATTGTACCAGATAGAAAAAATAGGAGGGGCAAGAAAGAAGAAACATGGATCCCCAAGTGTAACTGGGTTCCGTATGTTAGAGGCATAAAGATGTAGTGTCAATTATCTTCTTGACACCGAACATGCTATTTTGATAAGTTCCTTTCCTACCTCGTGGATGGATGTTGTGGGTTTCACACTTGTGTTGATGCAACTACTTAGTATCTTTCCGTAGGAATCCACCTAAGACTAGTAGTGTTGAAAACTCTACCCATTGGAATCCATCTAAGGTTAGATCTAGGGATGTTGAAACTTCTTTTGGGAAGAGTCTCGTCCTATATTGATCCACCTATTTGGTTTCAAATTTTACGCTTAGATCAACGGGTTTATTTCTAACAATTTGTTGAGTAAACTTGGGTTTTGGTTTGCTACTACAAGCAAGTTATGCAACACACTAGAAGGCATCACACTAGGTCGTGAACCTAAGATTCCATCCTTTTGGAGTAGTGCCCTTTTCCTAGCCTTTTCTAGATCATAGTTCTTGTGCAAGTCCTTAGTATCATATGAATTTTGAATTTTGATGCTCGGTTTAGACATTGTTTTCGAACTAATCCTAGATTGGCCGAAGCGTACCACATGTTGAGGTTTAATGTAAAAATCTTAGAAACAGTATATCGTAAACAAAGTTTAATGTAAATGTAAGCATTATGCTTTGGCCCGGAATGTGGAGTGACCGGTTTTGACAACTGATTATTCTCAACAACTTGGGAGGGAAACCGTGGTTTTGAAGATTTTGAACGTTCGATTTAAATGCGCTTGGTTGTCTAACTACCGATTGTTTTAAGGTTGTAGAGACGATTTCCCAAGATTGTTGGTTTTGTAAACTTAGTATCCACACTCTTGCCGCTTAATCTTCTCGCTTGTTTTGTAAAGCAACATGTGCAAGCCCTTTGCTTGAATTTGAGCCTTTAAATGCTCATTTTCTTTTACTAATGTATCCACACGATTACTTTGTTCATTTGAATATTTACCATTGTGTTCGAAGATAAAGATTTGTTTTGTAATTTAAGTTCAAGAGAGATGCAATGTGCCTCTAGTTTTGAAAAATCTTTATGAAACCGAGCAATGGTCTTTTGAGAAGAATGATTTTATTCAAGAGTTTGATTTGACGTTTCAGCTTGAATTGTTAACAAGTAAGGGCTCGACATGAGATAGTTGTTCGACATTGTGCAACACATCGTCAACCTTCCTTCATTGTCAATTCAGTTGCTCGCTTTGTTGTATCGTATTTGCAGCGTAATATGATCAACAATAGATTGTACCTCACCATCCGCTCGTGTCGTTGTCATAGCGGGTAAGATATCTTCCTCAACCATTTGTTCTTTGTCACGTTGGGCTCGGTGTCGTAGTTAAGTATGATATCTTCTCCAGATCCGCCATCATCCTCGCTTCCAATGCTACAACCCCATTGTCCGACACCGACGATTGCAAGAATCACAACATTCTCAACGTCCATTTGAGCATTCCTTTCATGTACATCAACTGTTTCACCTTGCACGATCATTGGATATCGGAATTTGATGATGTCTCGACGCTTGGAATTGTTAAGCATATAGTGCATTTCTAATTTCCCCGCATCCTTCTTCCAATTCCACAAATGCTTTATCGTAATACATTGATTTAAACACTGCCTCCCGCAAGAATCAAAGAGAAAAGGTGCGAAGTCGATATAGCACACAGAAGGCCGATATAGTGAATTGCAATTTCCCTCCAAAAATAATTTTGAAAAAAATTGTCTCTCAAAATTTGAAATTCAAAATAAAATTCAATTATAATGTTGTAAGAAAAATTTGAGTTATGACAATTTTGACGCCAAATTTTACCCGAAAAATTTGAATTTGGGCCCAAAAATTTGAATTTTTGACCAAAATTTTCAAAGTTAAACCAAAATTTGAATCTCGCAAAAATTGAACGCTTAGTCTCCCTAAAATTAAATTTTACTCAAATTTTCCCGCCAAAATTTGATTTTTTTTTATAACTTGTGTTGATGGATCTTTGTAGTCGAATGAAACTTGTTGTTTGTGAAGAAGTGCTTAGCGTAGAAAACCAAGTTTATGCGTAGAAAACCTTATGCGTAATACTCAACGTTATGCGTAAAGATAACTTACGCGTAAGAATAGGGCTTACGCCAGGGATTAGCTTACGCGTAAGAATTGAGAAACACTAAGATTAGGCGTAAACGAAAGTTAGACGAGAAAACTTATGCGTAAGATTAGCTTATGCGTAAGACAAGGCTTAGGCGTAAGAAAAGCTTATTGATAAGGTTTTAAATGTACCTTTTGAGGGTCGCTTAAGCCCTTATTTGATCACTTTTGTATCCGTTATTACTTAATATCGCTCCTTTTCACTTTTTAGGTCTCTTGAAGGCAAATTGTCGAATGGCACTAATTTGGATGAAAAGGCGGATATACAAGAAAATGGCCAAAGTCAAGAATCGAGACACTCTAGTCAGCCGAAGACAAGGTGTGGGCGGCCATCGCTTAATCGCGACGCCGCCGGAAGATTTTGTGACGACGTAAGCCAAATCTCTTATTTTCAAGCCGACGTGTCAGTCAGAAAAGAGTAGGCCGTCGCAACTCGCACGGCCTAGATTCGATCCGATGGCGCCGAGTCAAGAGGACGGCCACAAGCAAAAGGTGACGCCATCGCAAGACTAACGTGGCCAAGATGAAACCCTAATGACGGCGACCGGCGCGGCCACAAAACATAAGGTGACACCGTCGCATATGTAATCTTATATATAGAATCCGAATTTTTCAAGATTTGTGTGTAGTCTTTGGAGTAAAACCTAAACCAAACCAAGGTCTGTCTTGTACAAGATTTTAGGTTCCAAACCCTATCTTACATCAAGATAAGTGTTTTACTTCATTAATTCAATTATGTCTTTGATTATTTGTGTGTATGCTTGCATGTTCTCCATGTCCCATAATTTACTTGTGTGTTTGCTTAGGAATATGAAACTTAATTGTTAATGATCTAGTAATGCGATAGGTCATTCGTTGTGTACTTAATGCTTGATTAATCTTTGTGAACCTTAGGTTATAGCACTTAGAGTGGTTGTAAGCTAAACCATCCAAAGAGGCCTTAAAGTTAGAGTTTATAAACCCTAGTGGGTCTTGTGGATGAGACCCTTTGGTAACTTCAAAGAGTTAGGGATAAACGCATACCCTACGACTTTAGACACACAACGCGATTAAGAATAAGGACGTGAAAATTCAACCATCAATAGGAGATAATTAAGGAGTAGTAAAACCTAAGTGAACACATCTTTAAACTATCATACGAGCACATAATAATTAGACATAGACTACATACACCTTAGATTAGATAATTAGACAAGTAGAGTAATCGGTAGCAATACCAACCCCCAAATCTAAACCCCGAGATTCGTACCTTTCCATTTCCTAAAAACATAAAAGATAAAAATAATCTTCCTCAACCCCAACCTTAGCGTAGTAACTTCTCACTAGCATTCCTATTCCCCAGAGAACGATATCAATACCCGTGGCTTACCCTAATACTACACTACAACGATTTCCTAGGGTGTTATAAAACTTGCTCAAAGAAAAGGAAGTTCCTTTGACCGAACGACGCGTAGCGTTATCAAGTTTTTACGCCACGCCGGGAATAGAATAGTTAGTTAGTAGTCCACCTCGCTTAGGTTTCGTGCTTGATTCCTATCAAGTAAATTTTTCTCAATTTTAGCTTCCTCATAGTCTATCCCCTTCTTCGTGACCTTTGTTCATAATCCCATCACTTTTCATCATGGAAGGTGATAACCACCCACCATTCATCAACCCACCACCAATTGACCCGCCAAGAGCCCGTACTCTTGGTGAATACCGAGACCAAGCCACCTAGGCTATAGGAACACCATTGAGCTTCCCGACCAAGCCCAAACTATGGCCTGCGATCCGACACCATCCGGTTGGTGCAAAACGGATATGTATTCCATGGACTTCGCTCAAGATCCAAATCAAGATCTAAGGGATTTTCTTAAAATTGTCGATTCCATCGACCTTGATGCTATTACTCGGAGACCACGCTACGCTGCTCTTCCAATTTTCTCTACGGGACCAAGCTAGTAATTGGCTTGAGCGACTTCCACCGGCTCCATCTCAAGTTGGGATGATCTCACATCTCGCTTCCTTGCTCAATTTTTCCCAACAACGTGAAGGTGAATCTCTTTACGAAGCATGGACTCGATTCAAGGACTTACTTCATAAAGTCCCTCATCACGGCATTGATCTTTGGCTCCAAGTCCAAATCTTTTATGATCATGTCAACTTCCCCACCAAGCGATCCATTGACCAAGCGGCGGTGGAAAACTTTGTGATCTCACCGCTGAAGAATCATGGGGTATAATAGAGGACCTTGCTCTCTATGACAACGAAGTTAGAATGACCCCGTGAGTTGCCCAAAACCGTAAGGCGATCTCCTTGCCTCCCATTGACTCACAATCTTCCGACCATAGGATGATCGAACTTGAAGATCAAGTTAAATTCCTAATGAGTTCCTACGAAAACCCTAAGTCTTCACGCCATGTGAACAAAGTTTCTTCTTCGTGTGAGCCATTTTATGATCCTCATAACACGCGCACTTGCACCCGATCCCCCGAACATGCTTCGTTAACTACGATCCTCGCATATTAATGGAACGGAGGAAGATTCCTACAACACCGGACCTAGGAATTTCAATGAAACCCGAGAAGCATGTAAGGGCAAGGCCGACTTCTATTGGGGACAAACCAAAGAATTCACTTCCAAAGATTTTTCATGGCCCCACCTCACGGTCCTAACCAACAAAACATCGAGGATGTTGCAAAGCCTAGTTGCATCCCAAGAAGCCCAAATAGCTAAACTCTCGGACCGCTTTAACCAACAACAAGTCGAAATGGATAGGAAGATAGATAACCTTTTGAAAGCCATGACCAATAGTGATAGGAAGGTTAATGCTATCTCAACTCCCGAGCCTTCCGGTGTAAAGATTAAGGACCCAAGTAAGTTAGCTAAGCATGTTCAATTCGTCAATACCATCGCCTTAGTAAAACCTAATAGAACAAATGAAGAAGAGGACCATATGCGTGAGACTAATGAAACAACCGAGGAAGCATATGAAGTAGACAATGACTATTTCAATAAGTTTCCTACGGAAGAAGAGCTATCTCGCCACCCTCACTTAGTACGTGACCTCCGTCACATGTATGTTAGGAAAAGCCCTAGAATCAAGTTTGGGAACCCTTGGAATCTTAACATACCATGTTGCATAGGACACCTTTTCGTGGCAAAGGCCTACATTGATCGCAAGTCCCCAATCAACATAATGAATAGACCCTACTACAATTGGGTAATGAAGAAGCCTATTCCAACTAGGCAAGACCCCGATGATCCTAGTGTTAGTTGCAATTTTCTTGGTAGAGTTAAGGGATTGCCCGTTTATGTAGGTAGTTTCACGTTTCCTACGGACTTCATAATTGTGGATGGTATTAGCACGGCTATAGATCCTAGCTTGTCCCATGTTATTCTAGGAAAACCTTTCATAGAAAACACCGGATGACTTATGATCCCTCATTAGAATAGTGTGATTCAAGGATGAGACCGACGACATAGCTTACCAAATGCCGCTTAAGATTGAGAAGTTTTCATCACTCTAATGATGAAAAGGAACTTAAACCGCCGGTCTATTATAGGAATAATGAGGATAAAGAAAAAGGAGTAGATTATGTTATGGCTAAGATTTTCGGATTCTATAAGGATTGCTTGAACCTAGGACCGAAATATAGGACCGATTGGGGAGAAGATGAACTCTTAGAGAAGTGCATCATAGGGCACTTCTACAACATGGAATCCCCCAATAGAGACCTTCATGAAGAAGGAGATGGCGGTAATGAAGTTACGTAGGAGCACGACTACGAGTCTAGCTACAAGACTCTTAAATAAAGAAAAGCGCTTAGTGGGAGGCAACCCATGCTTAATTGTTTGCTTGTTAGTGTCATATATCTTTTATTAATTGTTTATTCTCATGTTTAAATTTGTAAAAATGCTTTATTTTGTTTTTCACCTCGCCTTAATTGCATATAAAGGTATTTTACATAAAGGATAAGTGTAGGAGGATTACACATTTTCAAAAGAAACGTAAACATGAGAATAGCAATTCATTAAAAGATATATATGTGTGTTTTTCGAGTCAAATGCTTGTATCGAGTCATAATGGATGTTTTGCGTAATTTTTCCGTATTCTAAAGATGTAAATTTTCCGTAATTTTTTCTAGAAAATCGCAGACCGCTTTTTGTCGATAACCGACGGCGTCAGATTACAACCGACGGCATCGTGAAGGAGTAAAACAACAGATTACTATTTTTTTTCTCGTTTTCGAGCTACTTATAAATTTTGGAATTTTCCGTGTCTTAATTTCCTAGAAATTCTATAAACATCCATTCCACAATCATTATATCTTAGTTTAGTAGAGTCTTATATATATTATTACCACGATTTTACGCGAAGGTTTCGCTTTGTTTTCTTCGAATGTACGTGTTTTATTTATCAAGAAGAAGAAACAAAAGATTGGAAGGAGCTTTTCACGATACATTTTTCTTGGAAAGGATTTAACCACTACTTCACACACGGATCCTACCGAGCTAATCGTGGGAGTATTAGTTTCTTTCATTTTTTTTACCTTCCATTATCATAACTTTGATATTTTCGAGAACATTGGGGACAATGTTCGGTTTAAGTGTAGGGAGTGGAAAATAAAACGGGAACTTTGAAACTATGCTTATCCTTGATTATTTGCTTTGTCCAATTGTATTTGTGTAATAAACCATGAGAAAATGTCGGTTAGGGTAATTTTGGCACCAAATTTGAAATTTTTCATGATATATAAGAGTGGGCCATTAGTCTTAACAAAAGCGTCTCACGGATAGGAAGTTATATGACTAGCACAAAAACCCTTTACCACCTAAATTCCACCCAAAATGTGAGGATCGCCCTTAGATTAGTAGGAATTAAAGCATTCATCTTCAATGCTTAGAGTGTGAACCGGTAGTATATTAGATTCTAGAACTTGTTTTGTGATGCATTCCGAGATCGCTAGTAAGACTACACTTGTGTAGTTAGGAATAACTAAATGATAAGAGGCATTAGGATAACCCTTGTTTGATACCCGTAATATAATTACTTCTTCCACATCGATTGAGTAATTCCCCACACCTTTGCGTTGTACTCATCTTTAGTACATGATCCCCTAGTTAACCCCTCGAGCCTATCCTTTTCACGGTTCTCGTGATGTTTCGTTTTTCCGAATATCAATGAAGAGCATTGTTTACACCCCACCCCAAATATACACCCACATCGCCTTAGCCTACCTCGTATGCACTCACTTTTAGTGCATTATTGTTATCACCCTAAACCCTTAGTTTAATTATCTAGTTACTTGCATGAGTTTCTAAGTCGAGTCATATCCTTTGTACACGCTTTGGGACGATTGGGACTCATGAGAAAAGTTAAAGTTTATAAAATGATTGGAAGGAACGTTAAATTCCTAATTTGCGTAATAACATACCCAAGTGTTTTGATCTTTTCAATTCGGGTCAAATTAGTATTAGAGTAATAAAACTCAAGTGTAGGGATGTGCCTATAAATCCCTATCATTTTGATGTTACCATAGAGGATGGTAGAGTAAAAGTGTATGAAAAAAAATCGGAAAAAAATAGAAAAGAGAAAAGAAAAAAATAGAGTGTTAAAAAAAAAACATATGGGCTACCATCCTACATATATCCTTTAAATTTATGTTTGTTTGTTTCAGTTATCTAGAGTTTAGAGTGTCGAGTCTTGGCTTAGCAACGCCATTCTTCGTACTTGTAACATAAAGATTTTTGACTTGCCACCACTAAATAGCCTATCCCACCAAACCCTTTGTTTCCCTACCGTAAGCCTAACATTACAACCCTTTAAAGACCTCTTTGATAGTCTTTCCAAGGTGCTTACGCCAAAGCGATGGATGTTTGATCTATTCTCAAGCCTATGGTAATCTATGTACTAGGACCGGTTAATGAGTGTTTAATCTTCCATTTCCAACTTGTTATATTTAATATACACCGAGAGAAATGCGAGTATCCAAACACCCCATGTAGGTGCTAGTATGTAATTTCGTGCTTGTTATGACTTTTATGGGCTTATATGTGTTGTGGACTGTTTTAAACCAATGCTTCATGACCCCTAATTTATAAATTAATTGGTTAAAGCACATTTGCTTGAGGACAAGCAAATACCAAGTGTAGGGATATTTGATAAGGTTTTAAATGTACCTTTTGAGGGTCGTTTAAGCCCTTATTTGATCACTTTTGTATCCGTTATTACTTAGTATCGCTCCTTTTCACTTTTTAGGTCTCTTGAAGGCAAATTGTCGTAATGGCACCTATTTGGACGAAAAGGCGCGATATACAAAGAAAATGGCCAAAGTCAAGAATCGAGACACTCCAAATTCTTGAAAAGACAAGGTGACGGCCATCGCTTAATCATGACTCCGTCGGAAGATTTTGTGACGGACATAAGCCAAATCTCTTATTTTCAAGTGACGGTGTCAGTTGTAAAGAGTAGGCCGTCGCAACTCGCACGGCCTAGATTCGATCCAAACGGCGCCGGTCAAGAGGCGACGTCACAAGCAAAAGGTGATGCCGCCGCAAGACTAACGTGGCCAAGACGAAACCCTAATGACGACCGACCGACGCGCACAAAACATAAGGTGACGCCGCGCATATGTAATCTTATATATAGAATCCGATTTTTCAAGATTTGTGTGTAGTCTTTTGGAGTAAAACCTAAACCGAACCAAGGTCGTCTTTGTACAAGATTTTAGGGTTCCAAACCCTATCTTACATCAAGATAAGTGTTTTCTTCATTAATTCAATTATGTCTTTGATTATTTGTGTGTATGCTTGCATGTTCTCCATGTCCGCTAATTTACTTGTGTGTTTGCTTAGGAATATGAAACTTAATTATTAAATATTGATTGGTTGTCTCTTATCTTAATTGTTAATGATCTAGTAATGCGACAGGTCATTCATTGTGTACTTAATGCTTGATTAATCTTTGTGAACCTTAGGTTATAGCACTTAGAGTGGTTGTAAGCTAAACCATCCAAAGAGGCCTTAGACTTAGAGTTTATAAACCCTAGTGGGTCTTGTGGACGAGACCCTTTGGTAACTTCAAAGAGTTAGGGATAAACGCATACCCTACGACTTTAGACACACAACGCGATTAAGAATAAGGACGTGACAATTGAACCATCAATAGGAGATAATTAAGGAGTAGTAAAACCTAAGTGAACACATCTTTAAACTATCATACGAGCACACAATAATTAGACATAGATTACATACACCTTAGATTAGATAATTAGACAAGTAGAGTAATCGGTAGCAATACCAACCCCCAAATCCAAACCCCGAGATTCGTACCTTTCCATTTCCTAAAAAAACATAAAAAGATAAAAATAATCTTCCTCAACCCCAACCTTAGCGTAGTAACTTCTCACTAGCATTCCTATTCCCCAGAGAACGATATCAATACCCGGCTTACCCTAATACTACACTACAACGATTAGGTTCAACGCCTAGGGTGTTATAAAACTTGCTCAAGAAAAGGAAGTTCCTTTGACCCCGAACGACGCGTGTAGCATTATCACTTATGCGAAAGAGTTCTACGCGTAAGTTTAAGCTTATGCGTAAAATTAGGTTTTGTCCAAAATCCTTTACACTATCACAAAGGTAAAAGATATCCAGTTGAAGTGTTTTCGTGCTTATCCAAGCAAGAAAACACCGAGTAATCCAAGAACATCAAGATCAAACCTTGAAAAACTAATGCGTAAGTTTAGGGTTTCTTACGAGTAGAAAGTACCAAAACCGATTTTATGCCCAAAAGTGTTTAGAAACTTGATTTTATGATGAAATAGCTTCAATATCACCAAAATAACAAGAAAGTTTAAAACTTGATGATCCAAAACTCTTTTTCACCTTACGAGTAGAAAGAGGTACACGAATGAAATCAAGCTCAAAACACTTCTACACACGTAAAGTTTCAAACTTTTGCCAAAACTTAAACTTTAACACCAAATAACCTTTAAAGTACAAGAATCTTGAATTTTAAAGTGTGAAAATGAAAGCTTTTGCGTGAGAAGGTAGAAAACGTGAAACCTTACGCGTATGAAAAGAACCTTCAAAACAAAATCGTTTCACCCAACTATTTGGCTAATGATACCACCGTTAGGTTCCCATATTAGAAACACAAGCATCAATATAAGAAATAGAGGAGAGGAGATCGGATGAACAAGACACACACACACGTATAATAATGTGAGAAGAGTTATGCGTAAAATGTAAATGTGAATTGAACAACCAACCCTCAAGTGAGGGTTTACAAGAGGCATTTATAGGAGGGAACTAGGGCAACACTCCAAGTTCCCATCCTTTTACTTATTGGGCTTTCTACATAAGCCTAGCCTTGATTACTAACTTAAAAGCCATATTAAGCTAACTATTACATATGAATCACTAACACTTAAAATAGAGTTTAGGAGTGATTCCAACAGCTCTAGAGGGTTAACTAGGGTATCGTGTACTAAAGATGAGTACATCGCAGGGTGTGGGAAATTACTCACCAATGTGGAAGAAGTAATTATAATACGGGTTTCAAACAAGGGTTATCCTAATGCCTCTTATCATTTAATTATTCCTAACTACACAAGTGTAGTCTCACTAGCGATCTCGAAATGCATCACAAAACAAGTTATATAATCTATTATACTACTGGTACACTCTCTAAGCATTAAAGGTGAATGCTTTAATTCCTAAAGATCTAGGGGCTAACCTCACATTTTTAGGGTGGAATTTGAGTGGTGAATGGTCTTTGTGCTAGTCATATAACTCCTATCCATGTGACGCTTTATTAAGACTAAAGTTTTTGCTCGTACATGTCATAAAATTTTTAAATTTGATGCTAAAATTGCCCTAACAAATATTTCTCATAGCTTATTACGAAATGACCAAGGACAAGACAAATAATTAAGGATAAGCATAGTTTGTTAGTTCCGCTTTATTCTCCCTCCCACACTTAAACTAAACATTGTCCCCAATGTTCTCCGAAGTATCAAAGTTATGATAAAGGAAGGTTATTAAAAGAGAAAGAAACTAGTACTCCCCTGATTAGCTCGGTAGGATCCGTGTGAAGTAGTGGTTAAATTCTTTCCCAAGAAGAATGTATACGTGATAAGCTCCATCCAATGTTGAGTTTGTTCTTTTTGCCAAATATAACTTACACACTTTAAGAAAATAGACGAAACCTTCGCGTAAAATAAGCGGTAAAACTATATATGACACAACTAAACTAGGATATAATGCTTGTGGAATGGATGTTTGCAGATTTTATGGAAAATTAAGACCTGAGAATTTCCAAAAATTTATAAGTAGCACAAAAAACAAGAAAATTTTATAAGTCAAGTCGCTTGACTGGACGTCGTCAGTTCTAATCTCGACGCCGTCGTTGTCATGACGTAAACCGGTCTTCTGCGTTTTCCTGGAAAAATTACATCTTTAGAATCTGGAAAAATTCCTGCAAAATATCTATTATGACTCGATGCAAGCATTTGACTCTAACAAACACACACATATATATATCAATTTCAATAATTGTAATTCTCATGTTCACGTTCTTTTAAAACGATGTAATCCTCCCTACACTTATCTTTTGTAAAATACCTTTATATGTAATTAAGACAAGGTTAAAGATAAAATAAAGCATTTTCACAAATTCAAACATGAGAATAAACAACAATGAAAATTTCCCCAAAACCCCCCAAAAAAACCCCTTTTTTGGGGTTTTAAAAATTTTTTAAATTTTTTTTTTAAAAAAAAACCCTTTTTAAAATTTTTTAAAAAAAAAAAATTTTTTTTTTTTTTTTTTCCCAAAAGGGAAAAATTTTTAATTTCCCCCTTTTGGGCCTTTTTTAAACAAGGGAAAAAAAATTTTTTAAATTTTTGGGGTAAAAAGGGGAAAATTTTTTTCCCCCAAAATTTGGGTTTATTTTTGGGCTTTTCCCAAATTTTTTTTTTTCCCCCCAAAAAAAATTTTTAAAAATTTTTTAAAAAATTTAATTAAAACCCCCCCTTTTTGCCAAAAAAAAATTTTTTAAAAAAAAACCCCAAATTTTTTTAAAAAAAATTTTTTAAAAATTTGGGGTTTTAAAATTTTTTTCCCCTCTTTTTTTTGGAAGGCCCCAAATAAAAAATTATAAAACCCTTAAGGGAAAGGGGGGAAAAAAAAATTAATTTAAAACCCTTTTTGTATTTTTCCAAATTGGCCCCCTTTTGGGGGGAAAAAAATTTTTTGGGGGGCCCCCCCGGTTTTAAAGGGGCCCCCGGTTTTTTTTTTTAAAAAAAAAGGGGGGCCCCCCCCCCCAAAATTTTTGGGGAAATTTTTGATTAAAAACCTTCCCTTTAAAAGAAGGGGCCCTTTTTTCCCCCAAAACCCCAAATTTTCCAAACCAAAAAGGGGGGTTTTGGTTAAAAAATTTTTTTTAAAACCCCCAAAAAAAATTTTTTTTTTCCCCCAAATTTTCCCCAAAAAAAAAAAAAAAAAACCCCTTTTAAAAAAAAGAACAAAATTTTAAATTTTTCGGGTTTTTTTTTTTAAAAAAAATTTTTTTTTTAAAAATTTTAAAAAAAAAATTTTTTTTTTTTTTTTTTTTAAAAATTTTTTTTTAAAAAAAAATTCCCGGTAATTTTAAAAAAGGTTTAAAATTTTTTTTGGGGGGGGGGTTTTTTTAAAAAGGGGGAAGGTCCCCCGGGGGGGAAAAAAAAATTTAAAAAAACCCCCCAAAAAGGGGTTTTGGGGGAAAATTTTTTCCCTTTTTAAAAACCCCCTTTTTCCTTTTTTTAAAAATTTTTTTTTTTTTTTTTGGGGGGGGTTTTTTTTAAAAAAAACCCCCCCAAAAAACCCAAAAAATTTAAATTTGAAAAATTTTTTTAAAAAAAAAAAAAAACCCCCTTTTTTTTTTTTGGGGGGGATAAAGGGTTTAAAAATTTGGGTTTTTAAAAAAATTTTTTTCCCCAAAAATTTTAAATTTTCCCGGGGGGGCCCCCAACCCCCCCAAAAACAAGGTTTTTTAAAATTTTTTTAAAAAAAAAACCCCCCCAAAAAAAAAATTTTAAAAATTTTTTAAAAAAATTTTTTTCCCCCTTAAAAACCCCCCTTTTTAAAATTCCCCAAAAAAAAACCCCCCTTTGGGAACCCTTTTTCCCTTTTAAAACCTTAATTTTTTAGGGGTTTTTGGGTTTTTGGGTTTTAAAACCCCCCCCGGGGGGGGGGGGAAATTTTAAAAGGGGGTTTTTTTAAAATTTTTTTTTTTTTTCCCTTTTTAAAAATTTGGGGGTTTTTTTTTTTTGGGGGGGTTGGGGGGGTTTTTTCCAAAATTCCCTTAAAAGGGGAAAAAGGTTTTAAAAAGAAAAAAAAGGGGGCCTTTTTTTTTAATTAATTTTTTAAAAATTTGGTTTTTAATTTTAAAAAGAAGTTTAAAAATAAAAAAAAACCCGGTTTTTTAAAAATTTAAAAAAACCGGTTTTTTTTTGGGGTTAAAAAAAAAAGGGGGGGGGGGGGTTTTAACCCAAATTTTGGGTTTTTGGTTCCCCAAACCCCCTTTTTTGGGGGAAAAAAAATTTTTTTTAAGGGGAAAAATTTTTTAAAAAAAAAAATTTAAAAAAGGAAGAGGGGAAAAAAAAAAACCCAAACTTTTTAAAAAAACCCCCCCCCCCGGGGCCCCGGGGCCCCTTTTTCCCCCAATTTTTCCCCAAAATTTGGGAAAACCAATTTTTTTTCCCCAAAAAAAAGGGGTTTTTAAAAAAATTTTTTTTTTGAAAAAAGGGGGGTTTTTAAACCGGGGGGCCAACCCCCCCTTTTTTTTGGTTTAAAAAAAAAAAATTTAAAAGGGGGGTTTTTTTTTAAACCTTAAAAAATTTCCAAAAAAAATTTTTTTGGGGGGGGTTTTTTTTTCCCCCAAAAAAATTTTTTAAAGGGGAATTTTAAAATTTGGTTTTTTTTAAAAAGGGGTTAAACATTTGGAAAAAAGGTTTTTAAAAAAAAATTTTTAAAAAAAATTTTTTTTAATTTTTTTGGGGGGCTGTTTTCAAAAAATTTTTGGTAAAAGGGGGTTATAAATTTGGGGGCCCAAAAAGGGAAAAAAAAAAAAAAAAAAAATTTTTTTTTTTTTAAAAGGGGGGTTTTTTCTTTGGGGGTTTTTGGGAAATTTTTTTTTGGGGGGGTTTAAATTGGGTTTTTTGGGGGGAAAAATTTTTTTTAAAAAAACCCCCCTTTTTTTGAAAAAAGGGAAACCCTTTTAAAAAAATTTTTTTTTTTAAGGTTGGGAAAAACCCCTTTTTTTTAAAATTTTTTGGGAAAGGGAAAACCAAAATTTTTTTTTGGTTTTCCAAAAAAAACCCAAAAGGGGAAAACCCCCCTTTTGGGGTTTTTAAATTTTTGGAATTTTGCAAAACCTTTTTGGGGTTTGGGGGTTTTTTTAAAATTTTTTTTGGGTCCCCCGGGAAAAAAAAAAATTTAAAAAAAAAAAAATTTTTTAAAAGGGGTTTTTTTTTTTCCCCCCAAAAGGGGGAAAGGGTTTTGGAAAGAAGGGAAAAAAAGGGCCCCCCCCCTTTTTGTTTTTTTTAAAATTTAAAATTTTTTTTTAAAAATTAAACCCCCCCCAAAAAAAAAATTTCAAAATTTGGGTTTAAGAAAAATTATTTTTTAAAAAAACCCCTTTTTTTTTTATTTTTTTTTTGGAAAAGTTTAAATTTTTTTTAAATTTAAAAAAAAACCCCTTTTTTTTGAAAATTTTAAAAAAATTTTTAAAATTTTTTGGGGGTTTTTTTCCCAAAAAAAAAAAATTTTAATTGGAAAAAAAACCCCCCCTTTTTTTTAATTTTTTGGTTTAATTTAAATTTTTTAAAAAAATTTTTTTAAAAAAAAACCCCCCCCCGGGGGGCCCCCAAAAGCCTTTTTCCAACACCGTGAGGACGGAGGGCACCCACCGATGCCCCGATCCAACCCGATGTGGCGATTTATGTAAGACTATAAATCTCTACCCAAGGAGAGAGTTGGAGCTCATAATAATATCTTTCACTTTCTCTCACTAAGTTCCTAAACCTCTAACTTTCTCTAAATTCATCATGCTACTTGGTGTTATGGTTTGATGTGTATAAAGTTATATCTACAATTGGTATCAAGAGCCATGGTTAGATCATATCTTGCACATCTTTGGATTTCTAGTGGTTTTTAGGTGGTTTTGAGTTTGAAAAGTTTAGTGGTTTTGCATCATTTGGTTGATTTCTTGTGTTAAAGTTTGAATTTTGTTAGTACTTTCATGTTTAGAATCATCACAAGTGTTTAGGTTTTCATTTGGTTAGCTTGAATCATCTTGGTTGGGTTGTTTTTGGATTGAAAAGTGATGTTTATAAGGTTTTTCTTGCTAGCGACTTAGCTCACGGTTTAGTTTTCTTCATAGCGACTTGCTCACAAAATTGTAGCGAGTTACGCTTTAAACCCAGCGAGTTAGATCTAGCGAGTTAAAGCACAAGTAGTGGACCTCCACACGAGTAGCGACTGGTGGTAGCGACTTGGTCCGAGCGAGTTGCTCTTAGCGACTTGTATTTCTAGCGACTTGTGTAGCAATATCGCCAAAATTTTGCTAGCGACTGAGGGTAGCGAGTTACTACTTAGCACTCTGCTTTGTGCTCAGCGACTTGGGACTCTAGCGACTTAGTTGGCTAGAATTAAGTGTTAGCGACTTAGTGCATTATCTTCTAGCGACTTAGTGCATTATCTTCAGCGACTTAGTGTATTATCTTCTAGCGACTTGAGTGATTGTTTACGGTTTCTCTTGATTTAGTAAAACCGTGAAAGAATCTATTTCCTGTTTAATCATAGAGTTATAAAACTCGTGATAACTGTTAACATGTCTACCAACGTCCCTACGCCATCTCCACTGTCGAGGATGTACAAGCAATGGCTCGACATCATCACCCATGCTTGATGAATCGACTACAATTCTTGGGCTCAACGAATCGATTGTATTGCCTTTGAAAGGAAAATGGTGTCAACATTCTCAAATCCATTGATGAAGGACCATATCGAGTTGAGACGACTAGAGACATACTTGATACTAATGAAGATGGTACTCTGCTTACGGAATGGATGCACCTAAGATGTATGATGAGCTTGATGATAAGGAGAAAAGAGATTCGATGCAGATATCGTGGCTTCAAACATTGTTCTTCAAGGTCTTCCTAAAGACATCTACAAGTCGATCAATCATAACACCGATGCAAAGGCGCTTTGGGATAATGTTAAGATGCTTCTATCGTGTCTGTAATTAACTATGGAAGACGAGAATCCAACTCTATGACCAATTTGAGCACTTCAATATGAAACCGATGAGAGTGTCTATGAGTACTATGTGAGATTTCATAGTTAGTGAATGACATGAGGAACATCGAATGACTATGCCTAACATTCACCGAACTCAAAGTTTTGAACAACATGAATCCCGAATGGCACAAGTTTGTCACACCGTGAAGCTCACTAAAGGATTGAAGAATACAAACTATGAGCAACTCTATGCCTTCCTCCTTCATAATGAGACATGCTATGTTTGAAAATTGATTCTCAATCGCTCAAAACCAACCGTGGAGAGACAAGCTCATCTAATGACTCAACTTTTCTACTCAAACATCGGAATCACAACCAAAGCATCACAAGTCATACCCTTGGGTAATGGTAATCACAAACTC